>OY759274.1:32779863-33152363 GCA_963662155.1 Lamellibrachia columna | reverse complement strand
AAATGTGCAATAAATACTACGGTCACTGATACAGTCAAATAATACCAGCTATCGTAGTCACATCATATGTCCATCGTGGAATAAAATAGTGATATGTCACCAACAGAGGCGCTAGATCATTTCACCCAGGACACACACACACAGAGGATGTAAATTGACGTGCGCTCACTGATGGAATGCAATAAAGTCCGCCGCTGGCGTGCTGGGAATCATTACCGACGAAGTGGAACACACGAAATTCAACCTCTGTCGTTTTCGCCTTTTACGCCTCACAAAGAGCGAACCAAATTGTTGTCAATCAGACAGTTCTTCGTCGCTGATGCTAAATTGGTCATTTACAGTCATCCTTCCTTTTCTGTCACGAAATTGGTCGTCTTTTATGATGATAACCGCGCAGGCGATGGCGAGATTTGTCGTGTTCAGTGTTAGCGGTGCTTCAAATAGCCTTAAAAAATAAACATCCCCGAACATTTCCAACCGACATTTTGCCGCGATCTCTAGCCCAGTAAATTAAATATGATTTGTTACTTGTGAGAAAGTTTAAGGCGGGATAGAATCACAATCATCAGAAACCAAACACCCAATGTACCAACACATTGAACAAATCTCATCATTTGACCCTACGAGGCTGACGAGAATTGCCCCATCAAAACCCTTCTGATGGCGGCGTTCAATGCTTTGACACTTGACAGGGTGAGGGAATGGCCAGGTTAGTCTTTAAACTCTTCTGCTTCTGTAGTTAACCCTTCATCTACTACGGGTCGATGACACTATCACCCATTTCTAGCAGTTGCAAAATGCTAGACAAAGACTGCAGGCATAGAGCGCTCCGCGGTGTTCCCTTGTGAAGCAATTGTCATACCTTGTTCGAATTGTTATGTTTATCAGTGTGAAATCAAATAAGAATATGTTTTAAAGGGAAGCCCTAATCTCCAGGGGGCTCATGATATTATAAGAGATATACAACGTGTGATTTACTTACGTAGTCCTCTTTGCTCAAGGTAGAGCATAGGGCCGAGACGACCCTTTTCCAACGCACACTGTTAGTTGCTGCTTTCTTCATCTCTTTCCAGGTGATTCCATGTTTCTTTACGTCCTCGGCTGTTGATCTCCTCCAAGTAGTTTTGGATCTGCCTGTTTTTTATTTTCCTTGTGGATTCCAGCTTAAGGCCTGTCTCGTGTGTATAGTTGTCTGTTTACTGTTTTGTTTGTGCAGATTCGTTGTGCACCAAAGGCCATAATCAATAATTTATCACAGTATTATTTACAATTGGATGTATCTATGTGAGCGATGTCATTTTAGTACACATTGCTATATTTGGCCAAAATGTTGATGAAAGAATAAATGTTAGCACAGTTAATTTACAGAAAATTCTAAATACAAATTTCGTAAAATATTGTCGCCAATGCGCTTATCCGAATCTGGAGAAGAGAGTCTGACGTTTCACCGTTACCCGGTGGGCGGAGCTTAGCAAAATAATAACATGTAAACGCGTACGACGCTAGTTGAGGTTTGTGCGTGCTGCCCTCTTCCGAGCGTCATCAGTATTCCCACACGTCACGTCCAACAACAATGTTCTGGATGCAGACAATAATAATTATTATGTTTATCTTTCAGTGCAAACTCTAAATTTGCATATGTTTTGCTATGTCAATATCACGTGCGACTCGTAACGATTCCGATTGGGTAGGCGTTACCGTAAAGCGCCAACAGCCAGTTAGCGCCATTGTCAAGATTCTACAATAAAAAAATTGCATGATTTGATATACGCATACAATTTCATAATTTCCGTCACAATGAAAAGTACAATTTGGGTCCAAGCGAAGGTGTGTGCGATAAACGGTGGCGCCACATTACGGAGCCTAGATAATCGAGGCTACTGCACGACAAGAGCCATGAACAGTGCTGCCGCCAACCAGCAGCAACTACAGTGTTAAAATCTTTCGCGTGAGACTGACAGGAAGGGTTTCGAGAGTGGCGGATCTTCAATGACTAATTTACCCATGACATTTGCGCTGCATTAGTTTGTGCTTGATGTCCATGTGACTGAGTATCATCTGGGGTAAAACAAACGAGTTTATATTTGCAAATGTCAATACATCTTAGGTTATTAATATATCCGCTTGTAACCTTTCTCCTGAGTAGGCTTATTAGGTACCTGGTAATCTACTTTTAAGCTATACGCTCAGCATATCAATAGTTTACACATTTACAGAGATGGGAGGTTGAGAGCCCTGCTACCCCATCCCATAATGTTGCTATTACAAGAAGTCAAATCATAAAAAGTACTAGACCAAAAACCACACCTGCCTACATATTGGAGTTTCTTTGGTTAGCTGATTAACCAACACATGCCTAAACGTTGATACGAACCCTCTACCTCGTTTTCGCTTAAGCGTCTTAGTAACGAGAATGCTTTGTCTATAACAAAGGTGGAGACACCGACTGTCATTCAATGGTTGTTTGTCAACGCGATCGAACAATTCTATATCGAGTAACACGAGACCGCCATTTAGCGTGCCTGCCTACCTGATCACGTGCTTTTTTCTATCGGTTAACCCTAGATCTTCAATTAGTATGAAGCCAACCAGTCTGGTCTGACACACGTCTGAACACAGTAAAATGTCTCCAAAACTTACAGACCGATACTTCTACCAGTGTGCAGAAAACTGATACGGTACGTCAATGTTTATTTGTATTTAATTTGCATGTAGCGCCATATGGCTAGAGTAGCCATAGCCATCGTTTCTGCTGATACGGAGTGGGGCAGACCATTTTACTGCAACAATATATATTATGCATTAATGCACCAATGCCTTCTGTCTCACTCCTCTCTGGGTATGTGTGGCTCTTAGATGGTTACAATAATATGTATCATGGATTAATGCACCAATGCCTTCTGTGTCACTCCTCTCTGGGTATGTGTGGCTCTTAGATGGCTACAACAATATATATTATGGATTAATGCACCAATGCCTTCTGTCTCACTCCTCTCTGGGTATGTGTGGCTCTTAGATGGTTACAATAATATGTATCATGGATTAATGCACCAATGCCTTCTGTGTCACTCCTCTCTGGGTATGTGTGGCTCTTAGATGGTTACAACAATATGTATCATGGATTAATGCACCAATGCCTTCTGTGTCACTCCTCTCTGGGTATGTGTGGCTCTTAGATGGCGACAACAATATATATTATGGATTAATGCACCAATGCCTTCTGTGTCACTCCTCTCTGAGTATGTGTGGCTCTTAGATGGTTACAACAATATATATTATGGATTAATGCACCAATGCCTTCTGTGCCACTCCTCCCTGAGTATGTGTGGCTCTTAGATGGTTACAACAATATATATTATGGATTAATGCACCAATGCCTTCTGTGTCACTCCTCTCTGGGTATGTGTGGCTCTTAGATGGTTACAACAATATATATTATGGATTAATGCGCCAATGCCTTCTGTGTCACTCCTCTCTGGGTATGTGTGGCTCTTAGATGGTTATAACAATATTTAGCGACATATTTATGTTGTGTCTGCTGACAGCAAATATATGCTTAACGGTACACATTTCAGCAATGATACGTGTTATGAGGTATCCTAAAATGTTACAATTTACCCCAATGTGGGGCAAGTTGTAACAGCCAGCGGGGCATATTCTAAGATAATGATGTTTTATCACTGGGGCCAAATGCATCATACCAGTATAATAACTTACTAGATCCTACCTAAAATATTTTTTTCCTAAAAAGAGATCGGCAGATTCCCAAACACGGCAACGAACAGAAACATGTTAATTACAAAACTCCGTCTGATTTACAATGGATGGCCTTTCCACAGCACTGTGCCTCAAAGAGTGACATTTTACAATTTACACGAGAAAGTGTTACAAAATGCCCCAGCATGGTCAATCATAGCGAATGACAAGCGGAACCAATCGGCCGTGTGTGATCAGATTCGCATGTGAGACGGAGTAGGCCCAGAGACGAGCGACCAGGCTTCAGTTCTTGTTTGGACAGCGACTTGTTTATGCCATTTATGTCGCCTGGAAAATAACCTGTTCTGAAATGTTGTCGTCTTCGCCGCTTTGACTACGCGTGTGGTGCACCGTTGTTCGTATCGTTAAGGTTGTGCCTCTATGGAGCGGTTAATATGTAATTATCTTCTAGATTAACGATAAAGCATGATCGGCTACAATAGGGTATATGTAGTCAATGTATTTATATACAGGCATTAGAAATATAAGACGTTCAGTGAACACCGTGGGAACAAATGTCGGGTGTTTCATTGGTGTTCATTGATACGTGTCTAGAAGCAGAGTAACATAGTGTCATACACGGACGTAGGGAGTCACTTTAATTCAACGCCACTTGGCCGGTTTCGAAGGGAAGACAACGACACAGGAAGCAATTGCGGCGCATGTCCACGCATGCGCAGTTTCGTTATAACCAGACGCAGCGCGCCAGACGTATGGACGTCACACTGTTGTAACGTCTAATTGTAAAGGCCGGATGCAGAGGAGGTTAACAGACTCGTGTCATGCGCAATAGATGTTTACCTGTTAAGGTCCGCCTACTTTGAAAGTTTTACGTGCTCTTGTGTAATTGCTGCGTACTATGATTTTATAATGTGTTATATTGATACGTGGTTATACATTGATTTATTGATAACTATGGAAATCAAAATGTCGCAATCGTCATAATTTTCAGGATCCGTGTGATTTGTTTCCGTAAGTTGAACGACGTTGACGACGGTGACGGCGATGACGACGGTGACGGTGATGACGACGGTGGCGGCGATGACGACGGTGACGGCGATGACGGCGATGACGACGGTGACGGCGATGACGACGATGACGGCGAAGACGGCGATGACGACTGTGACGATGACGGTGACGGTGTGACGCTGTGACGGTGACGGTGGCGGCGATGACGACGGTGACAGTGATGACGACGTTGGCGGCGATGACGACGGTAACGGCGATGATGACGGTGACGGCGATGACGACGGTGACGACGATGAGGCGATGACGACGGTGGCGGCGATGACGATGGTGGCGGCGATGACGGCGGTGACGGCGATGACGACGGTGACGATAATAAATATTAGCTAATGTTCTCATTTCATGCTACGACAACGAATGCTTATTATTCATGATGGTAATGTTTCTGTGTACTAGTATTGTTGATCAGTACTGATGATGACAAGGTCAACGCAACGCAACTTTTGTCAGCTGATCATTTCATTGACTCTATCTTTATCGCTCAGGTCGATATTCCCCAAGATACACATCTTATTATCGTTCTTCAGCCAAGACAGCGCCATCGAGAGACAGACATGCTGGACAAACACGTAGACCTCGAGGAGCTGATCACCGCCTGGGCGTGGGAATACTTCATGCGCAAAGCGTCGAGAAATGAGAAGAAACTTCAGCAAAAGGAACTCATCCGCGTCGAAATCGACTGGAAGCGAGTGAAGTTCACGCAGAAGGAGCCGACGTTCGATCCCGAGCCGCAAACGCTGGGTAACGGCAGACCAAAGGTAGGCGGGTGTTTGGAAACGCGTCGTGTGGTAATATGTTCGCTAGGTGGCAGGCTTTTTTTTGCTCGTGCGAGCTTAGTAAAAAAGACATAGTTATTAAGTATATTAGCCTAAAGTGTTCTTTTGAACACAAAAACAGCCTTATTCAAGGCTAACGTAGCAATCAGGTTAAGTCTAAATTTTGTGATGGCGCCGTGCAAACGGCAGGTAAAGGCCACCAGGCATTTAATATGCAGCAGTTGTAGCAACTGGGTGGACTTCGTCAAGTCCGGATGTGAGAAGTCCTGGGCTGAGGTTCAGGCGGATGGTTTTAGTTTCGAGTGTAGGGGATGTACGAGGATGAAGGAACTTGAGGTGGAGTTAGAACAGCTGAGGCTGCTCGTTGTGGCAGTGGTGGGAAGGGAGCAGGTGGTTTGTGCCAGTGGTTCTGTTGGGGGGACAGTGGATAAAGTGGGGGAAGACGACGAGAGAGATGCTAGGGAGAGTTCACCTCAGCCTGGGAGGAGGTTGATAGGAGGTAAGGTGACAGGTCGTAGGGAGACAGGACGGAAGGAGACGGGACGTAGGGAGACAGGACGAAAGGAGACGAGAAGGAAAGAAATGGGAGGGAAGACAAATGGATCGAAGGAAAGCGGAGTGGGGGAGACAGTAGCGAAGGAGTCGAGGGTGGAGGAGACGATAGTTAAGGCGATGGGAATGAGGGGGACGGGAGGGAAGGTGTCAGGGGGGAAAGCGACGGGAGCGCAAGTTAGCCAGGAGACGAGGGGGAAAGGTGACAGGTTGATGAGTGAGAGAGAGCCTGATAACAGTCTGCCACCAAGTGATAAGGCTGCAGGACAGAATGTGATGGAAGGGATCCATCATAAGAACTATTCCGAGGCAGTGATAGAGGGGGTGAGAAAGAGAGTGAGGGTGTTTGTGGGGGACTCAATAGTTAGGAAGACCGACAGAGTCTTAAACAAGGGAGATCACGTTGTAGTTTGCTCGCCTGGGGCCAAAATACAGGCGATAACTGAGAGGGTAGAAAACATCGTGGGTTCGGGCAAGGGTGGATCTGTTTTAGTACACGTAGGGACAAATAACGTAGAGAAGAAGGGTACAACTGCCATAGTTAGGAAATACAGGAATTTGGTCAGGACACTAAAGCAGACGCGGGTTGAGCAGGTAATACTGTCAGGGATTCTACCAGTAATAGGAAGGATGGTCATAGATATCGAAATTGCCGGGGGATGGCAATTAACATGCTAGTCGAGAAGCTATGTAGGGAAGAGGAATTGGGTTTTGTGGATTTGTGGGGAACTTTTGTTGGAAGGGCGGATATGTACATGAAGGACGGGCTTCATCTAAGTGGAAAGGGGCAGCAGTATTTGCGGATGGACTCACAGCAGCAGTAGACAGTGGTATGGGTAGCATAACGAATATTTTTGGTAGTCAACACTATTTAAACTAGAAGCGCAGGGAGGTTACTTAGAGATGTCTCAAGCAGGACAAGAGGCCACTAGTACAGATAAACCAATAACAAAATGTCCACATGAAGCAGGTTGTAGATGTGTGTGTTTAAACGCTAGGAATATAGTTAATAAGAAAAACGAATTAAACATTATGGTAGATGATACTGACCATCATATAATTGGTATTACCGAATCATGGGCCAACACAGACATAACAGATGCTGAATTAGGATTGACAGGTTACGTAATGTTTAGGAGAGATTGATTAGGAAGAAGGGGAGGGGGAGTTATTTTATATGTTAAATAATCTATTTAGGCTTATGAAATAAAATTAGAAAGGGAAGCAGATTACGATGAAGCTGTTTGGTGCAAAATCGTTTCAGGAAATTCAAAATTAACTATTGGATTAGTTTACCTAAGTCCAAACATAAACGAAGAAGATAACACAAAAATACAAAATGCTATAGAGGAAGTTAGTAAAGGGGAATGTATTATAACCATGGACACATACAATGGAATTCTCTAGAGAGTACAGGGGGTGAAGACCCACAATTTCTATTTTTAATTCAGGATAGCTTCCTTACTCAGCACGTGCTAGAACCAACCAGGGGTGAAAATGTATTAGATATAGTTTCATCATCACAAAAAGAATTAGTGGACAATGTAAAAGTACACGAACCATTGGGTAACAGTGACCACAATCAAACACAGTTTGACATCAATGTAAAATCAGAAAGTAAAAATTAAAAAACGTATAGGAGAAACTTCCAAAAAGGTAGCTATAAAGATATGAAAAAATACTTAGCAAAGCTAGATTGGAATAACATGCTGATGAATAAGACCGCAATTGAATGTTGGAATATTCTAAAATATGAAATTGAGAGTATCATCGATAAATGTGTTCCCTTGAAAAAACAAGGAAAACGGTCTAGAAAGAAACACTTGTCAAAAGAAGCTATTAGAAAAATAGTGTTTAAGCAAACTATGTGCAGGGTTTATAGGCGTACCAGAAAGGATAAACACTATGCAAATTACAAAGAGGCACTTAACCTAGCTACAACTGAAATTTAAAAATCTAAAAGAACCTTTGAAAAAAATTGGAAGGTAATATAAAAAATTCCCGCAAGAGTTTCTATGCTTATGTAAGGAGTAAACAGAAAGTTCGAGGTAAGGTCGGACCACTGGAAAACAACAGGGAAAACATAATTTCAGGCGGGTTTAAAATGGCAGAGGTACTGAATGAGTATTTCAGCTCAGTATTTACCACAGAAGATGTCAGCTCACTTCCAGTTCCATTTACTAAATTTGAGGGCAGTAAATCAGAACATTTAGGGCAGTTATTTGTAACTTCTGTAATGATAGCAAACAAAATTAAGGAGACGAAAGATAATAAATCTCCTGGAGTTGATGGGATACCACAAAAACTGCTTAAGGAAATTGTTGAGCAAATGAGTACACCACTTGCAAACTTTTTTAAGTTGTCACTAGAAGAAGGAATAATTCCTTCAGAATGGAAAGAAGCAAACATTACGCCACTATTTAAGAAGGAACAAGCCAGAAAATTACAGACCAGTGAGTTTAACATCAGTAAATTACTCGAAACATTAATTAGAGACCACATGGTGGAATTCCTTGTAAAACATAAATTAATAAATACATCTCAACATGGGTTCCTAAAAGCAAGGTCATGTCTAACCAATCTCTTATGTTTTTTGAAGAAATTACAAAGTGGGTAGATGATCACACCAAAGATTGTTACTTAAACTAAAAGCCCATGGTATAGGCAATGATGTAATCAACTGGATAGAAAAGTGGCTTACACACAGAAGACAGCGAATAATAGTAGATGGTGAGATTTCAAACTGGAAATCGGTTTTGAGTGGGGTACCACAGGGATCAGTATTAGGCCCTATACTGTTTTAATATATATAAATGATTTAGAAGATGACATTTCTAGCAAAGTACTCAAATTTGCAGATGACACAAAATGTATTCAGAAAGGTTACAAATGATACAGATAAACAAAGGATGATCTAGATACATTAGTTAAATGGTCAGAAAAATGGCAAATGTTATTAAATTTTGGGAAGTGTAAATGTATACACATAGGACATGGAAACATGGACGAAGAATATAAAATGGAGGATGCTGTATTAGTTAGAACCACACAAGAAAAGGACTTAGGAGTAACATTTAGTGCTGACATGAAAGTTTCAGAGCAATGTGGGATTGCTGGTTCAAAAGGAAATCAAATTCTAGGGCTAATTAGGAGAAATATCATGTATAAGGAGAAACATCTAATTGTACCCCTGTACAAAGCAATAGTTAGACCACATTTGGAATATTGTATTCAAGCATGGAGGCCGTATCGTAAATAGGACATATACCAGCTAGAAAGAATACAACGAAGAGCAACTAAAATGATTCCAGAATTGAGAGACCTTAGTTACGAAAGTCGTTTATTACAATGTGGTTTGACAACACTAGAGACCAGGAGAATAAGAGGAGACCAAATAGAAGAGTTTAAAATATTGAACGGTTATGAGGATGTTGATAGGAATATGTTTTTCAAACTTAAAGAAAGCAGTAGAACCAGGGGACATTAAGCAGCATTAGTTAAGAAGCAGTTTAGGTTGGACATGAGAAAGTACTGTATGTTTAAAAATAGAATTGATAGATATTTGATAAGGGCGGGCTACACATAGATGAGAAAATTATTGGACTCTCGTTAAGCCAATGGCTTCCTTGTCCACTTGCCATCTGGAACTTGTTGTTTGGATGGCAATCTTGTTAAATCTTGTTAAATCTTGTTAAATCTTGTTAAATCTTGTTAAATCTATATGTCCTTTGAACGTGAGATCGATTCACGCGTGTGCCGAAGCATCGTTCTTCTTTTTCTCATTGCGGAGTGCTTTGCTATACAGACTTTATTCACCTACGCGCGCGCGCGCGCGCACACACGCACGCACGCACGCACGCACGCGCACACGCACACACGAACGTGTTTATCGACAGATGTTCTCTGTGTTCCATCCACGTAGAACAATGTGTTGTTCTTCACGACGTTCAGTAACAAGACGGACCATCCGCAGACCTACAGCTTTAAGACACAGAGGACCACGGACCATCCGCAGACCTACAGCTTTAAGACACAGAGGACCACGCGCTCTAGCTGCACTGTCCAAGTGGAGCAGGGCTACACCAAGGTACGCCACGATACGTAACACTGGATTGACCAAGTACTTAAGTACCAGTACATCATAGTTTTAGTAAACTACTTAAGTCCAGTACATTTTAAAAGTACATAAGTACAAGTACTAGTATCTTTGGAATGGTGCATCTGCACTGGTGTTACTGCCTTCTACCTAAATTACCAGGTGAGCCCCTGTTGAAATGCACTGACGTGTGACGTCAAGCATCAAGGTTTAAATGCCCCTATTATCACTAAATTTGTACATAATCCCAGTCACGCATATATGTCAATAGGGTGGTTTATTCAGCACTAGCCTGCCAGCAATTGAGAAAAGACAAGAGTTTCAAGTGGGTTGTTTATGGCCTTTGTAATTAGTGGTAATCTAAGCATGATCACTGAATTAACAGATGTTTAAACAAGCTTCTATAGACTCGCTGTCTGTCCAGGCATCACTCGTTGCCTCTTTTAACATTTTCATGCAAGGCAGGTGATTGACTCATTTATTTGTGCACCATTACCTAATCACAATTCGAAAGTACTTGAAATTGTTTTAGTAAGTATTCAAATACCAGTATAAGTCAATTCATTCTGGAGAGCTTCATTTCAGCGTGGCTTTTAATAGTATACTTTGACGTGTGCTCAAGGCTGGTGTGTGTGTTCACACACACACACACACACACACACACACACACACACACACACACACACACACACACACACACACACACACACACACACACACACACACACACACACACAGTGTCAGGTGTGTACAGTGCTGTGTGTGTTCAGGGCATGTCCATGGATGTGAAGCTGACGACGCCCGGGTCTATCCTCGAGGCGAACGCCGGCTTCCACCGCGAGCTCAGTTTGACGGATATCGATGGGCAAACGATAGAGGAAGAACTCACCTGGGCCGTTGACAGCCAAATTGAGGTACGTTTCGTTTCTCATCGACAAACATGGAGGTCCGGCTACTCGTGTTTGCTGGATATCGCTGACAAACGTTGTGAGTATCGGTCCAAGACTGACCCCTGATGAACTCCACTGAGTACATTTACCCAGTCTTACTATGTGCTATTTACTGATACCTTCTGTCTCCTGTCACACGTGGATGCTATAACCCAGCTTAGAAGTTTGCTCTTTAACCCAAGATTCTCCACCTTTTTGAGAAGACGCTGGTGTGGGACGGTGTCGAATGCCTTGGCATAGTCGAGGTAGAACACATCAACTGGTATTCCGTGCATTAAGACATCAGTGCAGACATTCAGTGTTTCCAATAGGTATGTCCTTCTTCCGGCCTAAAGCAACGCTTTTTCTTACATTTCGTGTGATTTGTCTTGTCGCTCTAGAGTCTTGCAGATGATTGATGATTGATGATTGATGATTGATGATTGATGTCACCACTCTGAACGTTGCAGGGTCTCACTTATCAAATTGTAGATAGGACACATGGTAACATGTTTCCATTGTCATGGTAGGATTGATATGTTGTTTTGTATGGATATATTTTAACCAACCGAGATGCACAATTCCTTTAAGAAGTGTCACTATATTTTCAAAAATAGTACATTCTATATTGTCATAGTGAACGCCCAGTTGAAATGAATCCGTTCGTCTGTACGCCAGGTGAGGCCGGGACATCGCGCCGAGGCCAAGTTGATCATCGTTGAGGAGGAGTATCACGGCTCGTTCTCGCTGGAGACGTGGCTCAAGGGACGCGTGAGGGCTGTCTTCACCAACCTCAAGGATAACAACAGCTTCATCAAGGCGGTGGAGGGCAACATCGAGCAGGTGCTTAAGGGCTTCCTGGACGTTGGAGGCGCCGTCACCGTGGACACGGTCTCTCGGAGCGCCGTGTGTCGGACTCGGGGCAAGTGCACATTCCGCTATGGACTCCAGCAGAATGTCGAAGTGGACCAGGTCCCGCTGTAGTGTACCGGGCGCCAGGTGTCGCTGGTATCGCCATCAAGTGTCGCTGTTATCACCACCAGGTGTCGATGTTATCGCCACCAGGTGTTACTGTGTAATAACACGTGAGATGAAAGAAAATGGCGTTCTTTTGGGCTTGAACTAACTGCCCAATGGAGTAATCTGGATATCGGTGGAACGAACGATCCCAAAATGTGTGTCGCTGTAGTTGGCTTGACGTGTCGCGGTGCAACGCGGGTGTTCTGTTCTCAAGTAGACCGTGTTTGGATGCTACCGCTGTTGTCAAAAGGTGTGTTGGATGTTAATGACACGCAGAAGGATCAAACAACGACAGGTGAGTGGGAATATGCGTAGCGTTGTACATATGTTGATGGAAGAGTGGACCGTAACTTTGTGAACTCATGTACTCGGGCTACTACAGTAAATATAGTAGATGTCAGTCACAGCAATGGCTGGTTTAAAGACATCCCACTCGACCCCATTAGAGTAAATCTTGTATCCGCTTTTCCAAAGATCTACTGTCCCATGATTACGACATCGAATGTAAGCCTACAAAAAAAACGGGAAAAAAACGAAATTACATTCAGTGGGTTAATGTTGACTAAACTACATATTTATATAAATATCGCTTGATACAATTGTGTTATATATTGTTGTATGTCATACTACATATTTATATAAATGTCGCTTGATACAATTGTTTATGTATTGTTGTGTGTCATATGTCGTGCGTTTTTTTTGGCGATTTCATGCAAACGAACAAAGACAAACCTGGCGTGATAGATCAGTATTAATTATTTCTATATTATAATTGTTAAGGCAAGTGTTGAATGCTTGGACAATGGAAGGGATTTTATGTAGCACATTGCCGTTTGACTTTGTACTATCATCGACCTGTCTCTCCTACTCGAAATACACACTGCTCTGTCCATATTTGGCAAATGGGAGAAACGTAATGTCAACTGGATTGAAGTCAACTTGGAAAAGATGGAATCTGTCATGCAAGCCAAGCGCATAACTCTGATCAACTACAAGAAAGATCCTAGAGTGTCTGGTCTTAAGTGAGCAAGGAATACGACACAGCGAACTGCCGGTAGCTGCGCCAACGAGTACTGGTTAAAACTGTGTCAGAGCATTCAGCTCTCATTAGACACGCGGGAACGCTCGAGGCACGTATGATGGAATAAAGATAAAATTGTGTCACAAATGATACTGCCTTCAAAGGTATCGACAGCCTATCAGTCATGGAAAGGCTTGACGACCAACCTACTTTGGAAGAGGTCAGTAAGGCTAGCTGACTTGATCATCACCGAAGGCCTCCCCAACCGGCAGTGGTGCGAAGCAGGGTTGCGTCCTCGCGTCAATTTTGTTCGGGATATTCTTTTTCCAGCTGCTTTCTCACGCTTCGGCTGGACTTCAGAAGGTGTGATGGCTGTTTAACTAGGCCCGAACCTACGAGCGAAGACCTAGGTGTGACCTAAGAATTTGATGTCATATTTACGTAGCAGATGCGTCATCTGTTCCGTATCAGTTACGTCCATAGAGTTACATCATTAATCATCACCCTATAAACTAACGGGTGTTCTGTTTATGTATATGGTCACGTCACACTGCTATGTGCCATACATGTTAACAGTGAGGACCATATATATATATATATATATATATATATATATATATATATATATATATATATATATATATATATATATATATATATATATATATATATATATATATATATATAAACTAGAGAGGCCATGGCCACGTAATTAACGATTACGTACATCGGCCATATTGGAGTTCCAAAACAGCGTAAAAATGCTAAACGTTATTCGTCCGAATTTGAGCCATCTCCGTTAAAAACGATACATTAATGAAAACGCTGGATAATAGCGCGTACCTAGAACGAATAACGTTTTGCGGTTTTACGTTGTTTGGGAACTCCAAGATGGCCGCGGCATTTGCACGTTGACGCCATTACATAAAGATAGACAATAGCCTCTCTAGTCTATATATATATATATATATATATATATATATATATATATATATATATATATATATATATATATATATATATATATATATATATATATATATATATATATATATATATATATATATATATATATGTGGTGAGGACTCGCAGAGACGTTACAAAATGACTGTGACGTCTCGTCGACGTCCAATACTGTATTTACGTCATTAAATAACGTAACAGTACGACGTAGAGTTCACGTCATTCTAACACGTTGCAGTCGCGTCATTTGTTCCGTCTCGGGTTACATCACATTGCCACGTGCCAGACAGAAAAGTGCAGACACTAAAGACGTATGTGACGTCGCATTGCGGTGTCACAAAATGACTCATTGCGATGCCCCATCGGCGTTTGTTTCTAATTTGTCCCAGGTCGTGTGCGTGCAGAAGTATTCGTCACACGCAGGGCTAAAACGGTTTTGTCTGAAAGTGTGCTTTGATTTAATAATGTGTTTGCATTCACTAAACGGGGAGTTATTTATGGTAACGTTAGTGAAGGGAATTACGTAGAGATTGTGTGGGTTATAAGTAGATGAACATTGTTGGACTCTCGATAAGCCAATGGCTTCCTTGTCCACTTGCCATCTGGGCCTTTGGCTTGGATGGCAAATCTTGTTAAAAAAGCTAAAATCTAAATGCTAGCTGTGTAAATATGTTTAAAAACAAAATTACAAATATATCAGAGGAGTGGATTACACAGACGAAAAATAGTTGACTCTGGATAAGCCAATTTCTTCCTTGTCCACTTGCCATCTGTGGTTTTAGCTTTTGGATGGCAATCTTGCTAAACTACTCGGGAAATAATTTTCTAATATAACTGTGATTATTTTGCTTATAACATGACACATTGTATGATTTACAAAGCAGCATGCTATAGTGCAGCTATAAAACAGCATTGCACTTTCATACATACTAGTGGGTATTTCCACAGAACAGATGCTAATTGAGGTTTTAAAAGAAAATTAAGAAGTAAAAAATACACACACACAATTAATTCATATAAGACATCTTCTAAATCTATTTTTTTATATACTGTTATCCGGGCACCTTATTCACATTACAGACAGTCTTATGATTGGTGTTTTTTAACACCAGTGGGATATGTTGATTGGATCTCAGTAGACTTTAGTACAACTGACTGCGCACAGCTAAACTATTTGTACAAATCCCTCTTTGGACGTGTTTTGACCCGATGACCTGTTATTTGCTGCCATTTGACAAACACAGGCCCTATCCCATAATACAAAAAAAGCTTTGTTCGAAACGCACAAAACAGTAATGAATGCCCCCTACGCCCGTAAGACAGCCAACTTTCAGAAAATCAGTATGAATCTTGGGTAAACCGTACGAGTCGGCACCATGTCCACGGTGTAAATGAGTCGGCACCATGTCCACGGTGTAAATGAGTCGGCACCATGTCCACGGTGTAAATGAGTCGGCACCATGTCCACGGTGTAAATGCCAACTGATGGTATGAAAGAAAATCGAGAGATATCTGAGACATAGACAGGCATAGATATGGTCTTTGGTAGCTGGGACTTATTCTTATAACAACAAACTACAAGACTTGTAATCGTTTGTAACAAATAGTTCACACATCAAGTTTTATCGGTGTAAATACTATGTTATAAATGGCTAAAATGCCGTCCAATAATAACATTCAACTAAATGGCGGTCAGTATACATCAATGTTGACGCTGAAAATATCCTTCTCTTAGGGGTTATTTCAGAACATCAATGTCTTGCCACAGATGAAATAAATTTCATCTGGCCTCCGCCCACCCTTTGGGGGACCCTATCACAAATAATATGTTAGAAGCTATGCACATCACTGCAATTCATTACACAATCAACATTCCATACCACATTATATAAAGCGAATAATGTGCTTTCTTGGCCTTCTTGTACAGTTGTATACTAAGAAAATGAATTAATAATTAATTATATTAACTGATATGAGAAACTAGATGTTGCATTCACTTTGTGAAATTAATAATAGTCACTCTTCCATTTTGCATCACTCATTTTTGCGTAACAAAATGTAGGGGTAAATTAAATTACTTCACATAATATATTCATATATTAACATTCATACATCCTAGATTCTACTGATAAGTAGTTCATTATGCCTTGGTGGCATGAATGGAAATCACTCTTTAAATGCCAGTCAATAAAACACTACTAATTCTGCAATCACAAAATAAACATTCAAAACAATTTCTAAAAACACTGATTGCACATTGGAAAACGAAAACAAACTTGAACACATCTGTTAAAACGACTGGTTTTGACTTCCAAATTAAGAAACAGAAATATCTTGCCAAAACATTACAAACAGACATTAATTCACTATGTAGTTAATACATTTTAAAGCACAATTATAGAAATGTAAGGAAGTGATTTCTTTACAACACATTACCTTGGTATTAGTAATCCTCCAAAAATAATTTTCTGAAAAGCATTATCAACATGTCATCATGAAATTGTCTTCAGTACACAATTGTATGTAAATGCAATAAATCATGTATACATTAACTATAATGGAAGAGTTAATTAAATAAATAAAGTGCACTGTTTTAATTGCACTACATCTAACACTGCAACCTCTATACCACACCAATAAGCCACAATCGTATGCTGTTATTGTATGTAAAACACTATTAATTATTATAATGCATTAATTAAGCACACACAATTGCAATTCTGCATACTAGTCCTCTCAAAACAACCGACATAATGGGTCGCAACAATGACAGTAGTAAATGACAGTAGTAAATGACAGTAGTAAATGACAGTAGTAAATAAATTATTCTACTACAAAATGCAATGTCACCAAATGTAACACACTGAAGTAACACTGAAGATGCTTGGTAAACACAATTGCCTCTTGAATCCGATTACAGAAACCATGCAAACATATCTATGAGCCACCTTGATCATGGTATTGAGGCAACATTTGTTTTCAATTTTGCAAGTGTTATAACCTTTGCAACTCAGAGACGGTAGCACGCCAAAGAAAATCAATGTGCAACATGTGTCATCTCTATCTGCTGTTATTCCTCTTTCACACCAGGGCAAAACTCCAACTGAATTGCTGCACATTATAACTTTGAATAACCTGCCACACTGCAGTAAGAGGACAATCTTAGTCCTTGTCTATTATATATCCAATATTTCCTCCACCTTGAGGATACTTTTTTCTTGGTTTGTGTAGATCATGAAATGCAAATTTATAGGGCCAATGTTGAATGCTTCTGAATAAATTTCTCTTAAACAGCTATATTAATTACAGATACTTTCTTCATCAACACTGGTCAACATTTTGATGGTTAATGAATATGTTTATACGCAAAGAACAGATTTTACCAGCAGCAATTGATGTAATAATATATTGCAGTGACAGTGTGTGTGGAAGGGACAGGTAAGAAGTAAGAGTGTCCAGACTTCTCAGGTTCAGTCTGTTGCTGTCTCTAGGCCAGGTCCAGACATTGAGAGATAGCGGGCCCAGGACGATGACTTCGCCTTGTGCAGCGTCAGCACCACCTCTCCATCTTTGACCTGACACAACAGTTTATTACATGTTAGTCTCATCTTTCAGGGTTATTTAAAAAATTATGCTACAATTAAGAATTATGGTCAGTACATGGGAAGTACCATAGTTTTAAAATAAAAATTAAGTTAGTTCTTCAGATATATAAATATTGTACATTACATAACACATATTACATGAATTCATCAACAGGATTGGGTACAATTACAATGTTGTAAAAAAAACAATTACAATTGTCAATTAGACAGCATCATAAAGTTCAATTACAACTTCTAAAAAAAAAATTAAATATGGTGCTTCAAAAAACAATGCTTCATTAAGGGTCAACTGCAATAGTTCATAGGTTGAGTACAACTATGTTGTTTTATAAAAGATGACATGTTCCATTACTGCTCATTCTTAGACAGGGTTTTTGGTGAATTCATGCTACTAAGATTGTATTCAATTGTAAAGTGGAAAAATTACAATTAGCATTCTAAAAGAAATTATAATTACACTGTAATTAATTATAAATTATGCAATTAGAATTAAACCTGTCTATCAATGTTATCTAAACATCTAGCCAGCAGCCACGAAAACATGTTTCTGGGGCTGAGCTGGCCCCAGAGAGAGTTAAAAAGTTAGCAAGAACAATAGAAGAAATCACAAACCTTGTAAGAACTTGAAGACCCTGTGTTGATTTCTTCAGGTAGTTGCTTAATTGCATAAACATACTTCTGTCGCTTCTCCTTCTCCCGCACTATCACAGTTAGTGTAAATGATCTGAAATGACATGGTCAATTACAATAGTTCATCTTAGGGTCACATAAACAATATATGTCAAAAATATTTAATTACGCCACTTGCCACTACTGGCATTAAAATCTTTAATGTTTTCTTGCCTTAATTATAGTATGCAGGCATTGAAAAACACACATTTTCTTGAATAGGTATTTTTACAGACCATATTTTATAATGGAATGACAACAATAGCTATCAGAACTATTAACTGTGCTGTAATTGTGAAGTACATTGTTAATGCTATCAATGATATATTTACACAACTGATTCTCAGCATGTAATTAAACATTTAAACTTTTGCAATTATTAGTAAATTACCTGATTAATGTCTTACTAAAACATAAAAAATAACTTAAAACTTAAACATAACTTAAAAAATACAATAAGTCATAACAATCACACTAACCAAAACAAGCTATGAATTACTAGCTAACCTATTAAAGCATACTAAACAAAATATGTTTTATTAAACGTAATTATTTAACACATTTTAGTAATATTTTTAGGTATTGGGTATAGAATGACATTAATTACCTTTCATTAAGGTCCAACATGACATCACCATTGGCTGCACCACTACCAAACACCTTCTTCTTCAGTTTGGGAATATCAACATTAATGCACACATAGTTGTTTGGGTCCCTCTTGTCATCTCTGTACTCCACTGTAACACACAAACACATCTTTTATTTGTGTTAAAAGGACATGGCTTGTATTCTCCACACCTACCAAAACACTGCAAGACATACATCATTCAAATGTATCAGTGGTTCAGTATTGAACGACCTACAATAGTACACACCACAAAACAGGCTGTGCAATTGTGTTAAGTGACCAAAAAATTACAATACTAATAGGCATGGTGGATTGGAAAATACCACACTGAATGGAATAGTGGAAGGAATAGGGGCAGAGACAAGCCACTCAAAGATGGGAGAAGGACATCATGTATGTCTTCAGAATAGTGAATAGTAAAATAACTGGACTATACAGGGTGACCCTGTACATATGTGTACACAGGGTGATCCTGTACACAGGACGACCCTGTATACATGCGTGTTGGTGTTTTGCAGTTTTATTTTTGTTGTATTGGTGACCAGTATCGATTTAACTTTTCTAAGGCATCAGAATAAATAAACTTGAAACACAGCACAGAGACTCTAACTTGTGGGCGGTGCTCACCTCATGAACAGGAAGTTTCAAAACACAGGCTGACAACCCACAGGCATATGGGAAGGAAGTTGGTAATTTGTGTCTAAAAGCTGGTGATCCTTCGTGGTGCCTATGACTATGCTGAAGGCAAAGACAGGATGTCACAAAGGGGAGGCCAAGCTTAGTCACCCATTAATAATAATGGCTTTATTCTCGGACTCCATAAATATACAAGTTAACGGCATGGTTACTGTAATTAATAAGTACATAGTTGTAATATTCAATAGTTTTACAGCAATTGGGGTGGACTTCTTGGAGACAAAAAATTAAATAGATGTAGTGAATGTAAGACTATGTTTCAGAGTCTCAAACATGGCTGCTTGTAAGGTAAAATTTGACTTTTCAACTGCCTCTGATCATTCAGTGTGATACTGAAAACTGATACACTGCTATATATCAGACCTTTAAAACCTTCTTAGTTACCACAGAAAATTTCACGTCTCTAGGTACATTATTTCCTGAGATAATGGGACTTGGAATGTAGTATGACAATGACGGCTGCGATTTTTTTTGCAAAATTCAACACCTACCAGATTTAGTAAAACGGCAATTACTCAAAAACTACTCGGAATAGAGAACCCAAACTTCAGATTTGTCCATGAAGATGACTGTGGAATATTTGGTAAAAATTTCAAATGAATCTGAGACCGAAGTGCGTGGTTGAGTTGATATGGAATAATTCCCTACAGTGAACATACAAAGATTTAAACCAGTACTTCAAAAGTCTGGACATGTACTTCACATCACAGGCAGTCACAGCCTCATAGACATAGTGAGCCCCGTGACAGTAAATGTGCAACCTTTCGTGGATCCGTAGAGCTGGCGGTCTCTGTCGGTGACTATGAATTCACTAACACAAAACACTCCTGTGTACGCCCTGTAAAAGGAATGTTAGGAGTAAAGTACTGCATATCTCGTCAAGTCATGACTCATGGCAAAACATGATAAAACCCAGGACCCCAGCCCAGGCCGAGGCTCCGCCTCCGGCTCCAGCCAAGGCTCAGCCTCAGGTACCCGTAATTTCACGAAACTGTGACAACGGCATAATATGCATTTTAATCCACATTAAACTACATCAATACCAAAATCAATACAACACGAAAAGGCTTAAACGGGTTACTAATTACCAGACCGCATCGCTGATGAAACTCACCGATCGGCTCGATAACTTCTGCCTCGGCCATTTTTTAAGAGATTGCTCCACCTAGCGACCAATATAAAAGTATAACTTTACGTCATGCCATCTCGCGGTATTCAGAAACACCAATTTACATTCGCGCTGAATAACGCCCTCTGCAAAGGTCTTCTGCACGCACGCGTGCATGCAAACGCACATTACACGCAAGCACATACAATAATGTGTGCACGTGTATGTGCAGCAGCAACAGCAATGATATCAACAACAACATCGTGGTCGACGAAGACGAGTGGGTTGCCATAGCCTAGGCATAGCGTCTATGACGAGTGTACGAGGCGCACAGGTGAGACCAGCGTTGTAGTAGCCTCGATCATCCAGGCTCCGCGCTCTGGCGCCACCGTTTGTCGCACACGTCTTCGCCTGGATGTACAGTGTGCTTTTCACTGCGACGGAAATTATGTATGCACCAGGTTCTAGGTGCATACATAATTAGCTAATTACGATGTCATCCGGGCATTTGGCTAATTCATATTTAAAATAACAGTTCACTTTTATCAGTTTATATGATGCAATTCGAAATAACTTTAAACTTTGATTATATTAACACAACTGTCCGACTGAAAAGTTAAATAAGGCATAACAATGTTTAGTGTAGCATCTCGACAATGACGCTGATTGGCTGCTGGCGCTTCACGGGAACGCCTACACAAAATGGAGAGGTGACAATGAGTACCGGGTAACAACGAGACCACGCCTCTGCTGCCAGACTCTCTTCTCGGTGGATTCACGAAACCGAGCGAGAGTCGGATAAGCGCACAGACATAAATAGAACAACCGTTAGTTATAGGGGGGTGATTAATGATGTAATTCTATAGATAAGTGAGACTAGCATTCGAGCGGAAGGTGCGCTTACAGTTACATAGCTGACATATCCAACGAAGATTTTGTGCTGGACGGAAGGGTCCAAATAATAGTTCTTCTGTGCAGATAAATTAGCTCCCATTGGACATCCACAAACACTGGAAAGTACATCGCGAACCCTTGTTTAACATCAGCTTTGAGGTGCTGCTTGAGAACGTCTTTATATCGGAGCCGTACTTGTCCTCGCACTGATCTTAGGCCTTCCTTGAGTATACTGAAGAACACGCTCTTGGAGTAACTTTCCTCACCCATGTGGATCGCATGTCCAACCCAGTGCAGTTGAGCTGTTGCTGCCAAAGCTTCAACAATGGGCAGATTCGTTAAATCAGTTGAGGGTGATTTTTTCGAGCATAGCGCGTTGTAATGATACGTAGAGTAAAGGCAAATTACATTAATGATTTGAAATCGTTTTTCGGTGATACAATAAAAAAAATTTATTTAGCTTAGATGAATTGGACTTAGTCAGAATGCGGCAATGTGTGACATAGTTTTACAAAATTGTGATTGCCTTTAATAAAACTCGACAGGTTTAGTTTTCTTCTGTAAGAAAACTAACCAACACCAATGTCTCTCAGTCATAGCTGCACACAAAACTTAAACCATCGTTAGTTAACGTTAACCAGCCGTGACTGACAGTTTAGGTGTTTGCTGAAGTTCAGTGACTCCGGAGAATGCTATGAGGCAAGAAGTGAAAGGTAATCTTCCAGACGATCTTCTAAGATGGATTCACACGGATTGTATGCCCGAAAGCCTGAGTCAAAAGCTAGTATTGTGAGACACCCTGAAAAGACTACGCTTTCACCATTGGACAATGGCAGCAGCAAAAGTTTTATACTGTAATCGATCTCATAATGCTTTGCGCGACAAGGCTTCCCAACAAATGACGCAATAGCGCTGACGTAGCAGCGCGTAATCGTGTTGCGTGTGGAGCGTAAAACGTCACCCGCGATTAACAAACAGCCAACGCAATTACGTGGCCGACGCCGCGTAACGAACGACAACCATACACAAGTAGTGTCAGCCCTATACGAAAACGATATCTACAACGAGAACGAGTAAACTAATACTGGCAGTTGGTTGTGAGTAAATAGTGAATTATATATATATATATATATATATATATATATATATATATATATATATATAATATATATAATATATGTATATATATATATATATATATATACATATATATATATATATATATATATGTATATATATATATGTATATATATATATATATATATATATATATATATATATATATATATATGTATATATATATATATAATATATATGTATATATATATATATATATATATATATATATATATATATATATATGTATATATATATATATATATATATATATATATATATATATATATATCCATTCAGCATGGAAATCATGAGGTTTGGCGGCAAAGTTAGCGAGGCGTTCGGCAATGGGGTGGTCGAGGTCCGCTAGCAGGGAGCCGGGGTCTCACGGCAGGCATTGCGGAGATGCTGCTAGTGGCGCACGGCCCACAAGATCCTCGTACAATCTCATAATGTGGTCAAGCCACCTCCACCTGTATGCTTTTACGGCTTCCACGACGTAAAATGATGATGATGACGCTTCTTCGCGCGCAGAACGGCCGTTCATTAATGCGGACATTGAGGCGTTGACTCCACTCAACGTTCTCTTTGCGGTCTCGCCAAAGTACCAGCCTTCACAGCCATGGCCTGGGTCATCATTGACTGGACCATACCTTCACGCAGGGCGGAAGTGCATCGTCTTCCCATACCTCAGTTACATTTCCTGGTGTGTTACGCACGAATGTAGGGCACAGTAATTTTAGATATGTGTAATTTTCAAAAAAATCATATCATCTGACATAACTGCATTTGAGCAGGCACATTGACAAGTTTGCTGGTAGAACATGTTGACAGTGTAACTGTGGATTTTTAGATGATTTCAATGGGCGGAAGGATTTGTGCTAATTTTTTCGTCACAAGGCAAGTGTGCGTAGTAATTCATGCATAAATTTTAATAAATATATATATATATGTATATATATATATATATATATATATATATATATATATATATATATATATATATATATATATATATATATATGACGGGTATGGCACGTTCATGCATTTTAAATGAGTTAGTATTGTGATAATTGGACTAAACTCGATCAGCATGTCAGTGAGATGATGACAACGGCAGGTAAGAAGTTTAAGAATGTTTGATGGTCCCGTTTTCTTATAATCATGCGAAACGTTAACATGGTCGCCAATGGGAAACGTAACAGTAGGCTGAACCCCACAGGGAGGTGAATCTGCCGACCGCGACATATGTAATGTACGTTATTTCACATCTGCAGCGCACGCACCGTCGCCTAGTGCCCGTGACCCGAGGTACATGAGACTGGGTACTGTCTCGAGTGACTCGCGTCGGAGGGAAACGGTGCCGAGAGTCGTTTGAGCGGCGGTACGTCTAACGTGTTTCACCAGGCTTGCGTGAGTGACGACAGCTCATGACGAAATGTATATCGGGTGCTGGATTAACCGTGGCACGCACGCACGCACGCACGCACGCGCACACGCACACACAAACACACACAAAGGGGCCCCACAAAATCACTCATAAACCATCTGATTAGTCTGTCTTCGCTTCCCTTGAATCGGGCTCCGACCTCTGTTTAGCTATAGTCGTGAATGTGACACAGCGTCAGCGTGTCGAAGCTTCAACGTGACGTCGGGCGAACACGGTCAAGAGGACGTCACAAAATGCGGACGTGAAGTTAGTGACATAACTATATTAGTAACGCCATCTAGCGTATAAGATGTTGCTGGTGCAGTGGGACCATAGAGTTACATCATTAATCATCCCCCTATAAACTTTTTCTAACGGGTGTTATATTTATGTATGTGAGTAGGACCCATACAGTTAGCGCGCTTTACAATGTGACGAAATGTTTACGTACATTGTTCAAGTGACCGACATGTGAATAGGAAGCGGAAGTATCTGAGTGGATCTCAGAAGGATCCATTAATTCAGGAAAAATATCAAAGGAAGTTCACAACTGAGGTCCACACTACGCGAAAAGTAACATAAACGTAGATAGCCGTACGCACGCACGTACGCACGCACGCACGCACGCACGCACGCACGCACGCATGCACGCACGTGCTTCCACATCAATGTGACAAACAAATATTAAAAAAATCCAATCCTCCCCAGAAATTGAATGATCCATCCCTAATTTGGCTGTCACAAGCTGGTGTGAACAACAGAGTTGATCTACAATCTCTCTGTGAGACAGGATGGTCCAGTCGTACGAACACTCTGTATACATTCAAGTCTGCATTCACTGCTGTAGTCACTGCCCTGAGATATTTGGAAGAAGACGAGGATGGCAAAGTCAGACGCAGCATTGTTGACTTCACCATAATACTAGTGACCATGCGTTGAGCGTGTCCTCCACAGGCGGCTTCCTCCGACCAAATTCCTACGGTCCAAACAGTGTAACCCCTGCCAAAGAGACAACCACTACAATCGCCCAGCTGCAGTAGGAGAGGGCCGACCCAGAAGTATCTTTGGCAGTGCTGTAGATCTAGCGGGAAGATATGAGATTGAGGCGAGCTAGCTGTGCAACGATGATAGGCAGAAGCACCGTCCGTAAGAACGTATCCACTGATATAAGTGAAAATCCCAACCAGTATTGGATGAGGGCAACGTATCTGCTGTTCGTGGATCGTTTGCTGCATGAAACGGACAAACGTCTATTAGTAGCTCAGAATCACTACGTTGCCCAGTACCTCACACCACGACAGTGGGAGAAACTGACACTAGATTGTCCAGCTGTAATAGGTGTTCCAGTACGACATACCAGGTGATCTAAGTTAGCTACAACATGGAAGGCAAGATGGGAGGTGGTCAATACCGCTGAAAGACTTAACTCTCGAAATGAATCATGTCTTGTACTCTAACTCCAACAGCAATCGTGATACTGCTGGTGATGTATATCTCGACTGCCACAGCAGTACGGTCCTTTAGTGCTATGCGACGCCACGGTGATAACCGAGCGCTTGTTGGGAGTGGCCCTTGCGCGTGTCCACAAGGACAAAACGTTGGCTGCAGAACGCATCATTCACCAGTTCAGTTATTTAGCGCTAACATTCCGCCCAAAAGTAGATATAATAGACTCGTACAAGTTTATTACCGAAGCATTATCAGTACCTACATGTCATCTTGGCTCTCCTTATTACACTTTTGCGATATATCTACTGATGGTTCACTTCCACCTTTTGTCAGGGATAGGGGTCAAGTAGTGGACTTTTTCTCCATGATCAGAGGGGCATTCTTTTTGTTTTATTTCGGCTTTAAAATGCACCAGATTGCAAATTTGTATATGCCTATAGCTTTGTTTCTAAAAATGTACCCCAGACCCCCTCTAAAATGTGCGTTTCCACGTGTATTTATTCCTAACTACGCCCCTGATATATGTTCACCGTCAACGAGCCAACTCGTCGATGATGCGCCTCTTGGAGGGGTGGATAGATACTGTGGTTCCGATCTTGAACCGTCTCCTTCTTCACCTACCCACGAGATCGCTGTATTTTCTTGGATTATTTTCTGGTATGTCATTGTAAGCTGCAATTGTTGCTTGTCGTTGTATCATACAACTTGTATGTATGTTTATATGCCATCTTCGACAACAATCTGTGTATGCTTCTGCACAAACATGATTGAATAAACGCTAAGGTATGGGGTTACCTCCATAGTCTATACCACGTGTCTCGATCTACGTTATTCACGCACTTGGTTCCCACAAAAATGTTGTACCAGGCCCCACATTGTTAATCCGGCACCGGGTGTATCACCTTGATAATCCGTAGCACCTTTGCGGACGCACCGTTACGATACTCTCGAACCGTGACCATGTCGAGCGCTGTCGACAGCGGCGCGATAGTCGATAAACGTTGCGACGGGAATCTTGTCGACTGAGGGGAATTTCTTCTGCATGAAACCGTGCCATGCGCCTAGTGGTAAATAGACACGAGGTCCATTTACCACAGCATATATTCGTGGTAAATCCTCTGTGTAAAACTTAAATGTTTTATATGTTTAGCGAGCTATACATTTTTGAAGTGGTTAATCGATGTACGTGTTATTACGAAAGGCACAACATGTGACCAAATCGTGCTGATGTAAATCATATCCTGAGGTAACTCAAAGTCTGCCAGATTATAAACACAGTTTTAACAATATTTTGACACAGTTTTGTCTTTCGGAATAGCACATTTCCATACACCAATGTAGGCCTAACTTTTCTAAAAAATTAAGTAAATCAATAAACACATCAAACGTTTCAATTGTTATGGGGGTCTATTTACCACGAACACAGACTGTGGTAAATAAACCCTCGGGTCCATTTACCACGGGGGTCCATTTACCACGAGGGCCCATTTACCACGGGGTCCATTTACCACGAGGGCCCATTTACCACGGGGGCCGATGTACCACGGGGGATCATTTGCAATCTCACGCCGGCCCCGGCAGGGCGTTGCCAGTTCATACGTCAGCTTTTGTTCAAACTCGTGTGCAGCCGCCATTGAGTCAACATTCGGTCCAACCACCGGATATCCGACCCCGTGGTCCAACAATCGGAGATCGGACCCCGTGGTCCAACCACCGGAGATCCGACCCCGTGGTCCAACCACCGGAGATCGGACCCCGTGGTACAACCACCGGAGATCGGACCCCGTGGTACAACCACCGGAGAACCGACCCCGTGGTCCAAAAATCGGAGATCGGACCCCGTGGTACAACCACCGGAGACCCGACCCCGTGGTCCAACCACCGGAGACCCGACCCCGTGGTACAACCACCGGAGACCGGACCCCGTGGTACAACCACCGGAGAACCGACCCCGTGGTCCAAAAATCGGAGATAGGACCCCGTGGTACAACCACCGGAGATCCGATCCCGTGGTACAACCACCGGAGATCCGACCCCGTGGTCCAAAAATCGGAGATCGAACCCCGTGGTACAACCACCGGAGACCCGACCCCGTGGTACAACCACCGGAGATCCGACCCCGTGGTCAAAAAATCGGAGATCGGACCCCGTGGTACAACCACCGGAGATCCGATCCCGTGGTCCAACCAACTCGGGTAGCAGCTCCCTACGATATGGCCACCGGGGAGCCGCTATCTGCGGTATGGCCTCCGGGTAGCAGATCAGTACAGAATGGCCACCGGAGAGCTACTCTCGACGGTATGGCCTCCGAGGAGCGGCTCTCGACGGTATGACCACCGGGGAGCCGCTCTACAGTATGGCCACCAGGGAGCCGCTCTCTACGGTATGGCTTCCGAGAGCCACTCTCTACGGTATGGCCTTCGGGGAGCTGTTCTCTACGGTATGGCCACTGGGGAGCCGCTATCTGCGATATGGCCACCGGGGAGCCGCTCTCTACGATATGGCCACCGGGGAGTCACTATTTACCGCATGGCCACCGGGGAGCCGCCTTCTACGGTATGGCCACCGGGGAGCCGCTCACTGCGACATGGCCAGCGTGGAGCTGCTCTCTACGGTATTGCCTCCGGGGAGCCGCTCTCTACGGTATGGCCACCGGGGAGCCGCTCTCGTTCTCGTGGCCACCGATGCAATGTTGCACTGTGATCTGACCTCTGTTGTCAGTGTACGTGAAAGTGTTGGGTGACCAGGTACAACTTGTCGTGGACAGCGGACGGCATCGCCTGCACCCACTTCGTCGCTTCGGAATACATCGTGGTGGTCTTTCCCAGTGGCGCCGCATGTTGGGCCAGGAACCAGTCAGTTTAGATCGTTTCCTTCCGTGAATATCTTATTAAATCATATTACGTATTATGTTTGTTCGTTCGATACTGTATTGTTGCAAATTTGTTTCTTTCAGTAATCACTAGGTGGCGATAGTTCTCGATTAAGACAACATGGCGTCTGGGTGTGCATCTTTTGTTGACACTACAAAGAGTAAACTTTCTGTCAACTTACACATCGAACTTTGTACTCATTGCGCTGTGCAGTACTTGGCGCAGCAAGGAGGCATTCGCAACGGTTCGCAGTGGTTTGTTACCGACGCATCCTGTTTAGTATTCGTAAAATTAGCCGAAACACCAGCCGGGTGACATGATCTACGGGACGCCAGACAAGTCAGCTGACGACGTGAGATTTTTGACTTGGGTCTTGGATCTTGGCTTTATTTGAAATGGTAAACAGTTGAACCTCGTTAATGAATTAATAAAAAATTGTCCGGATAAGCGAATTGATCATGCAGTTAACAAGGTTTAATAGCAGTGTTTCCCTTGGGCCTGGCTGTGCAAAATGCTGTGTGAGTGAGGTGGTGTGGTGGACAGAGCGAGCACCCTTATTTTTTACACAACTAGCTTCAAAATGGTGCAGTTTAAAGGGTGTTTAAACTTTTCCCTTGAAGTTAGAAGGGGACAGATAAAAGACTATGTGTAATGGTGTTAGCATGTAACAACTTGGGGACCACATTGGAAGTGTGTACTCTTGTGTGCTTTTGAGTGTTATCTTTTATATTGGGTGGTGGAAAAACAGTGAAGTGGCCCACCTGACTTGTCATATACTAGGGGAAACACTGTATTAGCGTTGGGAAATTCCATCCCCATGAAATGATGTCCAGATGCTGAGGTTTCTGGATTATCAGCAGTGTCCAGATTAACGAGGTTCAACTGTAATTGTAATTGATTTTTTAAGTGCCGTAAATGTAATTGAACTGTTATGATGCTGTGTAATGCTAATTGAACCCAACCACGTAAACATGAATTGTTGTAGTTCCAGGGTGGCTGTAGTGTATCCGAGGTTGAGTCCCCTCCAGAGGGGTGCACCAGTTCTCATGATGTCCTCCTTACATCGGAGGCAGTGGCCTTCGTGAGCAGTTTGGTTAAGGCCTTCAGCAGCCAAGTAGACGAGGTAGGATGCTACTCTTACTAAGGGGCTTTGTAAATAAATATAAAATTGGCTAGGATTGACCCCACCACCCACCTACCCAACCACACCACTATCCAATTTCAACAGACAAAAAGAATAATTTCCAGTTTGTGACAAACAATGTGGACCATTGACCCACCCACACACATCCAGTTGTTTTTTATTATTGGATATTTTTTATTTACAAAACCCAAGTTTGGTTCCATTTGGAGTGGGTGTAATGTTCATATATGTGTGTGTGTAGGATGCTGTGAATAACCAAAATTATGACAGTGGTGAGATCTTGACAAGATTGAGTGTTACCCCAACTTTATTTAAAAAAATATTCAAAGCATGTCATTAGAGGAGAAAACAACTGCTTGTTCATAAAATCAACTTCAAACTTTAATGACAAGTTCTCTTGGCATTAATCAACCCTATAAAAATGTGTGATATCATCTCACATATAATATATTTATTATGTTGACTGCCCAGTCCTAACCTAAGGAGGTAGCTTCGAGTGGCAGATTAGTAAATCCATCAACCAAAAACACCAGTCTGTATCACGTCAAAATAATATTTTTAATAATTCATTTCTTACAATACATCCAAATAATTTTTCTGTAGCAATGTACAATGTTGTATACATTAGATTGTCATAAAATCACACACTTTTACCTACTAATGTACAAAATCTGCAATTTTATGAGTAAAATACAGTAAAATGTCTTGGCTATGTAAATAGATAAAATTAATATAAACACATAAAAGATATATAAAAATAATAGAGATATCCCTGCAGTATAGAGAAGAGAGCTCCACCCAAACCGTAAACATTATTCTTTCAAGTGATCAGAGTTGTGAAGCATTAAATATTTACCAACCGCCTAAACTTGTCATTCAACAACAGACACATGTAAACACAACACCAGTGTATAGTGACTGAACTGAATACAGTCAACCTGTTTATGCACTGAATTTGTCAGTTGAATTTGCGTTGTACACCACCTTTACAGAAATATAGCATAGCTGATGCAAGTGAACTACCCATGAGATAATATAGCACAGCTGATGCAAGTGAACTACCCATGAGATAATATAGCACAGCTGATGCAAGTGAACTACCCATGAGATAATCATTCATTGAAACTTTGCTACGATATATTACATGCTGCACTGTAATTTCAGTGTTGCATAAACAATATTCATAAAAACTGTGCTTCATACTTTGAAAACGTTTACTTTCTGATCTCTCAGAAAAGAAGTTACCTATAGGGTGGTTTCATCTTTCTGAATTTGTTGGGAGTGGTCAGTTTAATAGATTATAAAAAATTACTAATTTTCCACCTGTGGAAATAAATTGTGTTTTTTATTGTGTTTTCTAATTTTTACAGATTCTTCAGCAGAGGAAATATCTCAAGTTAAAGATTGACCAAACAAAACAATTGCCTGATTTCTCATCAAAAAGCCTTGATGTTCGCCATGGGGACTGGAAAGTTTGTTCCATCCCTAGACGTCTCCAGTGTCGCCACGTTGACCTTGGGGATGTGTCACCTAGCAACACAGAACACTTTGTCGCTGCGTTGAAAAGTACTGCCCAAGGAATTCAAGTGAGTGGATCCTTTTTAATTCTACATAATGGAATTTAAAAGGGTTTTATATAAATATATTTACTATATAATATATATATACACACACACACACGCATATGCATCCATATAACATATAATTATTGATAAACCCAATTGAATCCTGAATAGTCTAAAGAATCAAGTGCCTAATATATAGCTACTAAATTGATTATACCAACATCATTTTATACCATACAACTTTCAACAAATGTAAATATCCGTCACACTTCAGCACATTATTGCCTTACCATTTACATGAATCTGTCAGACAAACAATGTAGCAATCATTGCCACCAATTGAAGGTAGAGAAACAAGGCTGCAATGGTGTAAAAGATGCTCGGTGTTTCAAGACTAACAGAGACATCAATTTTACACCAATGTACCCCTGTCTCCTCAGGTCCACACTGACAACGCCTGCTTTCTAAACTATACATGTACATGAAACTGCTACTGGTAGAATATAAAATAACAACATCTCCTAAACCATAAGCACCTTATTCTAGCAGTTTGAAACTTCCACAGTACCTCAGGAACAACTGATGCCAGTGGCTGTCTAACCAAGAGACACCTTGAGAGTTGAGCACTCGATCAAATAGCTAGCATGACTGTCGGAAGTGCAGCATCTGTTCGTCCCCTCTCATTGGCACTGTTAATCTGCTGAGCCTGGATTTTGCACTGTGGTCATGGTTGGGTGGAGCATAGCATGACCGCACTACAAACCCAGGCTCAGCACACTAAAGCTGACAGAGGTATCATCTTCACGGGTGTCTCTTGTCCTCACTGTCACCTCTCTTGTCCCAAATAATACAAATAGTGCTTACTCCATTATCACAGCTTCATATATATCAAGACCATTGGCCCTGTGAGCCCATAACAGGTTTTTCCCAGGTAGAAGGAACTAAGAGCTTTTAGCATCTCTTCTGAAAGACACAGGCAATTTTGGGTAAACAAAGTTGCTCAAGTTTCGAAACGGCTATAGGTGGACTTGAACTCCGGTCCTCTTGATTAACAGTGTGGTGCTCTAACCGCCCAGTAACCACACCCCACTCAAGAGTGTTTCACTTGACCCTGCTCTCAGCTCTGCCCTATGTTTCCTTAAAGTCATGGTTCTTTTGCCTTTATGGTGCTGCTGTGTCACCATTTCTCTGCCCCACTATTCCCCTACCTCACTATTCCTCTATCCACTATTCCCCTGCCTTCTCATAGTTATTCTCACACATAACACGCTGTCTCTCTGTCACCACTTTGCAAATGTCTCACTAACATGTGACACACACATCTCATTGTTGGCATCATTACATCGATGGTCATCAGCACGCTGTCTCACTGTCCAGTTTCTCACCTCTTTCTCTGTGGCACAATGACAGGCCCGCAGCACCTTCACACAGTAGGTACAACTTGGCAGCCTGTAGACCAGTGAGATGATCATCTCTGTCATGTCAGCCTCCGTCTCCCCAGTGAATGATGCTCCACTCCACACCTCACCACCTTTATATACACCTTGCTCTTACACAGCATTGTAGGAGACACATACCATTTCTAATGATGACACACCTTGTTAAGGACCTCCCACCTGCTGGGGCTGTTGATGGTCACTTGTGGCTTGACCATTGTCATATGGACACTGTGCAGTGGTCTGAAGCTGCGCCTGTTGCCATGCAGAATGGCACCACAAGGTGTGTACTTCAGAAGCACGTGCACAAGTAGAATGCAATCAGGGTGTGGTAGTTATGGTCTGCATTCTTCTCAGATTGATTTATGAAAGACTAATTGTAGGGCTAGTCTTGTGTTCTTGTAAATTGAACGTTTTGTGTGGGTGTCAGCACACTTGCAAAACTTTGAAACTCACTTTCAAACAGTGTCAACATACTTGCAAAGTGTGACATCATACTTCCTTGTCTTGGTGAGCTGGGAGCTACAGGTGCTTGGTGCTGTACTGTGGTTCTGGGCAGTGGTGTTGGGTGGTGCTCAGTGGTGCTGTGTGATGCTCAGTGGTGCTTGTGACATGATCATTGTGTTTAATGGCTGTTCACCAATGAACATATCACAAAACCTCACTGTGCACCACTGGACGTGTTGCAAGTGTCATGTTTCTGTCCCCTGAAGCCTTCACTGTGGTGTGATGTCAGTGTGATGTCAGTGTGATGTACATGTGTTGTTTCATTAATGCTGCAATCTGGTGATGTGTCTGTGTAATGTTTGTGTGGTGTCTCTTCTGTGGTGATGCCTGATATTGTTTTTGTGTAATGTCTTTTTTGTGATGTATGGTATTGGCTGTGTAATATCTTATCTGTGGTGATGTCTAGTATTGGCTGTGTGATGTCTTTTTTGTGGTGATGTCTGGTATTGACTGTGTAGTGTCTTGTCTTATCTTATTTGTACTGATGTCTACTATTGGCTGTGTGTTGTTTTATTTGTAGTGATGTCTGGTATTGGCTGTGTGATGTCTTATTTGTGTTAATGTCTGGTATTGGCTGTGTGATGTCTGATTTGTAGTGATTTCTGGTGTTGGTTGTGTGATGTCTTATTTGTGGTGATGTCTAGTATTGGCTAATAATACATACATCCATAAATACATTTCTAAATACATTGGTAAATACAAATTATAATAATACATAAGAAATTTTTGGCCAGATGTGGTTTGGATAAGGGGGGTTGCCAATGTTGAATGCAATATACTTTGTTTTGGAAGAGTTGAGATGGAAGCCAACTGGAGGTAACTCTTGGCTTTGTTCATTGTGTTAGACAGTGGAACGATGTCGTCAGCAAAGTCAATATCAGTTAGATGCCTGCTACTCTGTCGAGGTGTGGTTATACATCCAAGTATTTGTCATCTTCATGTTTGGTAGTTCTCATTGCATAATGCAGCACAATTACAAAGAGATACTGTGCGAACATATCACCTCGTTGGAAGCCAACCAAGATGCCAAGTGTCTCAGTCGTGATGATCTCAACAAATGGTGGAGGAACTTCAGATCCATTATACAGGACCGACTCTTTATTCCAACAACAATATGTAACTATTTCATATAATTGTTGCAATTGCACGAAATAAAATTGTTGAAGTTATGACATATTTGCATACCCTGTATCTACTCCCAACATAAGCACTCACACCAGTGTCGTACTGTCAGTTACATGCCACGCATTAACAGCTAAACATTGGCTGAACAATCAGAACTATGATGACATTAAAAGCAAGTCATTATCTGGCATGGATGTTTTAATTAACTGAATGATTGTATTTGTGTGGCATGACATGCTAGTGATTACAAGGATATGAGGTAAGGGATACCATACACGCACTGCCAAACACAATCTACCAATTAGCCGATGGGTCCCTGTATTTAGTCTGGTCAATACTGACATCACACTATCAACTTGCAATCTGTGGCTTATTCACTGTGGACCTAGGACATTAATAATAATCATAATAATGGTAGTGCTTAATATAGCACCTTTTAAATAAATAATTACAAATCAAGGTGCTTCATGCTAAGTTAAACTAATAATCAAAATAGGTGTACACTAATATAGCACCTTTTAAATAAATAATTACAAATCAAGGCGCTTCATGCTTAGTTAAGCTAATAATCAAAATAAGTGTACACTAGATGTCTTAAATATTCAATACAACTAATAGATGAAATTATATTAAAAAAAATTAATGCAACTTAATCAATACAAAAGTAATGGTAATAAAAAATAGCCAAGACTGAAAAATATGACTTATAGTTATATGAGGAAAAAAGTTAATTAGTTACTTTTTGTTAGACTTATTGTTTGGCATTTTTTTAGTTTTGTGTACGAATAGGAAATAATTTTGGGAGTTGAAGATATAGGATTGTGGGGGAGGGCTTGGAGGTGGGCAACAGCTACAGTTATTTTGGGAGTTGAAGATATAGGATTGTGGGGGAGGGCTTGGAGGTGGGCAACAGCTACAGTTATTTTGGGAGTTGAAGATATAGGATTGTGGGGGAGGGCTTGGAGGTGGGCAACAGCTACAGTTATTTTGGGAGTTGAAGATATAGGATTGTGGGGGAGGGCTTGGAGGTGGGCAACAGCTACAGTTATTTTGGGAGTTGAAGATATAGGATTGTGGGGGAGGGCTTGGAGGTGGGCAACAGCTACAGTTATTTTGGGAGTTGAAGATATAGGATTGTGGGGGAGGGCTTGGAGGTGGGCAACAGCTACAGTTATTTTGGGAGTTGAAGATATAGGATTGTGGGGGAGGGCTTGGAGGTGGGCAACAGCTACAGTTATTTTGGGAGTTGAAGATATAGGATTGTGGGGGAGGGCTTGGAGGTGGGCAACAGCTACAGTTATTTCTTTGTTCTGTTACGTGTGTGAGGCCTAATTAGTTAGATGACATGCTGCCCTTTAGGAGCTTCTTATTCCCCCAATGAAATCTGCCATGTCATAATAATGTGCAGCCATTGAATGGGAATCAAGAATATACTGCTGGACATGGGCAAAATGCCAAATTATGGTTAGGCTTGCAATGATATGCAGTTGACCGCCCTGCAAATGTTAACGGTTTTTAGCAGTGGGATGTGAGAAAATGGATAGTTTCGAAATGTGAGTGTGGAAATCAAAGAAACTTATACAATGAGACAAAAATTAATGTTAAGGCAGGATGGGTAGCCATTGGGAAGAGAGAGTTGGGAAAGATAGGTGGAAGAACAGGTGGAAGATAGGGACAGGGAAGTGATGGGGAGAAGACTTGTGGGATAATTGAGACTCAGGGCTGAAGGTGTAGGAAGTCTAGCCTCCTCCCCATAGGCAGAACACCTGGGAAACAAGGATATGAACAGTAAAACAAGCACTATTGATACACCCCCTCTGCCTGGTGAACCAGTGCATTGAGCACCCAGGAAACCCCCAAACAAACCCTCCAGCTAATATCACAGCTAATTGGTGGTTTCCCCAGGAGGAAGGCAGGTGGTGTTATGCAACAGTTTTCTAAAGGTTCATCATGTCCTCCCTGTGGGGCTGGTGTTGGTGACTGCTGGGGAGTTGTTTGATGGTCTGTAGCAGTGATATTCTGCTGTATTATTAATTATAAAGTTAAGTAACACATTGATTGATTCATTGGCCCCCATACCTGGGCGTGTGCTACAGAGTTGGCCAATTTGGACTTCACAATACACGTGCCAAGATGAAGGTTATTCATGAAACTTGGCACATGGCTATCAGCATGATTTGTTTGTTGTATATTGGTCCTTTTTGTTTTATCTTATAATATGTGTTTGGATATGTGGTACTTTTATGTTGAGATTAATAAACTTGGTTATATTCTTTGGCCAGTTGTGATAATAAAGTTCTATCAAAACAGCTTAACAACATTACAATACCAGAACATCCACATACTATAATACTTAATACTGTCCATGGCTAAATATCCACATACTATAATACTTAATATCGTTTCATGGCTAAGACCTTTGGCAGATGTTGGAGGAGGCAAACCCAATTTTAAACTAGTGTTGCTAATAATATTTTTTTACAATTATAGATAATTATGAAGAAAACAATTTTAAAGGATTATTTTCCCAGTAAGTATTTAAGTTCCCATTGATACCAAATGATCCATTAAGAGTCTTTAAATAGAAAAATTATATTCAAGTTAATATTCAAGTTAATTGCAGTAAAAATAAAATAATTCATTAATATGTGTCATACATATATCATATAATAAAAATCACTTCACTGAGCTATGAACACCTGGACGCATAATAATTACTCTTGTGATGTACATGATTTAATTTCTAAGACAAGACAACGTTTTACCCACACATATTTGTTCACTGTGCACTAAAATATTTGAATTTCACAAACAGATTGCCAATTTTTAAAACTCAATTATTGGTGAAATAACCTGTGTAATCACCAACTCATTCTTGTTATGCAGAAACATTCTTCAAATTCATTTATGCAAAATAACAACACAAGTGCAGCGTGATTGAAATAGGCCAAAGAATGACATTTAGATTTATTAATGAAGGAGCAGGAAATTAGGCAAGCATACACCATCAAAATAAGATACATCCAATAATCTCAGCAAGCATGCCGGCTTCCAAAAGGTGTTTACACATACATGTAATTAGTAAATCATGCCTATCAGCTACCCACTACCAGTACTTTCTGTACCACTACTGACTTATATACAATTCACATGGTATCAGTGGGGGACACTCCGCCCTGCCATGAACTAACCATACACATACATGTACAAACAGAAAGGCTATGGTACTCGATCCCCCAGCCAAACATGATAAATGAAAAAAGTGGGTTAACCACCCAACATTCCTGAACAATTAATCATGAAAATTATATTAACACAACACAATGTATAAAGGTGTTACATATCTAGACATTAGTCAACCAATAACTAATAACACATCAGTCCGAGAGATAGGGCCAAACAGCCACACAATTTAAGGTCCCTCAAAAATATAATTTCACTTGTCACATTTCAGAATAATTTTACCTGATAGGTCAGTTCTTTCAATGATTTTAGCAAAGGTATGATTCTTTAATTAAACCAGCTGTGCATATTACTTAAACTATTCAGGCACTAATAATTACTTAAACTATTCATGCACTACATATTTGACTATCAACGAACCTGATTCATGATGGGCTAAATCAGTTGAAGGAATTTTATGGTGTAATGCTGGACAGTTCACAACTGTTGGACTAGAACACTTAGTATATAGATGTAACATAAAATAGATGTTATGACATCTCATTAAAACTCCCTCTTCAATTAATAACAATTATTTAGAATCAAGGGTTACATTCAAATATATAGTGCATGAATAGTTTATGTAATATGCACAGTCATTTTAATAAAAGACAGCGCCAAAACTAAATAACAAATTTGTACAAACAATGAAACAGTGAATACTAGATTGGTTTGATTTTTCATGAAACAATTCTGAAACGAGTGGAAAATGGAATTGAGGAGGGAACTTTAAAACCCACAGAGATGACTTCCCTCTGTGGGAAGATTGAGGGAGATGTTGTAGGAGCAGAGGCAGCCACACACACAAGCCCTTCCTGAAGGCAGCGTGGGTGGTAAATACCAAATATACCCCAAACAATGTAATGTCAAGTGTGACGTGGTCAACTTAATTAATTAAATACCATTCTCACAATCAACATCAGTGAATGACGACATTGGTCAGGTAAACACAGTCACAGTTAACTCTTGTGATCTTATTAATTGCGTTTGTGTTAAACTGCCCCATCCCCGTTCATTGCTGCATTGTCCCTGCATATATCGTCTAATTGCTCATCGCCAGTCGACATAACTCTGATTCATCAATAGCAGAATTAAATTACAAACCAGCTTCATGATTAATTTTAATTAATTGCATTTCGTTTCTTTTGAAAACGTCCCAGCTGGAGCCACTGCTAGGAGAAGGGTTTTTAATCACTTACCTATTTTCATAACTGACAACATTTCTGATGTCCACCGTGGTCATCCGCAGCAGACTGAACAGTTTCATTTCACACATGGCCACTGTGGTGCTGGCATCTTGACCAGTGTGTTTTATAGGTGTTGCTTGAGCACAAGGCAGACCGCTGGTAGCAGCAATTAGTCTGTGTCCACTGCGCTGGCGTGTAGCAGTGATTTCCTGGATGGCAGCCAGTGCCAGGAAGTCTCTGTTCCCTATTGTCTCTCAACACAACAGCCCTCGCCAGGTGACAATGACACTCACAGGCCGTGTCAGGATGCCAGGGCAAAGTGGTGCTTAATTTGGCTAATTTGCTTAATTAGGCGTTGTTTCTGGTTGCTAAGTGTACCGGGGGTTATGATGGCTCTGTCTTAAGCCCGGTGGCTCCATAATAACAATGTTTACAGTTCGTTGTACTACCGTATACATTGTATTCTGTTATTCACATTAATCTCAACTCTTTCGTTGTGTTCTCGTGCCAGTCTCAATACTTTCAGCTTGTCAAAATACTCCTCAAAGTTGTGGTTTAGTTTCTCTTCTTTTCAGTTCCTTCATGCAGTCAATTTCTAATTCACATTGTTCCAGTTGACCACATTCCAAATCATTCATAAAGCCCATAAAATATATACCCTGTAATAGCCAAGAGCTAGGGCTGTCAAGGCTTTTCAAAGAAAAACGGGCCTTAATTTCCTTTTCATTGTAAGATTCCTTTATAACAGGTGGTCTTTGTTTCTGCGAATACTTGTAACTGTCATACCTGGTAGTAGCGTTATGCAGCGGCTGTAAGAGGAACGGTATAGGTGGCCCAACAATAATGGTGCATAGTAATAAAGTGACAGGGAAAGTCATGGAAATAAAGTCACAGTTTTGGATAGAAAAAGTGACAGGGAAATAAAGTCAAATCATCTTTTATTCAAAGACTATATAATAAACACAAAGGTAAAAACTTGCACATTTTCACTGATAATTGGACAAAATAAAGTTTGATGATTAAGACAAATATTCCCCAAAGGTATGTTCAGGGTGTACACAGTATTTCTAAGAACATAATTCAATTTTAACACACCACTGTTATGAGAAACAGCTAATTGTGCACCTGTACAAAGCAATAGTTAGGCCGCATTTGGAATATTGTATACAAACATGGAGGCCATAACGTAAGAAGGACATAGACAAGCTAGAAAGAATTCAACATAGTGCAACTAAAATGATTCCAGAATTAAGAGATCTTAGTTATGAAAGTCACTTATTACAATGTGGTTTGCCAACACTAGAGACCAGGAGACTAAGAGGAGACCAAATAGAAGTGTTTACAATAGTGAATGGTTATGAGGATATTAATAGGAATATGTTCTTCAAACTTAAAAGAAGGCAGTAGAACCATAGGACACAAATCAGCATTAGTTAAGAAGGAACAGTGTTGCTTGGACATGAGAAAGTACTCTTTCTCACAGATGGTGGTAAATGAATGGAACAAACTGTCAAATGATTGTGTTATTGCTTGTAGTGTGAAAATGCTTAAAAATAAAATTGACAGATATTTGATAAGGGCGGGTTATGCATTTGATAAGGGCGGGCTATGCATAGATGATTACATTGTTTGACTCTCGATAAGTCAATGGCTTCCTTGTCCACTTGCCATTTGGAACCTGTAGTTTTCGATGGCAATCTTGTTAAGTTCAGGTAACCTGTATCATTAAATAAAAATCGGAATGGAGCCATCCATACACTCTGGCTTAGACTGGAGCCATCCACACACTCTGGCTTAGACTGGAGCCATCCATACACTCTGGCTTAGACTGGAGCCATCCATACACTCTGGCTTAGACTGGAGCCATCCATACACTCTGGCTTAGACTGGAGCCATCAATACACTCTGGCTTAGACTGGAGCCATCCACATACTCTGGCTTAGACTGGAGCCATCCACACACTCTGGCTTAGACTGGAGCCATCCACATACTCTGGCTTAGACTGGAGCCATCCATACACTCTGGCTTAGACTGGAGCCATCCACATACTCTGGCTTAGACTGGAGCCATCCACACACTCTGGCTTAGGCTGGAGCCATCCATACACTCTGGCTTAGACTGGAGCCATCCACACACTCTGGCTTAGACTGGAGCCATCCACACAATCTGGCTTAGAGTGGAGCCATCCATACACTCTGGCTTAGGCTGGAGCCATCCACACACTCTGGCTTAGACTGGAGCCATCCATACACTCTGGCTTAGGCTGGAGCCATCCATACACTCTGGCTTAGACTGGAGCCATCCACACACTCTGGCTTAGACTGGAGCCATCCACACAATCTGGCTTAGAGTGGAGCCATCCATACACTCTGGCTTAGACTGGAGCCATCCATACACTCTGGCTTAGACTGGAGCCATCCACACAATCTGGCTTAGAGTGGAGCCATCCACACACTCTGGCTTAGACTGGAGCCATCCACACACTCTGGCTTAGACTGGAGCCATCCACACACTCTGGCTTAGACTGGAGCCATCCATACACTCTGGCTTAGACTGGAGCCATCCATACACTCTGGCTGAGACGGGGGTTTAGCTGCCAACAACAGAGTCAGCTTTGAAAGTTACTTCTCAGTTGTCACTAACCAAAAAGTAAAGTTGGCCAAACACTTGTGTGATCTGTAATCGTGTCAATATATAGTTTATTTTGTATTCAGTATTTCAACTTTTATTGTCAATACAAAAAACTATACATATATTCAGAGTTGTGACTTTATTTCCTACATTAAAAAGAATTTGCCCAACAGACAAACAGCCAGCCAACTGTGTAATGTCTGGTAGGAGTTCAGTGTGAACTTGTGTCAGATGTCATAAGTGACCATCTTCAATTCCCTTTGTTATGATTATTAGTCCAACCTGTTGTTGGGCAAGTAGGGGCTACTAGGGGTACAGAAAGGGTAAAATTACAGGAAGACTTGTAACTGCAGTAGCTGGTAATTACACTATGAGGGTGCTGAAAGAGGAGCTGTATAGGTGTGCTAACAAGAGGAGCTGTAGAGGTGTGCTAACAAGAGGAGCTATAGAGGTGTGCTAACAAGAAGAGCTGTAGAGGTGTGCTAACAAGAGGAGTTGTAGAGGTGTGCTAACAAGAGGAGCTGTAGAGGTGTGCTAACAAGAGGAGCTGTAGAGGTGTGCTAACAAGAGGAGCTGTAGTGGTGTGCTAACAAGAGGAGCTGTAGAGGTGTGCTAACAAGAGGAGCTGAAGAGGTGTGCTAACAAGAGGAGCTGAAGAGGTGTGCTAACAAGAGGAGCTGTAGAGGTGTGCTAACAAGAGGAGCTGTAGAGGTGTGCTAACAAGAGGAGCTGAAGAGATGTGCTAACAAGAGGAGCTGTAGAGGTGTGCTAACAAGAGGAGCTGTAGAGGTGTGCTAACAAGAGGAGCTGTAGAGGTGTGCTAACAAGAGGAGCTGAAGAGGTGTGCTAACAAGAGGAGCTGAAGAGGTGTGCTAACAAGAGGAGCTGTAGAGGTGTGCTAACAAGAGGAGCTGTAGAGGTGTGCTAACAAGAGGAGCTGTAGTGGTGTGCTAACAAGAGGAGCTGTAGAGGTGTGCTAACAAGAGGAGCTGAAGAGGTGTGCTAACAAGAGGAGCTGAAGAGGTGTGCTAACAAGAGGAGCTGTAGAGGTGTGCTAACAAGAGGAGCTGTAGAGGTGTGCTAACAAGAGGAGCTGAAGAGGTGTGCTAACAAGAGGAGCTGTAGAGGTGTGCTAACAAGAGGAGCTGTAGAGGTGTGCTAACAAGAGGAGCTGTAGAGGTGTGCTAACAAGAGGAGCTGAAGAGGTGTGCTAACAAGAGGAGCTGTAGAGGTGTGCTAACAAGAGGAGCTGTAGAGGTGTGCTAACAAGAGGAGCTGTAGAGGTGTGCTAACAAGAATGCTGAATCAACCAGGATTGGCAGATGAGCCAGCAGACATGTGTAATGACTGAAATGAGTTCAATGTTATAAATATTAGTCCAGCCTGTTGTTTTGCAAGTAACAAGGTTCACTTGATTTTAATGTTAAAGAGTAATAAAATATTTACTGTAACAACAAATTTTATTGTAATGTTACAGTGTAACAACACAATGTTTTTTGTAATGTTACAATGTAATACTGAATTATTAGACTGTAAGGTTAGCATAAGAAAAATTCTTTTGAGTGTAATGTTACTGGTTTAATGTTCAGCCATGGTTGTAAAATAAGCCAACATGTTGAATCTATTAATGACACTTGCAGATTATTTATGTAGTAGTCAATAATACCACGACTAAAATAAATAGACAGCTTCTCGCATCAGTGACATATCGTTTTCTGTCACCAGACTGACTTTGATGATGGCCACTGTCCTTCGTGGCGCAACCAGTTGACTGGGCTGTACAACGTCTACCTGGCTGTCCACAACGTCATCCCAGGTCTGTCTTCCTTCCATCTTCCCCAGTAGGCCAACTTCAGAATTCAGACAAAAAAATTTTTTTTACAAATTTTGTTTTAATAAAAACACAGAACATCTGAAAACAGGAATCCAACACAAGTGCAGATTGTTTAATGTTTTAGCGTTTCCATACACATTATTCTACAAGAGTCATAAATCATACTGTTTGATTTGTTGTGAATGTTCTTCTTTTTTGTACATGCTATAAATGCACAAATGTGTTTTAAAAATCCACAATTTTTATATGATTTGACCATTATCTGTTTATGGATATCGACTTTACTGTTCGGCATGCAATGTAAGATAACACAGATAACACAGATAACACAGATAACAGCAGAACTACGTAAAAACATTGTAGTTTAGTGAGACATATTGTTGGGCAGCCAAGATATTAGAATAGATCTAATTTTTGCTATTTGATTTTTTTGGTAAAAACGATCAGACTTTGTACTTTTAAATTCTATAATATAAACCCTGAAATATAAACCCTGAAATCGTGAGTAATCCATTATGAATTATATTCCAGCATTTGTCAACAATCAGTGGAAGTCTGTCACCAATCTTCTGTAGTCTGTCAGTGACACGTGGCACTATGCCAATTCCTATTTAACCTTTGCCTAGATTGAAAACACATTCCTTGGTTTCTGTTGATACCACCCGCCGAGAAACAGTTGAATATGGCCAGAGTAGTCTTGGTTTCTGCCAGTTTCGGTTGTGCATTTAATGTTGACTAATTGGGAAGTCAGGGAGTGTCCACTGTTGGTCACACCTGGACCCACTGACTGCACCCATCATCCGCTCTTTCATGCTGGTTGTCACGCGTCAGATATGTCCATCTTCCGGCTGACATTTTCAACAAGTGTGACTACGGTAAGCTTCTGAGAACTGTTTTCCAGCTCGTTGAGTCAGGCCCACTACACACAACACAGTCTTCTACAGTTCCCTCTTCAACTGATTCAGGCCACTACAAATCACGTTTGTTGATGTTCAAACCTGTACTGTGTGAATAGCTTTAGTAATTTGCAGTCTGGTTAATAAAATAATGCGTAGCGAAAGAGTGCGCACTGAAAGAGTGTGCACTGAAAGAGTGCGCAGTGAAAGAGTGCACACTGAATGAGTGAGCACTGAAAAAGTGCACACTGAAAGGGTGCACACTAAAGGGTGTGCACTGAAAGAGTGCACGCTGAAAGATTGCATACTAAAAGTGCATCCTGAAACAGTGTACCTCATCTTACCATCATCTTACCATGCTGTCTCTGCTCCGGTACTGATGTTGTAGATGTGCCAGAAATATAGTAGTTGCTCCAATACTGATGTTGTAGGTGTGCAAGACATATAAGTTGCTCCAGTTCTGATGTTATATGTATGCCAGACATATCAGCTGCTCCAATATTGATGTTACAGGTGTGCCAGACATATCAGTTGCTCCAATACTGATGTTGTAGATGTGCCAGACATATCAGCTGCTCTAATACTGATGTTGTAGATGTGCCAGACATATCAGTTGCTCCAGTACTGATGTTGTAGGTGTGCCAGACATATCAGCTGCTCCAGTACTGATGTTGTTGGTGTGCCAAACATATCAGTTGCTCCAGTACTGATGTTTAACAAGATTTAACAAGATTGCCATCCCAAACAACAAGTTCCAAATGGCAAGTGGACAAGGAAGCCATTGGCTTACCGAGAGTCCTACAATATTCTCATCTATGTGTAGCCCGCCCTTATCAAATATCTGTCAATTCTATTTATTTATTTTTTAGATGTGCCAGATATATCAGTTGCTCCAGTACTTATGTTGTAGGTGTACTAGACATATCAGTTGCTCCAGTAGTTATGTTGCAGGTGTGCCAGACATATCAGCTGCTCCAGTACTGATGTTGTAGGTGTACTAGACATATCAGTTGCTCCGGTACTTATGTTGTAGATGTGCTAGACATATCAGTTGCTTCAGTACTGATGTTGTAGATGTGCCCGACATCAGTTTCTCCAGTACTTATGTTGTAGGTGTACCAGACATATCCACTGCGCCGGTACTGATGCTGAGACCCCGGGCCTGGAACATGATAGAACACAACATGCTGGTAAGATATAAATGTGGATTTTGGTGCTTTAGACTGTTGTTGTATTGGCCATGACATTTAAAAACAATGTTAAGGGGTTTAAATTTGTGGAAAATATAGCAGTTCTGTGGTTACTGTGAAACAGTAATATTATTGTCAATAAGATGGGTGTCTGAATATTGTGTGTTGATTTCACCAAATTCACACCAAACTGACTCCTGAGTAAGTAATCTAAATAGTTGTGGTTGAAAAAATATGTAATTCATATATATATGTATGTATGTATGTATGTATGTATGTATGTATGTATGTATATATATACCAACTTTATGAACATTTTCATGAAAACTGAGTATAGTTTTAATGTGAACTTTCGGTATAAATCTACTTTGTGATGTGATTTGAGGTAGAGCAGTTTGCCTGAAATTCATGTATAAAAATGCTGTTTATTTTAGACATCACTTGTTTGTGGATGTAAATATTTTATAATGTCTACAATGTCATTGTACGTCTGCTGTGCTAGTGGCAGTACGTGTGGCCACGCAGACAGGAAACACATTTCATCCTACCTCTGCACCCAGAAGAGTACCTCCCTGACGTCTCTCACAGAAAGGTCACAGGTGTTTCTCTGTCTGATGCATACATGACTTGTCTGTGCAGGTATCTGGCAGGAAGGTCCCCGGTCCTCTCTTTGACTTTGGTCTGCTCATGTTCCATAATGCCCACATCCTTGTGGACTGTGGGAGCGGACCATTCTTCTACCTGCCCAAGGTAACATGGCTCAATTCTATGTACAGTTCACACTTAAAGTAGCCAGTGGTTGTATTTTATCATCATCATTGTTCACCTTTAAAATGGTGTCCATTTAACTGTGTGTGTGTCCATTTTAGTTTACAAATGGATAATTAAAAAAAAATTATGATTCGATATCTTTATTTCATACTAAACTTGAAAATTAGCTTACAAATATTTTATTCATAGCACCTTACAAAATAGCATACATTTGTATACTCCGAGTTTAAAACCGTCACCATCATTTAAAAAAATATATATATCATTCTGAATACTAAGCCTAAATATTTTTTTAACAGCACCACAACAATATTAGCTACTTTCTAAAACAACATAAATATTGTAGACTAATATTAATTGTGTTAGACTTTGGACAACAGCAATGTTAGTATTCCATCATTGAAGTGGTAATTCATGCTAATATGCATCAGTTTTGCAGTGTTTAATTAACACTCTTGGTTGTATTTTGATGTTATCAAACTGTTGTGTAATTACTGACACATATCACAGATTAAAAACTTGTTATTGTTGGATTTTTAAATCAGCGGTATTATTCAGAATCATCAACATATTTTCTTCATCAATGCTTCAGAGATTTTAGTTTCGACCCATCATTCAGTGTGGCTTGTCACACAATATCTGTTGATATTCAACATTTTCATTGTACGTGGACCATATTCAGCATTGACGAGTTGCATTTATAATTAACAAGTTTATGTGGCTTTACTTGACTGTTCTTGTAACAGTAAGACCGGACATGTACCGCTGGCAGTACACCGCAGAATGTGTGTTGTATTCACTAATTGACTTTCTGTCTTCAGCTTGAAGGCTTCCTTGAGGCCAGGCTTTGGAACAACATTTTCACCTGGACAGAACAAAAGGTAACAATGCCTCATCTGGGCAACACAAAGTCATTGTTCATGATGCAGAGTTTGAACACAATGTCAGTGTGATATAACGAGGACAGTCATCTGGTACTAACCTCCCACATGACACAGAATTGCTGTATACACAATTGGAGATTGTTTCAAATGGAAAATTTTTTTATTAAAGTATATATGGGGAATTCATTCCAGACCCTAGGCGCAGTGACCGAGAAATGTTTGCCTAAGTTAAGTTTTGTTTTAAGCACAATAAGTTGTTGTGAAATTGATGATCTGAGCTGTCTAGGGATATTTGAAAGATGCAAGAAACTAGCCAAGTAGGGTGGTTGTTGTGTAGATAGAGAATGATATGTAAGAGAGAACAGCTTAAAATTAATTCAATAAGTAACAGGAAGCCAGTGTAACTGTTTATGTAGTGGTAGTGATGATGAAAACCGAGGCGCCCCGAGTACAACATGTGCCAGACAATTTGTTTACTCGTTGGAGTTTAGCCAAGTCTCTTTTAGCAATGTTGTTTAGTAGTGAATTACAATAGTCAAGGCGACTACTAATTAGTGCCATTGATATTGTTTTAGCAGTAGGTATAGATATGTGATGCCAAATTCGACGGAGATCACGTATATGATAAAAACAGGAGTTGCATACTTAAGAAATATGCTGGCGAAAGTTGAAGTCACTATCAAAGACAACACCTAGATTATGAACAGTATCTGATGGGACTGTATCACTGCCGAGCATCTTAACTGTAAAATGGTTGATGACCCTATTTCGTTGTTGTTTAGAGCCAATAATAATAAGGTCTGTTTTATCTGGATTAAGCTTTAGCTTAATTGATTCCATCTGGAACTGGAATTTCTTTATTCGACAGAAATAAATACATACAATATTTTTCTTGAACATAAAATACTGCCAGGAGACTCTCACTAAGGCTTATGACATATGCTGCTAGTGTGAGAGCCATCTACATGTACAATGGTTGCTTTCCCTGTTTTACATCATTGTCAAAGTTTATTGTCACAGTTTATCAGAAGACATGACTTGGTGATTATTTGTAGCCTAAGTGCATATGTAGCAGTTAGCGTTTGTGCAGGAATTTTTGTAAAGTGTTAGTAAGTATTGCTTGGTGTACGTAGAAAAAACGTAAAGACTATGCATATAAACTTTATCTAGTACATTTTCTGGCTCTCGAGGTATGACTGTATTGGATAGCGATTTGATGACATTGCCTTGTGGGAATATCATGGTGAGCAGCATTTTGCAAAAATAGTGATTGAAAAAATATAGGAATGCGTTTATGTATAAATTTATAAAAAAATTCAAGCATTGACACGTGAAAATGTCTTCAGTTTTGAGTAGGTTGAGAGGTTTCTTTATAGGTTCTGTGTGTGAATTTTGTGAATGCCCTTTTCTGTAATTCGGATAGTCTATTCGTATCAAAACCCCATGATAAAACGCCATATTTGAAGTGTGGCATAATTAAAGAATCATACATTGTTTTTAATGTGTATCCCGGTAGGAAGTGGTTTAGTTTATTTATGACTCCCAAAGTTTGATATTTTGTTTGATATTCTGTCAATGTGTGAAGTCCAGTTTAATGTTTCTTTTTTATTTTGGGGGAAATATTCCTGTGTTTAGGGATAAATTAATAATGAAAGACAAGGGTTTAGAAATTAGTGAATTAATTCTTTTTAGTAAAACTGCTGTATTAGTGCTGGGAATTGTATGTGCCAGTTTACTGCCAATATTTACAAAGAACTCGTTAAACCTGTGTGCTATCTCTGTGGTATCGGTAACACACAATCCATTTATATAAAAGTGATTTGGAAATAAAAATGTTGTGTAGTTCTTATTTATAAGTTGCTTAATGGTGTCCCATGTTTTCCTGGCATTTGATTTGAATTGATCAAATAGGTTTCCGTAGTAGATGTTTTTGGCGTTTCTGATAGTGGGTGCCTTATGTAACATGTACCCTGTACATTGAGTGTGTCTCTCGTGTTATAGTTGCGTCTCCCCACTGGTTGTATCAAGGCCTGTGTACTCATTGAGAATGTGCTCGCATCCTTCGAGCTCCACGAGATTCTCTACGAACTACGCGACCACTCTGCCGGGCTCAACTGTGGAATATGGGACTACTCTGCATCTTTCGTCAACAAACTTGGTCGGTGACACTCAAATTTGTCTGACAAGTAAATTGTTCGGACAGATAGAATCATCTATTTTAGAGAAATATAAAATATTGAAGATATTTAATAGAAATGCAGCACAAAACTGTTTAATGCATCAACAAATCCATAATTTAATTTAAAGCACTTTGAGCAGTCCGAAGGACTGGATATCGTGCTATATAAGAACGTACCTTTTTTTTACAATATCACGTACAGGAGCAAATATTTTTACAATATCACATACAGGAGCAAATATTTTGTTACACATTGTTGTTCTTTTTAAGCGGTACTGTGAATATACAGTAGCATGACTCTTTGGTAAAGTAAATAGATTGGAAAATATCCTATAGAAAAGGTTATTTGTTGCTTCAGACAGTTTGCAGCATATCACTAGTATGTCTTATTTAATTACATCCACCCACCCACTTCCCAGATATCACCGGCTTTTTATGTATTTAGAAACCCATAAGTTGTTAACTTAATTTTATCTCTCATCTTCCCCCTGTCTCCAGGCACGCGCCCTGACTTTATGCTTCCCGACCGCAACAAATACGTCTCCATGGACAAACACTTCCTCAAGAGTTACATGGACCTGGTCATTCAGACCTGTCACAGCCACGGCGCACTCGCTACTGGCGGCATGTCTGCACTGCTGCTGCCATCTGGGGACAAGCACAAGTACCAAGAAGTCAAGGCGAAAGCATGCGGGTACTTTGATTGTTCTGCTAAGTCACTATCGTTGTCGGAATGCTGCAAACCAGTACAAATGCACAAAATTGTATGCATATTTATGTCGAAATTGTAATATGTCAAAGAAACTTGCTTCTAAAGCTTGCTTAAACATCAAAGTCAAAACTAATTGCACGTTTCAAATTTTCTTTGTCATCATCAGTATATACTTGTCTAATTTATATAAATGTGTTTGGTTATAAATCTGCATATATGTGTTTATATATTTTATTCATAACTTTTAAGAACACCTTTGACAATTGACTTATGCAAAAATACTGATTTTGATATTTATTACTTAAACATTTTGAATGATAACCAGACAAATGAAAAGGATAAAATACGGTCTATGAAGTGGTCGAGTGCTTGTAACTTAATTCAACAATGTTGCAGACATTTAATTGTTAATTTAAACATAGCTAAGTTGATGAAAATAAAGTAAAAGTTTATGATCAAGCAACCAGGGTCAGTGGCTGTATCTGTGTGTATTTACATCCTCATGTAACGACTAATACTTCAGAGCGAAGCTGAAAGAAATCTGTGCCGGAGCAGATGGCTTTATGGTGTACGACCTTGGACTTGTGGCACCGATGCAGCAGGTATACCAGTTCCATGGAACCTCTGTATTACGACCACACATGGCTGATCGTAGCACAGAGGTGGTTTTTTTTGGAGGTAGTCATGCAGGATTTGGTCTTAATGTTGATTTTTGTGGAATGTTGAATTGTTTTTTGTACAGATGCAGAGTTATGGAGTTTGTGTTATTGTATATGTGAACTTGGCTGATTAGGGATTATCTTAAATGATAAAGGTAAAAAGGTAAAGGTACCTTTTTATATAGCGCAGTATCCAGTCTTTGGGACTGCTCAAATCACTTTACACTTCACCCCCTGATAGACCTGTTCATTTCAATGCCATATCGACTTCTCTGGGAAAAATTCAGCCACGCTGCAATTACTGCACGAAGACTGTTCGTTCAGATATCCACCTCCGTCTGTAGCCAGGTACTCATTTATACAGCTGAGTGAACTGTTTGTTTGTAATAGGTGATTGATTCAATGTTCCTCTGATGTTGGTGGGAATGAGGAATGAATTTGATATGATACTAGTTTTACTATTGACTTTGCCATTTATGTAGAATTATTGTTGCATGGTATTGAACTTGATATCAAGTTGTTGATGTTAAATAATTAATCTTAACGCAAGTTGTTTATTACGATTTTATTGTTTCATAAAAAGAATAGTATGTCCATCTCAATGTGGGTAAAGTTCAATTAACTATATTAACAGTTTTTCTTATACTTGACGTTGTAGTTATTCCGAGATCATGCGCCTGGGTCCAACCAGTTGGCTGTGATGAGAGAAGATGTGAAAGTGACAGCGAAGGACCTCCTACTTATGCCTCCTGTGAGTACTGTAGACCATGGTCTCATTCAGAGGACCTCCTACGTATACCTCATGTGAGTACTGTACACCATGGACTCATTCGGAGGACCTCCTATTTATGCCTCCTGTGGGTACTGTAGACCATGGTCTCATTCAGAGGACCTACTTACGCCTCCTATGAGTACTGTACACCTTGGACTCATTCGGAGGACCTCCTATTTATGCCTCCTGTGGGTACTGTAGACCATGGTCTCATTCAGAGGACCTACTTACGCCTCCTATGAGTACTGTAGACCATGGTCTCATTCAGAGGACCTCCTACTTATGCCTCCTGTGAGTACTGTACACCATGGACTCATTCAGAGGACCTACTTATGCCTCCTATGAGTACTGTAGATCATGGTCTCATTCAGAGGACCTCCTACTTATTTGCCTCATGTGAGTACTGTAGACCATGGTCTCATTCAGGGGACCTCCTACTTATGCCTCATGTGAGTACTGTAGACCATGGTCTCATTCAGAGGACCTTTTACTTATGCCTCCTGTACTGTAGACGATGGTCTCACTTAGAGGATCTGCAAGGTCAGAAAACCTGCTTAGTGTCACTTAGACTGCAGGCTCGGCCTTCCTCAGAGGCCTTTCATGATGTTTAGCCATATGCCCATCAAAAATAATATAAATAAATGCTACAAAGATAATTACTTTGTAAGTTTCAGATGTCAACTTTGTGGTAAGTTTGGCTTTAATTAAATGTATGAAGTCATCATAAATTTTAATTATCTTGTATAGTATGAAATATATCTGTTCTGACATCTTGGCCGACTAGGTGTGTTATAATGAAGCACAGTTTGTTTAATATAATATGACTGTTATCTCTATGAATATCGACATTTCTGGTCAGCAAGCAATGTATTCATGATATTCGGGGCAGAACATTCAAAATAGTGAATGGTCAGATTATATTTTTTTAATGTGGATCATTAAAAGACATTTGGGCAGTCGAGATGTTTAGAATAAATATAGTTTATACTATACACCTGTATAACATAATGTTATAATAAAAACGATAAGGCTTTGTAGACTTGAAGGAGCCGCATAGAATATAAGTGTGACTATAGCTGGATGTTGTAGGAGGCGTTACTCTGAGTGGACTACAACACAACATAAATGTGACTATAGCTGGATGTTGTAGGGAGGCATTACTCTGGGCAGACTACAACACAACATAAATGTGACTATAGCTGGATGTTGTAGGGAGGCGTTACTCTGAGTGGACTACAACACAGCATAAATGTGACTATAGCTGGATGTTGTAGGGAGGCATTACTCTGGGCAGACTACAACACAACATAAATGTGACTATAGCTGGATGTTGTAGGGAGGCGTTACTCTGAGTGGACTACAACACAACATAAATGTGACTATAGCTGGATGTTGTAGGGAGGCGTTACTCTGAGTGGACTACAACACAACATAAATGTGACTATAGCTGGATGTTGTAGGGAGGCATTACTCTGGGCAGACTACAACACAACATAAATGTGACTATAGCTGGATGTTGTAGGGAGGCGTTACTCTGAGTAGACTACAACACAGCATAAATGTGACTATAGCTGGATGTTGTAGGGAGGCATTACTCTGGGCAGACTACAACACAACATAAATGTGACTATAGCTGGATGTTGTAGGGAGGCGTTACTCTGAGTGGACTACAACACAGCATAAATGTGACTATAGCTGGATGTTGTAGGGAGGCATTACTCTGGGCAGACTACAACACAACATAAATGTGACTATAGCTGGATGTTGTAGAGAGGCATTACTCTGGGCAGACTACAACACAACATAAATGTGACTATAGCTGGATGTTGTAGGGAGGCATTACTCTGGGCAGACTACAACACAACATAAATGTGACTATAGCTGGATGTTGTAGGGAGGCATTACTCTGGGCAGACTACAACACAACATAAATGTGACTATAGCTGGATGTTGTAGGGAGGCGTTGCTCTGGGCAGACTACAACACAACATAAATGTGACTATAGCTGGATGTTGTAGGGAGGCGTTACTCTGAGTGGACTACAACACAACATAAATGTGACTATAGCTGGATGTTGTAGGGAGGCGTTACTCTGAGTGGACTACAACACAGCATAAATGTGACTATAGCTGGATGTTGTAGAGAGGCATTACTCTGGGCAGACTACAACACAACATAAATGTGACTATAGCTGGATGTTGTAGGGAGGCATTACTCTGGGCAGACTACAACACAACATAAATGTGACTATAGCTGGATGTTGTAGGGAGGCATTACTCTGGGTGGACTACAACACAAGTGTGACTATAGCTGGATGTTGTAGGGAGGTGTTACTCTGGGTAGACTACAACATAAATGTGACTTTAGCTGGATGTTGTAGGGAGGCGTTACTCTGGGCAGACTACAACACAACATAAGTGTGACTATAGCTGGATGTTGTAGGGAGGCGTTACTCTGGGCGGACTGCAGCACAACATTGCCGTGGGGATACTGTTCGTTGAAGCCTGGCTTCGAGGTACTCATACAAATACAATCAAACCTGTTCAGGCAACCATCTGTATTAAGAGGCCACCTATTTGTAATGACCACAGTCAACTGTACCAGAAGTACTGCCTGTATTAAGATAAAACCTCCATTAAGATACCACCTGCATTAAGAGACCACTTCGATTATCCATTGAGCAGTCGCTTAAGACAGGTTTGACTGTTGTTACACCTTCATGTTTATTTACCCCTTTCACCACAGATTTATTTACCCCTTTCACCACAGATTCATTTAATTCAAAACCACTTCACTGACTACACTTTTTGCACCTGTTGTAGAGGACACTCAGTCTAACAGACATCTGGTCTTAATACTGGTCGGTGTACTCAGGTTTCTCTGTACATGTTTGTAAGTGTCAGTAAATGACTGGGCTTTTGGTCCTCCAGAGGTCCTCACTTTATAGGTGATGGTCTTTGTAGCAAAGAAAATCAAATGTGATGTAAGAATTGATGCATGGATTTAATCAGAACTTTCAGTGACATTTTGAGATTGTGATTTAGATAGTTTTTCTTTTCTAGGACGTGGCCATTTCTACTTTAAAGGGTGCGTAGAAGATTCTGCTACAGCCGAGATATCAAGGTCCCAGGTAAGTAAAACTTATGTATATATGTGATATACATGCATGCGCGCATGTATGCGAGCACTTTGCTTGTCTTGCCTGCCATCGACCTACACTACTACTACATTTTTGTCAAATACTACAATTTTGTTTTAAAAAAATCAACATGGAAGATGTTCATATCATTTGCCACCCAAACAAACTGTCTTCATATGCAGGGATCCTTCCATCTCTAGAGATCGTTCCATCATCAGGGATCCTTCTATCACTAGGGATCCTTCCATCACCAGGGATCCTTCCATTACCAGGGATCCTTCTGTCACTTACATGTGCATTTGCTGCCAACCAACAACCAGAAATAAGCCTGTGTGCAGCACCAGTGTAATAGACCACATTGCATATTTTCCCTGTTCATATTTCAGGGTGTAAGAAAATCTTTCTCAACATCAGTCGCAATGAAATAATATGTCCCAGTTTACAGAGTGGTAGACTATGGAACTGAGGTTTGTCAAGTGGTTCAAGTCATGTGGTGCAACAGCACAGTGACTAGACCACCGTCAGTCTAGAGGACTGAAGTTTGTCAAGTGTTTCATGTCATGTGGTGCAGCAGCACAGTGACTTGACCACCGTCAGTCTACAGGACTGAGGTTTGTCAAGTGTTTCACGTCATGTGGTGCAGCAACACAGTGACTTGACCACCGTCAGTCTACGGGACTGAGGTTTGTCAAGTGTTTCATGTCATGTGGTGCAGCAGCACAATGACTCGACCACCGTCAGTCTACGGGACTGAGGTTTGTCAAGTGTTTCATGTCATGTGGTGCAGCAACACAGTGACTTGACCACCGTCAGTCTACGGGACTGAGGTTTGTCAAGTGTTTCACGTCATGTGGTGCAGCAGCACAGTGACTTGACCACCGTCAGTCTACGGGACTGAGGTTTGTCAAGTGGTTCACGTCATATGGTGCAGCAGCACAGTGACTTGACCACCGTCAGTCTACGGGACTGAGGTTTGTCAAGTGGTTCACGTCATGTGGTGCAGCAGCACAGTGACTTGACCACCGTCAGTCTACGGGACTGAGGTTTGTCAAGTGGTTCACGTCATGTGGTGCAGCAGCACAGTGACTTGACCACCGTCAGTCTACGGGACTGAGGTTTGTCAAGTGTTTCACGTCATGTGGTGCAGCAGCACAGTGACTTGACCACCGTCAGTCTACGGGACTGAGGTTTGTCAAGTGTTTCACGTCATGTGGTGCAGCAGCACAATGATTTGACCACCGTCAGTCTACGGGACTGAGGTTTGTCAAGTGGTTCACGTCATGTGGTGCAGCAGCACAATGACTAGACCACCATCAGTCTGTGGGACTGAGGTTTGTCAAGTGTTTCACGTCATGTGGTGCAGCAGCACAGTGATTTGACCACCGTCAGTCTACGGGACTGAGGTTTGTCAAGTGTTTCACGTCATGTGGTGCAACAGCACAATGACTTGACCACCGTCAGTCTACGGGACTGAGGTTTGTCAAGTGTTTCACGTCATGTGGTGCAGCAGCACAGTGACTTGACCACCGTCAGTCTACGGGACTGAGGTTTGTCAAGTGTTTCACGTCATGTGGTGCAGCAGCACAGTGACTTGACCACCGTCAGTCTACGGGACTGAGGTTTGTCAAGTGTTTCACGTCATGTGGTGCAACAGCACAGTGACTAGACCACCATCAGTCTGTGGGACTGAGGTTTGTCAAGTGTTTCACGTCATGTGGTGCAGCAGCACAATGATTTGACCACCGTCAGTCTACGGGACTGAGGTTTGTCAAGTGTTTCACGTCATGTGGTGCAACAGCACAATGACTTGACCACCGTCAGTCTACGGGACTGAGGTTTGTCAAGTGTTTCACGTCATGTGGTGCAGCAGCACAGTGACTTGACCACCGTCAGTCTACGGGACTGAGGTTTGTCAAGTGTTTCACGTCATGTGGTGCAGCAGCACAGTGACTTGACCACCGTCAGTCTACGGGACTGAGGTTTGTCAAGTGTTTCACGTCATGTGGTGCAACAGCACAGTGACTAGACCACTGTCAGTCTACGGGACTGAGGTTTGTCAAGTGTTTCACGTCATGTGGTGCGGCAGCACAATGACTTGACCACCGTCAGTCTACGGGACTGAGGTTTGTCAAGTGTTTCACGTCATGTGGTGCAGCAGCACAATGACTTGACCACCGTCAGTCTACAGGACTGAGGTGTGAGTCCACCTGTTGCCATTTCAAAACTGAGTAAAAAAATGTACACCCTACTTTGCCTGTCTTTTGGACGACACACACTAAAGGCTAAGAACTGTAGGTCCATTCTACCTGGTGTTTATGCCAGGGGGTAAATGTGCAACCTGTTGTGGACTCACAAACTGTAACCAAGAAGGATGTAGACCAGGAATGGTGATTTGAAGCAGATGATTGCCATCCCAGCCTATTTGCTTTGCCAGTGGCCTTTGATGTCAGGTGTTATGGTCTTTGATATCAGGTGTTATGTCAGGTGTAATGGCCTTTGATGTCAGGTGTTATGGTCTTTGATGTTATGGCCTTTGATGTCAGGTGTTATGGTCTTTGATGTCAGGTGTTATGGCCTTTGATGTCAGGTGTTATGGTCTTTGATTTCAGGTGTTATGGCCTTTGATGTCAGGTGCTATGGGCTTTTATGTCAGATGTTATGGCTTATGATGTCAGTTGTTATGGTCTTTGGTGTCAGGTGCTATGTAATCAAATGTCCCATCTAACCAGGCTTGTGGTCAGTGGAAGTCTCACAACACCTGCCTGTTGCTATGGCGAACTGCGTCTACTATTGATCACAAACTTTGTTACAAAAGCAGGTCTTATATCCGCTTAACGAAACCAGAACATGTTGATATATTACGGACGCAGGGTCTCTGTCTAGTGCTAACACATGCAACTGCAGAGTGACACGCACTGCAACTCTGCCACTTTAGTGGGCAATGGTTGGTGTTTAACAAATTCTCATCTGACTGTTCAATCCTTTAATCATAACAAATGCGCTGCTTGGAATGCAGAATGTACCCGACTACCAGGCATATAGATGTACCCGACTACCAGGCATATAGATGTACCTGACTACCAGGCATATAGATGTACCCAAATACCAGGCATATAGATGTACCCAACTACCAGGCATATAGATGTATCCGACTACCAGGCATATAGATGTACCCAACTACCAGGCATATAGATGTACCCGACTACCAGGCATATAGATGTGTGGGATGCTAATTAAACTGCACTTAAATGTTCGCAAAACCGAAATGCTTGTAAACCAAGACATTTATCGTATTAATACTCGCAACAACTCACTTTTGTATTGATCAATTCTAACAATTTTTTTTACAATTTTCATGAAACAAACGCCACTGCGGAGGTCTCTCCGTGGGCTGACGGAAACACCTCACTGTGTATGTCTGGCAATGAGATCAGGGTGTACTATTATGCCGACATAAATCTGTTATAAAAATTTTATTCACAAGATACAAGCTTTGTTAGTTTTCTTTGTTGTCAGAGTTGCTAGTCCAGGTCTTGAAACATTGTTGCTGGAACATACCCTGTACCAGTTGTGTGTAAGATGGGCAATTAAATAGCTGCTGCCAAAACTAGCTGTGGTAACGGAGAAAAGTGCTACGAGTGTCTTCGCTGGGCCGATACTTATTATAGATCACATTAATGCCGATTCTGCCCACCAGGTGTGGCAATGGTTGCGACACAGTGCCCCCCTCGAAGACACGAGCACCACAACAGTCGTCACCCAACGCCTTGTCCGCCAACTGATACGAGACCTTCTGCAGCAGATGTTCATCTCAGCCGATCACAACTTCACCCGCAACATTGACCGGCGCCATCTGGTGACTGCAGCTGGCATCTTCGAGGAGATTGTCACAAAGAGGGAGTTCCCAGAATTCATCACTACGTACCTTTACGAGGAACATGTGTTTCTAGAGGAACAAGCCAACATGGAAGCTGGCATCGAGGTTGAGAGGAAAAGCAGGCTCTGACGCAATAAGGTCCCTGTGGCAAGATTTGTCAGACTGATGATTGTGTAATCTAGTAATCTTTTTAATTTTATTGTCAATTGACCTTTTTTCTACTTATAACTACTGCTAGATGGCATATAGCGGTAGTCAATCTGATGAAAATAGCTGAAAGATGTCAAAACATCTTAATCTTTATTACTGAAGTATATTTACCATAAGAAATTGTATAAAACGGGAATTGGACCAACGATTCATCCAATGAAAAATGTTATCGACAGCAATACATTTTGGGTGGATATTATTTTTAAAGAACTGATATGTTATCATTAATAAATTCACTGTCACAATGTCCCAACCTTGGTGGAAATCTATATTATAAGGTTCCTTCATATCTGTCAGTTTCTCATGTATGGGGCTGATATTTTGTAGACGTGCCCGGGGCACTTGGGGATGGTTCGTACATTAAAAATTATTCCAAATTCCCCCGGGGGTTGGGGAACCTATGTGGACATTTGACATAGATTACGTAACTCTAAAGTTCGTAGTTACATACAACTGTAAAGTAACACTGCATGTTTTCTAGGACAGTTCAGATTTACATGATCAACGTCAAGTGTCATCATAAGTTCCTTCGTATAGTACAAACAATTTGTGAAGCTGAGAGTTGGACACAAAGTTGTCATTGCCCAACCGAAACTTGACTGGGTAGTGTAAGGAGTCATAAGCTCTTGCATTAGGCGATGTTTCTCTTGTGCAATGCCTGGGAACTCGGCTAGTGCCCCATAAGTCTTTCAGTTAACAAATTTGTGGTACATTCCCTTAACAGTAGTGCCAAAGAAAACAACAAGAGTAGACTTACAAATTCAGCATCAGCTTTAATGCACACCCTATGGACTTTGAAACACCCCTTATTTGTTGTAGCACACAACAGTGGCTGCCTTTACACCGTCTGGTTTGATCTCCTCAGCCCCACACAGCTGTCTGCTCCTCACACTAGCTGATTGATGTTACTCAAGTTTCCCTGTTCATATATTACACTGAAAGCCACCAAGTGTTGGCCAACAAACATGTTGATGATAGATCACAGTGAAGGAGGACAGCTACATAACTGAACACAGTAACACAGTAACACGAACTCTTCTGCATAGCAGAGGTAGGAGTACACACACCTGTTACTCACCCAGACGAATCTGCACAAGCACCTCACATTGTGGCTCAGTTGAACAAACACAAGACAACAAGATCAAGTGCAGTGATTGGTCAATAATGTGTAGCTACATGCAGCACCACCTATTGACAATAACTGATGATGTAATATCGCATATGAAGAATGTTTCTCTCACATGCAACAAAGTTCATTTATTATAAATATGGTGTAATTACATTCTAATCTCATAATCTTAAAGCCAGAGAGAGCATGAGGTCCATAGAATCCCACAAGCTACTTACAAAATAGATGCTTATTGTAACTCTGTTCACTACGGAGTCAGTTTCTTCAGAAGCAGCAACATGCCATGTTAATATTTAACACACATCTTTAACAGAAACATTCCACTTGAAACAAGACATGCCGTTTGGTATTGAGATAACAATACACCGTGTTCTGATAATGGTAGATTCACACAGGTAAGGCATGGAGATGGGCCCTTGCCATAATAACAAATATCACACAATGAACTGAGTAGTCCCATTCATTTGAGCCAAGACAACCTAAAGGTGCAGGTTATGAAGTAGATGAATGACGCACGGCGAGAGACGAGAAATACCTATCGCAGACATCGGCATTTCATGCTGAAAATACCTTAATATACACAGATAACACATCTCACATCTTATCAATCTGATCATAACAAAAGTCAATTTATTCATGTATTAATATAATTCCACACTAGCAAAAACTATGCACACTTTTTACACAGCCGATTAAGACACCAGTCAGTAATAGCTGGCTGCAAGACAAGATGAGACATCGGCAATACGAGCAGTGTCACAAAGTGTACACACCGCAATAGAAGACACCCTTTGGCCAAGTGGCATTCAACACACCGGTGCCAGACGGCAAAACAATCCCAAACAAAAGCTAGTCGATGTGAAAGCAAAAACAGATTGGCAAACTGCAATCTGGCTTCCTGTTCGTTTTTATTGTGTGTAACATTCGGACGGTTTTACAATGTTCGCTGCACGTCACATGTTACTGTGTTCGCAACTCATTGATATAACTCCCAAGATTCAGGAACTTTTTACAAATGCTTGAGTAGAGAAAACATTTTTGTTCGACATCCTACATTTCTGTCGTAAATTCCTAAAATGTGTGTCAATTTCGTAAACTATCCAAACAAAAAAACTGCCGCCCTTGTGAAGCAAATATCTATGGAATTGAAGTACTTGCAATTTGCCAAAAAAGGTTGCATAATTCTTTCCACAGACACTGCTGGAACTTGTTTATCACGTGACAACAACAGGTGTGTTCCAACAGGTGTGTTCCAACAGAGCAGTTCAGCAGTGTTCCCATTGGACAGTAAGATAACGACACTGCAGTCACCATATTACCAGTATCACAAGTGACATACAAATATGGAGATACACGAGACTGGAAATTTGGAGAAGACACTAGTACATGTACATGGATTACCATGCAAATAGAGAAGAGTGCAATAACCACAGGTTTAGCCTGAAGTGTTGGTAGCAAGATCTGAACCAAGCTGAACCAGATACAGGTTCTGAGTTGGCTGTGATCAGATCTTCAAACTAAGCTGTTGAAGGAGAAATGTGCACACCACCTGTGCATTTGAAACGAGGTAATGAGTGAATCGACCACAATACAAGACACATACTAGTTGTGTGGCAGGTGTTGGTTTATCGGCACAAGTAAACAGCTTTGGTGAAACAGGACAACTGGTTTATCACAAAGAGACCCAGGCTGGTGGTCTTTGTGGTAGCTTTATGTGGTAGAAACAGCACATCACACAGGTTTGGTTTAACAGATGTTTGGGATCAGGCAGCAGGAAAACCTGACAGTCAGAAAATCAAGAGATAACAGTCAGAAAACCGGAGAAAAGGTTAGAATCAACATGAACCATTAGAAAACACTGGCCAGCAGTCCAGGCGTTTCGTGATGCCGGAATTTATAGCGGTTTTGGCTTGTCTTCTGAATGCTTATCTGTGAGGTTTCACAAAGTCAGCAGACTAGTATTACTCTCAATCCACCACGGCTGGTCTAAATTTGTCTCAGAACTGATTCATTCAACAGAATGAACCGCATTGCAACAGAAGTGCTAATCTTCTAGTCCTGACTGACTGCACCAAAGGAGGTCATACAATCAGTTGCCACATGCCTAGGAAACAACTCCTGCCTCGGGACACTGTGCTGGATGATCACATCCAATACGGAGTTTTATGGCTGTCATACAAGAGTGACAACATACTGTCAGCAACCCTGTTCATTTAAAACATCTGATCACATTTTGAAATTAAATAAACTTGGTCTTGTTTTGTTCATTAAAACTTACTCATATTAGTGGGTTTTCACAACTAAAACGTACACTTACTGCATACCTTTTTATATGAACACTAGTAGAAACAAAATGTTTATTATGTGATTGCGATGTCATGGAGAAACTAGGTAGTCAGGATCAGTGACAGTGTGCGTTCCTGAACACACTAGCCTCTACATGCCACCGGATGAACCTAATAAACACAGATTAACTGTACTGCATTAAAATTCCCACGTACCTCCACACAGATTGCCAGGGCCGTTTCCTAAACCAATATTTGCTGAACCTGATACTGGGAAATCTAGATTTAAAACAAAAATCTTAGCTATTTCCATTGAACAGTATCACATGATGCAGAGGGCACCACCAGTCGCCCGATTCACCTGCGATCACTCCGTAGTTGCACGTTGCCTCCGTTCCTCGTATGCCACACATATAGAACTGCAGCAGTGTTCCAACAATCAACGTCACTACTAACATTCTCTCCGTGAAAAGCGGCAACAGTGAGCAGCTGTAGCATGGTGCCACCTTGTGACAAACACCAGCAGCATTATGGTTCCGTGCCATTCAGCAGAATATTAGCAGAGTCCGCTTCGTCAATGTTGTTCACCTTCGTCATCTTCAGGTCGACAGCGTTGTCGACAGCGTTGTCGACAGCGTTGTCGACAGCGTTGTCGACAGCGTTGTCGACAGCGGTGTCGACAGCGTTGTCGACAGCGTTGTCGACCGGGGGACTGAAGGCCGCGGCGTAGGGATATAATTCATGACACCGGTCCTTGAACTCCGCAGCAGACTCATCACTCTTGCCAAAGTCTCCACAACGCAACGACTCCAGAATATCTCTGCACATCTGTAAATTGAATAAGTTCTGACTTCATCACATTGATATAATGATATTAATAATGTTACCATTGACTGTTCTCCACTAAAAGTGCAATTTAAAAACATCATATTAAATCATCTAATAAAATACCAAAATGTTTTCGACCACTTCAGATTTTGGAGAAATTTAGCACCAAAACACAGCGGTATAACATTGGGCACGTCGTGAATCATACTCCTGTCAACAAAATAGTTTCCAAGTTGTTAGTACCCTGCTATTTACACACTGACAAGCTACTTACATTTAGCGTCACCCCTTCCGTGTCATTATCCATCTTTGTTGCCATAGCGATCGCTTGCTCCTGTAGTGATGGATCTAGGAAGTACATCATTCGCGCTCCTAAAAATGAAAAGTAGAAAATTATACAAAACGCATCTAACTAGGTATCTCAAAGTTATCAAGATGCATCAATTAGTGGCCATATCTTTGACAAAACAAATGTAGTATTTCCACAACTGTTAAACGCCAGTCAGCGTGCCAGACATATGGCGCAGAAAAAAATTCACTGAATCAACAATGGCAAGAGGCACACAAGTGGTGCCACCTACCAGCGAACTGGTGTGGTAGAGATCGTGGATAGCGTGCAATGAAGGCAGTGTTGAGGGAGAGCGGAGTGTTCCCTTGGGACATCGCCTCCAGCTCTCTCTTGAGTACGGAGTTGACGGGTTCTGGCGATATCTCCTCCGACTTCATCAACACTGCAACAGGATAGTGTGTGTCTCGGTAACAGGGGCAGACACAGACAATTCACAAAACATGATACGCATGATACAGTCAAGGAGACTCATAATGTCGCTTGGACTGGAGCCACCCATCATGTAAAGAAAATATTGTAAAGAAAAATAAACACTTTTAATTAACATTATGTCATCAACATGTACAAACAAATATACTCACAAACACGTATACATGTTCATGTACACTTTCACATACATATATAACATAAATGAAAAAAAATGTAAGATTAAAAAATTTTATTTCGAGATTCTCAAATAGAACAGATAGGAATAAGGCTGCAGGATTCATAATAATACTTTCAATGTCTGTCCCATCTATTTGCAAGACAGGAGATAGCCCGTGACACCATATTATAAAAATTCACAGGAAACAGCAAGGACATTTTTATACCAAAGATGCTTTGCACAAAACCCAAAAACAGAACAATAGGAACTACATCTTGGCAATACATAACTTTTTGTAGGACAAACAGATTCCCACCTAGACACACACTGATTGTTACACACAATCAATAAATATAACTACATCGTAGAATGTTGAGTCAATTTACTGGAGGTATATAACAAAGACGCATCTGCATGTTAACTGGATGACTATTTTCAGGTTTCTATCTTGTCAATTTCACATTCACAAACATTCTAATAAATGGGATGTTAGGCTAAAAATGAGTTTAAATGGAAGGGAAACGGTTAATGAAGAGAGTGGATGCAGTCAGAGTGGCGGGTAGAAGAAGAAGACGAAGGCTGCAACCGAGATGGGAGGACTGTGTGAAGAGAGATTTGGCGGGATTGGGAGGGAGAACGAGAGTGAGGGATGGGGAGTGGAGAACAAGGGATGGGGAAGTGGAGAACGAGAGTGAAGGATGGGGGAGTAGATAACGAGAGAGAGAGGGATGGAGGAAGTGGAGAGCGAGAGCAAGGGATGGGGGAGTGGAGAACGAGAGCGAGGGATGGGGGACTGAAAAACAAGAGCGAGGGATGGGGGAGTCTAGAACGAGAAAGAGGGAGTGTAGTGGAGAATGAGATGGGATGGGGGGAGGGAGAACGAGAGCGAGGGATGAGGGAGTGGAGAATGACAGCAAGGGATGGGAGTGGGGAACGAGAGCGAGGGATGGAGGGAGAATGAGAGCGAGGGATGGGGGTAGTGGAGAACAAGAGCAAGGGATGGGGGAGTGGAGAACGAGAGCGAGGAATGGGGGAGTGGAGAACGAGAGCGAGGGATGGAGGAGTGGAGAACGAGAGCGAGGGAAGGGGGTTGTGTGTCTCACCAGTGTTGAGGAACTTCACTAAACAGAGGTGTAGTTGTGGGTGGGTTTTGTCTATTGCATAGCTCCGCTTCACTGACTGCAGCATCAGCAGTAACTTTCCTGAAACAGGGAAATGGCCGTTCACTCAGGCGTGGCATCTACAGTCAGTGCAGGTATCTGTATAATTTACTGAAAAATTAATGTCCTTCAGACACATCATGCATTAGATAGTAATTGAAAAATTTGCACACTTACTTAAATCTGTCTAACCACAACGCATCTAGATGAGGCCAAGATAACTAAAACAGACACTAGCCGTTACGTAGTGGATAATAGGAAAAATAACTTACCACTTCGTAACTTTTACTGGGCCAAGCAAGCTAAAACAGCAGCTGTTACATAGTGGGCTGACCCCACGACGGTCCAACAACATCCATGTGACAGAAAAGAATGCTCAATGGCACAATGCCAAAGTGACACATAGCGGTCTTACCCCTCAATGGCCCACCTAAACTGTCACCACAGTAACAGGTTCTAGCTGAGACAGATGACACAAAGCCTCACCTTTCCTAGAGTAAATTTCATAAGCTAACAAGTGTGTTTCTATCCTGTCTGGGGCGAGTAGTTGTAAGGGTTTCAGGAACTTGACGGCTTCCCCAAGAGGGTCCTCTGTCTGCAAACACAAACAGGTCACATTTTTCTCAAAGTTTCAACTTGTTAACGTTCACACACTGCCAAATTAAGGCCACACACGGCAGGTGAAATTACGTATTTTGAAAAAATATGCTCAAAATGTGTTTCCTCCTTTTTCTGATAGCTTTGTATGTTAATTATTAATAGTTCATTTTTATAATGATCACATACCTCTAAATTACTTTTTTTCGTAAATAAAGTGTACCCCTATAAAGTAATAATCCCATTTTGATTCTCAAAAGTTCGAAAATATGCGATGTTTAGACCTTAGCAACACCGCCGTAAATTCACCATACGCCATCTTGTTTGATATGGATAGATTCCCCTTTCCGTTCTCTAACCGCCTGTCTAGACGGCATCCCTGCCCTTTGACCCGTATTCGCTGGACATCGTCATATATGCAAGCAATATTTTACCGACTATCTCCTTATTTGGCATCATGTACGTCACAGTCGGGACGCTCCGCTGTACTTGCGACCCGCATTGACCCGGATATTTCCATACATGGCACGGACATTTGCATATGACGTATGATCTCCCACAATGCACTATGTTGCTATTTCGGAGTGTAACCAACGATGGCGTCTAACGAAAGTAATCATCGAGTCAGAGCGAATAAGTTTTCCACAAAGCATGCTTTTGGGCAGAAAAAGAAAGGGATAGCGCAGCAACTGCGGGATGCACGTGCAAATAGGACATTTTCGGCGGCGAAACAGCCAGATATGGCAGAAATGCAGCCGTGCGTTGCCACTGCAGACGACGAGTTAGCGACACCGCAGACGCCGGCAACAGTTCCCGGGGCCGGCGGCAGAGATGGGAGTAGAATGGTGGCACAGGTCAAGCGCCACGGAGGAAGAAAGGCCAGCATACGAGGCTGGCAGATTTGACTGAATGTTGTGGAACCTTGTTTGTCTTGTGGACTCTGTTACTGTCTAGTTGTTTCTTAGTTGTTCCTGAGGTTTTTTTTTAATGTATATAGGCATTATAGCCTGTCCGTGGGTGACCTGAGAACAAGTTACACATTTGGAAACATAGCTTTCTATTTGTTTTATCAATCCTGATTGATGTTATCAGATACATGACACTTCAATTTCTTCAACACCTTCAAGTCATGCATCAAGTCATTATTTGAATAAATACACAACCCTGTCAAATACCTACCAAAGAAACTTGCTAAAATCAAGTACTCAAATCAACAGAAGTTGTAGAAAACTGCTAATAAAGGAGCTTATACAGGCTAGATGGCCTCCTGCCCAATCAACCATACTGGTAAGAATACTGGTAAGAAACTTTTTAATGACACACAATAATTCCAAAATGGCAGCCATTTTGTTTGATTAATATATCACATTTACAGGAAGCATATCTCTGGAAGTACTTATGCCAGCAACATAATGTTTACATTGTTATATTCAGTATAATAATTTCTATAAGTATGCCAAATGAAATATCTATGAGACACATAGTTTGAAAGTATCAGAAGTATTGATGGTAAACAAATTTTTTCTGCATTTGGAAAAAGGATATCTCTGTGAGTAATTATGCTATCCAAATAAGGTTTTGAATGTTGCATTCAGCATACTTTATTTTAAAAATCATCAACAGTTTGAAAGATAAACATGTATTTGTTGCCAAAAAACAGAACATTTTAACAAATGCTCTGGTCATTGTATAGTAGAATGTGTACTGAACATGGATTTGCAAGAATTATAATCATATGTGTTCAATAAAGAATGGCAGTGTTTCTAAATTTGCCAATATTTGCTAAAAATGGCGGATATTTTGTTTCTTACCATGGAAATGGGGTGTCTGGCTGACAAAAGTTTAATATATTTTTCACTCAGTAAGACCAATTCTATACTTTTGGCCGAAAAAATTGTAAGATTTGGACAAATAAAAAATTATCCTATCTACCTGCCGTGTGTGGCCTTAAACTCTACCCACCATTCAGTCACAGATTGTCTAAATTAAAATTGCACTAACATTAAATATATATTTTTTCTAAGTTTTTACAATGGTCTAATCAGCAGTGTTTTTTATGGCCTTTTTATGCAATGTGGGGTTTTTAAACGTTTTGTATGTTTTCACTTTTAGGAAAACAAGAACCTTAAAATTTCAATGCAACGAGCTGAGAAGTGATAGAGAAATATGCACCATTGCAACCCTTACCAGCCAACATCTGGGATACAGTCTACATTCAAATCAAGAAAAAAGGGTTCATAAGAAAGGTACGAAATATTGACAATGACATTTTGTGGCTCATTCAGCGCACCAACAACACTGAAGCTGGGTTTCCACCAGGAGATATCGTCTCCACAACGAGGCATGGAACCAGACTGCAGTTCTCATGTAAACTGTATGCACCACGGTGACATCACTTGCAATAGAACTTATCCAATTTGAAGCAATGTCGCATACAATGCCAAACAACCTTGACCTTTTCTAATGACGTAACCATCGCCTCATGAAAACCCAATTTATGGACAAAATAATCAAGCTGCATCCACCCTCAGATGACAAGGCATGATATTCACGAAAAGCCTGATAGTTCAATAAGCAACCAAATGACCATCTAAGCAACACATGACAACACACCTTGGCCAGTTTATCAGGGACCAGTTCCTCCTCCTTGGGTCCGTCGAGCTCGGCATCAGGGTTCTTTGCTTTCTGTGCCTCGCGTCGACTCTCCTCCTGTCTCTGTTTCTCCAGCCTCAGAGCCTCCTGTTTCTCCTTCTTACGCCGCTTGTTACGCAGCTTCTTGAGCTCACTCTCCGACAGGTTCTCTATGGACAGACATTTTTATAACCACCAGCTAAAGCAAAATTGGTCCAGTTTTTTTGAGAGATGGAAGAAAACAGCAATCCTGTTGCACAACCACGAATGACACAATTAGACAAGGATTCATTCATACCTTAAATGTATTTTGTTATAATTTTTAAAGAAAATTTTTGGACAATAAATGCATATTTTTGCTGTTTTTGTTTATGGTCAAAATTATTTATGCTATTCAGTTACAGGCCAATAATAATCATACACACATCATTAATATGTAACCCTTTTGTTTTTATGCACCTCTGAGCTCGGGTTTCTGAGAATGTAGACACAAAAGGAATTTTTGTATTACTGTGTTATAATAAACACTACTTTGGCCTGTCTGTCATCAGAGACTATGTGTAAGCCGTGACAAACCTTGGTCCGTGTGTTGTGTGTCGTCACTGTCTGTGATCGGATGGTCATACAAGTGTGTGTAGATCTGAAAGCAATACGAACATTTAGAAACGTGGCATCATATTAATCTTTTTCTCGTACTTCACAGTCAATTTTACCTTTTACCAGTTTTCAGCTGTCTCCATCAGACCGACTACAGCAATATACCGAAACCACCAGTCTCTTGAATCTCTTCACAATATACCGAAACCACCAGTCCCATGAATCTCTTCACAATATACCGAAACCACCAGTCTCATGAATCTCTTCACAATATACCGAAACCAACAGTCTCATGAATCTCTTCACAATATACCGAAACCACCAGTCTCATGAATCTCTTCACAATATACCGAAACCACCAGTCTCATGAATCTCTTCACAATATACCGAAACCACCAGTCTCATGAATCTCTTCACAATATACCGAAACCACCAGTCTCATGAATCTCTTCACAATATACCGAAACCACCAGTCCCATGAATCTCTTCACAATATACCGAAACCACCAGTCTCATGAATCTCTTCACAATATACCGAAACAACCAGTCCCATGAATCTCTTCACAATATACCGAAACCACCAGTCTCATGAATCTCTTCACAATTATTCAGAAAAATGGTGTTCCTACAGTCGACAACATCAAAGACAGGAAAGCCAGACACATAAAAACAGACTGGTTTGAATAAATCGACTTTACTTCATGCAATGAACTATATAATCATTTGTCTCTTTCAGTGCATGAACTCCTAACGATGGTTCTGCACTCCCACCCTACCCTCATTCATAGGGCGTTTACTCTCCTTACCATGTTTACTCTCTTTACCACGTTCAAATTCCAGGCAATTTCTTTATTTTTCAAACTTGGCCAACAGGCAAATATACAATCACATTAATGTATTATTCAAAGCAGTTGTTGTCACCTTTATGGCGAGCTTGGCTGCCTTGTAGTAAAACGGGTGTTGTCTCAGGACGTCTTCGAGTCGCAATAAGCCAACGTATGCACGCAGCGTCATTTTGCGCATGCAGTAGGTGTGGAAGTCAAACTGGTCCTCTATAATCTCGGAGAAGTGCTGCAGACAAGCAATTCAATCAGTCAATTTTCAATAACATGGGAAAAATAGTAGGTCCTCTTACATATCTGTCCCTCCTGGCGCTCTCCTATCACCCCCCCCATCTCTGCCCATCCCTCTCTGCCCACCAACTTGCAAATAAAAATAATTTACAAATAACAGCCATTCTGACCATTACCAGCGTCACAGAGAAGACCTGTAAAAGTATTACTACATTCAGAGATGAGAACAAGTTTCTTGAGAGGGAAAGTAAAATTACCACATTTTTATACATCTGTAAAGTGTTTCTCAGAATAAATATATCAATATAATCAAGCAACAAAAAGCATAAACAATATATGCATTTCAGCTTCCATAAATGCAGACATATATCTAATGGCATTCATACAGCTTTCAGTTGCAATAGACAAAACTTGAGTAATTAGTGGAACATACAGTAGTATCAGGTGCCAAAGCACCAAACACTGACAGTATCAGTCATCACTTACTCTCTCAATCTCCTGGCATTTCTTGAGCGCCTCGCCATACTTGCCCATGCGGTGGTATGCACTAGCGCACTCTGTCTGGAACCACATGCACTGCATCTCGTTGAGGTTCTCCATCGCAGACACACCCTCCTGCAAGCAACACAAAAGGAAATGGTAAGTTCTGATCTAGTACTTTACACATCAAACCAGTTCCTTCCAACACCAACTCACCTTTATACTTGCAAAGACAATTACTGCACAAAGAATACTCATTCAATTATATCCACTGGTATAGTTGGCTATAGTGAGGTACTCACTTCGATTTACACAGCTGAGCGAACTGAAGCAATATGGAGAGAACAAAACTGCCCAAACTTTTGAAATGGCAGTAAGTGGGTTCAAACCGACTAGATGCCTGCCTTCACAACATTCTCCAACACCCACTTTTCAACAGCCATAATTCTCTGCACACACTCACAACAAGATAACCACGAATAATACCCATCTATAAGACACGCTGCACTGACTGTTGACTCACCCTAGTGAACTTGGCACACATCTCCTCGGCCTCCTTCACCATGTTGGCACGTAGCATGTACTTGGCACACTTGCAGTTGATGTAGCGATCTGCCGTGTCGAGAGACTGCGCCTCGTCCAGACACCGCACTGCCTCCTGGATGTTCCCAGCATGCTGCAGACAACAACAGTAGATATAGCACTCTGAATGGATCCCAGGCAAGACGACAGATCTGCAGAGCTTGCGTCATTCTCACAGATCCAACAATTTTAACATCTTGACTTATCAATGAGGAATTTTATGATCAAACATAACGCATAACTACGTATTATTAAAAATACAGTGCAACCTTGTTTAACCGCACACTGTTTCCCCAAAGGATCAGCTGGATTAACTAAGCATGCAGTGAATCATGAAATAATGAAGCAATTAACCATGTGTCGAGAATTGTTCACAAAAACGTGATTACTGAATAAAGCAGATTACTGAAGAATGAACTGTACAACTGATTTCACATTTAAGAAAACATACAACTACATTCAATCGACTTCCAAAGAACTTCACAATGTCATTGTAATAAGCATAAAAATTGCTAACTGCTGCCAAAAGCGATACTAACTAGACTAGGGACCAACCAATCAGGTCATAGACATGTACCTTGTATATTCGAGCCTTGACAACAAATAACTCTATGAGAGTAAGAGTGTGTTCTAGAGCGACATTGATGTAGTCGAGAGCTTGCTTCGTCTGTCCGATTATATCAAAGTGCTGTGCCAGGAAATAATACGTCCACAGTAGTGTCGTTGGACTCTCCTTCTCCGCGTCATCTGAAATGTTGCATACAATGCAGACCTCTTTACAATAATTTATGTATCTACAGATAACACAACAGAAATATGACCTGATCGCTTCATAAGCACTTATGTTTCTATAGATAAGTTCATAACACAACAGAAATGACATTATCACTTTATAAGAATTTACATTTTTGTACACAACACAACATAAATATGACCAACAAATGAATACGTGACAAAAACTCACTAGAGGAATTACACAGCCAAGTACTTATAATGTACCTATCATGTCTGCCAGGGGTGCAGTGTAAAACGTTTTGCGCAGACCCATGGTCCAGATAATGCACAGTATAACTGACTTTTACCTTACTATTTAGCTACTTACCATTCTTGTCAAACAACTCGCACTCTTTGAGGGACTCCGCATACCCATTGACAACCTCTCCTATGATTTTTGCCTGCAACATAAGACAATCCATGAGAACGTATTCAAGATATGTACACTTCAATGATCCTACAGGAGCAGATCACCTTTCTACTATAACACTATATTCAGCCTCAGTACATTACCACATTATAGGAATATGTACATGGCTTTTGACCAACCACAATATAACCATAGCCACAAATACTAGCATTCACTACAAGTGGCTGCATCTTGTGTCTACTACGTAGAAATTGGATGTGCATGATGCTAGCAATGTCAGTTTATTGATGGAACCTTTCTGTTTAACAAAGCATGTAGGAGCAAACTTCTACGTTATAATTCTTTATGGTTGTTGTGGTGGCTAACGTGTCTCTTTCCTCATAACATGTTAGGGAATATTGAACTGAATGTTGACACCACAAAATAATCACCCGGTAAATAATCTGTGGAGCATGGTAGCTCGGAGGTAGAACGCTGGACTGTCAAGAATGAATGCGTTGTCTAGGCAGACACTGATGCTATATAAGACCACACATTATTAGTATCCTGAAGAATTTTATATATATATATATATTATATATATATATATACGTATCACCTTTTCCTGGTCTTTGTATAACGGTCGAAGGATAACAAACAATGGTGGCACCCCCTTGTGAAGCATGCGTCGCAGAAACTTGTCGAGGTGTTCTCTGAAGACATCGTCTGAATGAAACATATCAGATATATATAATCATTTTAGCTGTGTTTGCTAAACTGAGAATATGTCATTTGACACAAATCTGAAAATCGCAAAAAAATACGCCACTGCACTTACAAATTTCAGATACTTCACTGTATGGCAAGATGCAATGCATTAAATGTATAAACATCAAGGGCGTTGTTAACTTTCTTGGGTATGATTATTACAAATGGTTGTGTACATTTTCATGTGACAAATTGAAACGTATATATGAACACCGAACAGTCGCCAATGTATCAAACGAGCATTCCATACTGTGCTATATACCAAAACATGCTTCACAAACCGACATATGCAACTAGTGATGTCTATAATGGGGGATCCAGCAAGATTTCAAAAGGTAGTTTTGTGCAGGTTGCGAATTGAGTCCATTACATCCAGTAAACGTGCCTTTCTAGCATTATCAGCAAACCAACACTTTGATTACGCCACATTAGTCCGCTTCGCAGAGGATGCCTGGATTACTATGTTGGATGCCTGGATTACTATGAAGGATGACAGACTTACTATGAAGGATGACAGACTTACTATGAAGGATGCCTGACTTACTATGAAGGATGCCAGACTTACTATGAAGGATGCCGGACTTACGATGAAGGATGCTGGGCTTACTATGAAGGATGTCTGGCTTACTATGAAGGATGCCGGACTTACTATGAAGGATGTCTGGCTTACTATGAAGGATGCTGGGCTTACTATGAAGGATGTCTGGCTTACTATGAAGGATGCCGGACTTACTATGAAGGATGTGTGGCTTACTATGAAGGATGCTGGGCTTACTATGAAGGATGCCTGGCTTACTATGAAGGATGCCTGGCTTACTATGAAGGATGCCTGGCTTACTATGAAGGATGCCTACCTGTTGTAAAATTAAGTGACAGCCTCTTCGGGACCAGGGCCTGTGGAAATTTTTCGGCCACGTCTGTGTATATTTTTAACCGCTCCTCTGGAGTAGCTGAAAACAAAACACAAAGGTTAATGCAGATCACTTGAAACTCCCTCAATTCATTTAACCCATCGCAAATCAGGCTCAATGATGTTCAAATCAGTAGTGTTTGATTAGTTTAAATGTATGTAGTCAATTTAATTAGAGTGCATTTGTTTGTTTGTCGAAAATAATGTAATAGTTTGTCTAATGATTTCACAAAAACAAAATAACACATTTGTATACACAAACTAGCATGTCGTAGTGGATATTAGATAGGTTTGATTTTTTAATGATACTAAAACTTTGTAGGCATGAAACTCTCCGAGTAAAACCGTGAAAATGTAGGTAACAATTCTGCAAGAAACATGAAACAACAATAGTTAAACAGGATTTTTGAAGTTTAGACTTACAAAAATTATACTACAAAAGACCTTTTATACAGAATGTTCACATGCGAACACCAGCCACGGAACAGACCTGGTTTGATGGCGATCTCCAAGCCCTCGTAGACCTCCCAGCTTGCAGGGTTTCTCTCAATCAGTTGCAAGTAGATTGTGGTGGCTTCATCTGGTCGACTAAGCTCCACCAACAGTTTCGCTACAACAGGAACAGACATCTTGGTTTTCTAAAAACACTAGTTTACACTCATTGGTTCTACAAATGCCAGATTACACTCAATGTAGAACCATTTGTGGCATCCTAGTTCTACAAACACTGGTTTACACTCATTGTAGAACCATTTGTGGCATCCTGGTTCTACAAACACTGGTTTACACAAGAACCATTTGTGGCATCCTGGTTCTACAAACACTGGTTTACACTCGTTGTAGAACCATTTGTGGCATCCTGGTTCTACAAACACTGGTTTACACTCATTGTAGAACCATTTGTGGCATCCTGGTTCTACAAACACTGGTTTACACTCGTAAAACCATTTGTGGTATCCTGGTTCTACAAACACTGGTTTACACTCATTGTAGAACCATTTGTGGCATCCTGGTTCTACAAACACTGGTTTACACTCGTAAAACCATTTGTGGTATCCTGGTTCTACAAACACTGGTTTACACTCGTTGTAGAACCATTTGTGGCATCCTGGTTCTACAAACTCCGGTTTACTCATTGTAGAACCATTTATGGCATCCTGGTGCTACAAACACTGGTTTACACTCACTGTAGAACCATTTGTGGCATCCTGGTTCTACAAACACTGGTTTACACTCGTTGTAGAACCATTTGTGGTATCCTGGTTCTACAAATGCCAGTTTACACGAGTAATTTTGGTCAAACTTGTTGGCCTCATACAATATTGTGCTGCAAGAATCGTGAGGCCATGTGGGGAGAACTGGTACCGGTTCCAATATAGCTAACAGCTGACCCCAATTACGATGGAGTGGCCAGTTAATGCCCAATAGAAGGTGAACCCATTACAAAATGACCTTTCATCAACGCAGGAGTGGCACGAGTCAAGATCTAGGTTGCAGTGTCTAAATATGTCACTCATCTAGATGAGCTATCAGACCTTATCTACCCATGCCATGATATACCTACCCATGCCACGATACACCTACCCATGCCACGATACACCTACCCATGCCACGATACACCTACCCATGCTATGATACACCTACCCATGCTATGATACACCTATCCATGCTATGGTACACCAGTGTTTTCCACAAAATGTGTATCCTGCATGCTACCCAATCACTCAATAGTTATAACAAGATAAGACACTCAAACTTGACATCAAACACATCTCCAACCTATCGTGTTATTTCACAGTACATCAAACACATCTCCAACCTATCGTGTTATTTCACAGTACATCAAACACATCTCCAACCTATCGTGTTATTTCACAGTACATCAAACACATCTCCAACCTATCGTGTTATTTCACGGTACATCAAACGCATCTCCAACCTATCGTGTTATTTCACGGTACATCAAATGCATCTCCAACCTATCGTGTTATTTCACGGTACATCAAACGCATCTCCAACCTATCGTGTTATTTCACGGTACATCAAACACATCTCCAACCTATCGTGTTATTTCACGGTACATCAAACACATCTCCAACCTATCGTGTTATTTCACAGTACATCAAACACATCTCCAACCGATCGTGTTATTTCACAGTACATCAAACACATCTCCAACCTATCGCATTATTTCACAGTACATCAAACACATCTCCAACCTATCATGTTATTTCACAGTACATCAAACACATCTCCAACCTATCGTGTTATTTCACAGTACATCAAACACATCTCCAACCTATCGTGTTATTTCACAGTACATCAAACACATCTCCAACCTAACGTGTTATTTCACAGTGCATCAAACACATCTCCAACCTATCGTGTTATTTCATGGTACATCAAACACATCTCCAACCTATCGTGTTATTTCACGGTACATCAAACGCATCTCCAACCTATCGTGTTATTTCACGGTATATCAAACGCATCTCCAACCAATCGTGTTATTTCACAGTACATCAAACGCATCTCCAACCTATCGTGTTATTTCATGGTACATCAAACACATCTCCAACCTATCGTGTTATTTCACGGTACATCAAACACATCTCCAACCTATCGTGTTATTTCACGGTACATCAAACACATCTCCAACCTATCGTGTTATTTCACAGAACATCAAACACATCTCCAACCGATCGTGTTATTTCACAGTACATCAAACACATCTCCAACCTATTGTGTTATTTCACAGTACATCAAACACATCTCCAACCTATCGTGTTATTTCACAGTACTCCACTTTATTTCAACAATCACTGTTTCAATTTCTGCAAAAAAATCTACCCTGCTTTGAATTTTTGCAGAAACAGATATAACTGTATCAATGCCGTATTTATGTGCCTCATGACAGAACTGTATTCCAGATATAGAGCGCTTTATAAATAAAGGTTATTATTATTCTATTCCCCCGTTTTCCACTACACATACAACCCGTAGCTTTACCTTTGATTTCCTTGACGGTCATACGGTCAACTAGCTGCGAGTCGTACACGTCGAGGTGTTTGAGAGCATCCTCCGTCATGCCTGCCTCCCTTAACACCATGTTTTGGTACAGTAACATCTCACTGTGCTCGTAGTCAAAAGGCTTCACCTGCAGCATCACCAAGGCTGAGTTCAATAACAGCATCACCAAGGCTGAGTTCAATAACAGCATTACCAAGGCTGAGTTCAATAACAGCATCACCAAGGCTGAGTTCAATAACAGCATCACCAAGGCCGAGTTCAATAACAGCATCACCAAGGCCGAGTTCAATAACAGCATCACCAAGGCCGAGTTCAATAACAGCATCACCAAGGCTGAGTTCAATAACAGCATCAACATTCAACATTAGTTGTGGTCTGTGCACCCACTAGGGTGCGATGTGCAACCACTAGGGTGCGAAGAGGATCAGTAATACGCAATAAAGGACCCAATCAATGCGAGTATGTGGCAAGTTAACAGATGATAACCCGAATAACCCGTGACACCTCTGATGCATAATATAATAAATAAATTTTATCAAGTGCAATTTCCATTAAAATACTCAAAGCACCGTACAAAATCTAATTATATATATAAACTGTTAAATATAGCATAAAGATGTGTATGAATGCAAATCAAAAAATTATACATGCATGCACACATGCAAGCGCACACACATCTAGTACCAGACACAAAGGTATTGAAAGTTGTGTGTTGTTTTGGAGGTCCCTCCTAACTGGTGTCTGTGGGAAGTAAAAGATGCCACACAGCGTAAATGTGTAACTTGTGCTGGACTCACAGACTTGGTATAAACTCACTTGAGGTAAGCTGGTTATAACCGAGATTTAGAATGTGAACAATCTGTTTTTATACATGGCTTTTACATGGTGTATTTCAGTTGGATGGATAGTCTAGTTCTGTCTTGACATGCTTGCTTACGGTTTGTGTCTTGCGGTATTCTTCCAGCACTCTGAGTGCCATGTCGTAATCCTTCAGCAAGTGGTACGCCATCGCGTAGCCAATCCATGAGGCCCGCTGCGCCGGTCGCAGCACCAGCAGCTGATACCGTGTGTCCTGAAATAGTTGCCCCGTTTAAAATTCACAAATCAACAATGCACAAATAGATACGTGTGTGCTATTTATAAACCCGACTTGTTGACCATCCGTGGTTTAGGAATTTACTAAACTATAATTTCTATGCAGGACTCTTCATGGTCAGGAAAGAGTAACACTGGTTAGGTGGCGTCACTTACCCTATAGCCCTCAAGATCACGCATTTGAATCTGCAGAAGAGACAGATCTCGTAGAATCTGCAGATTGTCCTACAAACAAAAGATGAATTGCAGAAAACATTCCCTTGTTTCCTTCTGTGTCTTGCTACACAGATACCTTGATTATACTGTTCCCATCCCATTCAATTGGAGTGCTCTTATAAAAACAGACGAGCCCGGTCTCTGAAAATGCTCGTCCGGTATGATCAGACACCTGCCATTTCGCAGTCTAAATAACAACCATTTTAAAAAGCTCCATTTTGCCATACCTCCAAAATTCCATATGTTGATAGTTGCTATGGTTTTTATATATTGAGCTACTAATAACAACATGAATGCTTTCTTGTCAGAAAAACATTCAAAAAGCTATCGTTTCCAGGCAATCATTCACCATCCTTTCATTAGATGAGCACCAAACAACCAGCATATTTACACTCACTGCTCACTCTTGCAAGAAACCCTAGACAGCGTTGATCATCTAGTTCAAATATTGGAACCAGGATGTCATCAGTTGCTGCACCAAATCTCTGGAAGTCACTCCTGTTAGTGTTAGGTCAACAGGAAACATGGTAAAATATTGTTGTCATCTGAAGACTTATCCTTTTAATCATGCTTACCCTCATTAGCTCCCTAGTGCATTCATTCATCTGTGTGTACATATTTCAAGATTGCCAAAACCTTTAATTTTGATGTGCCTCCGAGTTCGGGTTTCCAAAGACTCAGGCGCGATAAAAGTTTTTTATTAATATTACCAGTGAGGTGTGACACGTACCCGGTCCCACTTGAGGGCGTTGCGGTAGCACTTGATCGCCTCATCATACTTGCGATCGGAGCGCTGTAGCAGTCCGTAGACGTGCCAGCAGACGTGACTACGTAGATCATTCCTGAGACCGCGCTTCACATGCTCATAAGCTTCTTCCTTGCGTCCGAGACAGTTGAGGATGAGACCTTTCATGGACTGGGTCTCTGCATCAGGAGTTATAGCCAAGTTACGACATAGTAGGTGTATATATCTTCATAAATACTATCTAGATGCATTGATTTATATAAATGTTTTACTGCATAGCAAATTTTTTTTCGATATGTATACCAGATACACCTATGAACGCCCATTTCAGGTATTTCAAACACAAGCAACACGTCACAGTAACAGACACTTAAAGCATATAGTGAAAACAATAGACTCACTGATATCAATATTACCACAATGGATTACAAACATTGCATCATGTCAACAAGGTTACACCTAGAAATTAAATTAATTGCATAAAAAACTTCACAAAACATCATTACCAGTGACAAAAAGAAACTGATTACAAAGTCACTTTCAACAATACAAAACTATGACATACCTCCATGCTCTGCAAACTTTCCATTTGATAAAATCTGCTTTGCAAATTTCAACCCATTCTTGTACTGCTTCTGTTCATAACATTTCTGAAAGAAGAAACAGACAGTCAACATACATAATACTTTATTTCAGTACTGTCATCCAGAAAATTCCATCAAACACAATGCCTCGATCAAACACAGTTTAGAAGTAAAAAACATTACTGAAGTGTTTGTTATTAAAACATTAATTTTCCATGATTTCAATATCGCACTAAGACTGCATATTTAAAATCATGTCATTATTTTTGGTCACGTCGTAAGCAGGAATTGATTTTCATGGGAAATTGGTGGATTCCTACTCTGTTTTTTGGGAGTTCGCAGATGAATTTGGGAGTATGTACTTTTTCAACGGGAAATGTTATGTAAGATTAATACACACAGGAAAGGCTACAACAGTGCCACCACGCTGTGGACTTGGCACTAGACATAAGTTATCGGGCACCAGTGTACCAATCAGAAGCGAGCACCTCCGTTCAGGCAGTTATTTACGATTATAGGACGAACCATGGATTACTTTTGTTTTAGTTAGTACTGAAATATTACTCAACGAATGTTCGATCCGGGGGCAACGCCATTGCGCTGTGTTCATGGGTATTTTTAAACAAACAGAAGCTAGTATGATGGCTCAGTACAGCCCGGAGCCAATTCGACATGGCAGCATATATACATTGACGGACCGTTTAAATCAGCCAGTTTAACACTGGATTTATCATCTTCTGAAGTGACACTGGGAGTGACACTGACTCCCAAGAAGGGCTGTATAAGGAGTCTGGAGGGTGAAAAAAGGAGTCCGAACTCACGGGGAAATCAAAGCCTGATAAAAAAGTGCCAATACAGTCATCATATGGAGCAACTTTCACTTTCGAATAGAATTAGTTACAATGGGAGCTGTGTTGTTAGGTGGAAGACTTAAACATTTAGTTCACCTCCATTAAAGCAATGGCAAACACTGGGCAGCAGCAAGTCTCAAAGTTTTAAAGACAGTGTTCTTTTGTTAATCTCATCTTTCCCATATTTCCCGTTCACCTCCCACAGTGCTTCAAAAAACAATTAAATGATACACAAAGGATCAACTGCAAATGTCTGCAATAGTTCATAGGTTTTAGTACAACTACATTCAGTACATTGTTCTATAAAGGATCATAACATCTAATTTTAGATGTAGGTTTTAGATTAATTCAAGCTTTCAAAACATACAATTTCCAATAACTGCAATTTAGAGTTTTCCATTACAATTACATCTTTAAAGTAAAATCAATTACAATCACAGTGTACTAATCTGTAATTGTAATTAATTACAAATTACACAACCCCAATTATAACTGAACCCACCCCTGCTTAAGTTTGGGTTGCAATGAACAGGTACGCCCAAGAGTTTTAAGGCAGATGTTGGCACCAAATGTCGGCACCAAATGTCGGCACCACGTCGTACTACACCTGACCTTTTTTGACCTCTCAAAGCATGTTACACTGCAATATATTCATAGAGACACCAACTAAACTGTATTCTTGCATGAAACAACATTGATGCTATAACACATACAATCTAGACTAAGTCAACAGAATATATAAACATCAAAGCATTCACAAAACTCCACGCAAACTTCATATTATAAGCGATATGTTAATTTTCAGTGTTCGTGGTATGGATTAATCTTTTTCCATACACGAATTAAAGTTTGGTGATGTAATACGTCAAATCTTCATAAATTTTACTCAGAAATATTTAATTAATGCGTGATAGCTCAACTGGAAGTGCATTTCTCACTTTCATATATCAGGGCTGATTTGAGGCTCTGTATTGTGGAACATTAATTTGCACCTAGTGTGACGATTTTGCAAGATGATGAAATGTTAGAAAACACAAAGGACCATGAAAAGCACTTCCAGTTTTGCAGTGATTTTCAGAAAGCTTTTGACAAAGTGTCACATCAAAGATTACTACTTAAATTAAAAGCCCATGGTATCGGGGAAGGCATAATCAACTGGATAGTATGGCTGACTGATAGAAAACAGGGTGTTGTAGTAGATGGGGAGGTTTCAAACTGGAAATCAGTTTTGAGTGGGGGGGTACCACAAGGATCACTATTAGGAGTCATTTTAGGAGCTTTATTATTCTTAATATATATATATCAATGACTTGGACAATAATATAACAAGCAACATACAGAAATATGTGGATGACACAAAAGGGTTTAGAAGGGTTAACAATGATGGTGATAAACAACATTTACAAAACGATCCAGACAGATTAGTGAAATGGTCTGAGAAATGGCAGATGTTGTTCAACTTTGGGAAATGTAAATGCCTACAACTTGGACGTAAACTATAAAATGGGAGATACTGTTCTGGGTACTACTGTAAAATAATTTACAATAAGCGGTGATATGAAAGTTTCAGAGCAGTGAGGTATTGCAGCTTCAAAAGGTAATCAAATTCTTGGGTTGAGTAGGAGAAATAACATACAAGGAGAAAAAGCTAATTATACTTCTGTATAAAGCAATAGTAGGCCTCATTTTGAGTACTGTATACAAGCTTGGAGACCATATCGTAAGAAGGATATATATATGCTTGAAAGAATACAGAGGAGAGCAACTAAAATGATTCCAGAACCGAGACCTTAGTTATGAAGAACAACTGAAAGAATGTGGTTCAACAACCCGAGACAATGTAGTTCAGAGGAGATCAAACTGAGGTTTTTAAGATATTGAATGGGTATGAAAATATTGATAGAAATATTTTTTCTCACTCAAGAAAGATAATAGAACTAGAACTTACATTAGTAAAGAATCAGTGTAGATTGGATATCAGGAAGTACTCGTTCTCACAGAGGACAATCAATGAATGGAACAAATTAAGATTGTGTAACTGCTAGCAGCGTGAATAGGTTTAAAAACAAGGTTGACACGTATCTCAGGAGGGCGGATTACACAGATTAAAAATGTTGGACTCTCGCTAAGCCAATGGCTTCCTTGTTCACTTGCCTTTGCCTTGGATGGCAATCTTCAATTATCTTGTTAAATCTTACTACACGCCACAACTTGGCACAAGAGCTCATTCGTTTTTTCACATATATTTTGCTTATTATCTACCCAAACGCTTTGCATAAGTACTCCATGGAATATAACTTTTGAAAACGAGGAAACGTGCAGACAGTTATACCATGGCCCAATTCCCCGAACTGACAAGTACATGTCATATCGGAATATATGGGAATTCCCCACATCGGCATGGAATAAAAAAATTGCTTCATAGATTATTACTCTTCAACCGCTACATTGTGCACCGTGACAAAATACGTATACACACCATGAACTGCACAAGATTAAGTATAAAACAAGCAACTACAAAAATCGTTTGTCATTGACGAAATTTGACAGTGGCGGTGCAAATTAAGAAGCTCGCGTCGCGACCCGTCTAGTTAATAATATAATGTAGTTGCTTACCAAAATCCTCTTAAAAAGGGCATTTTCTTTTGCAGGTAGCGGATTGCTAGTTGGCATTTTCGACCCACTATCATTGAATTTATGTAACGAATCTACCAAAAGAATCGTTCAAATTCCTCACAGGTCCAGGAAACACCTCGTGGTAAAAATTTCAATATGGCGGACAAAGTGATATCGCATTTGCGAAATTAATGTAACATTTTTATTTATCATCTCATTTAAATTAAAAGTAATACGATAACAACATAGTTACACCGTATAACTTGCAATAATCCGTGTAACAGGGTGGAATAAAAATAACTACAATTTGCTAGAAATGTATTGCGCGCCTGCTTTGCCTGGGAAAAAAGGGACCGCACATTATTACATATGAAATGAATTCCTGCAGTACAGTGTTGGTGCACGGCATATCGTGCCATAACACGTTTTAAGCAAAACGTTGCGCTGTTTGAATAGCGATCCCGGCTTTGAATTGGTGGTACAAAACAACCAATAACGGACATACTCTGATTTGTTTTCATTCATCAACATTATATTCGCCTTTAACAAAATGTCAGCGTATCTTAGACCATGCATGTCACCCCTTTCGACTTGATAAATCGCACATTTCCTACGTACAAACACATTTCTGCAAGATATAATTATAATAATAATAATGTTTTATTTCAGGCAAGAGCCCATGATATTATAAATACATACAGGTAAAAAAAAAACATACATGATGAACAATAGAGGTACATGTAGTGAGTAATTCAGACATTTGAAGTTACACGTAAACGTTACATATTCATAAATGTCAATATGTATCCATGCAGAATGCAGTTGATAATTATAATTAAAATGTATCTAAAATATACGTACGTAGGGGAAATTAAATGCATGGGGCATATGTCCACATCTTAAGGCTTAAGTTATAACACGCACTACCTAATGAACTATTTACGTCAAAAGGGTACACTTTGGCCTCGATAACTAGTATATGTAGTAGTTGATAACTGCCAGTTACCACAATACATCTCCAATAAGAAAACATATTTAGTCAAATGCAAGCCCGCGGCCATTACTCTAGGGTGGTGGTGCATAACCGCACAGGTGTGTGCGGATAAATCATTATGTACTTTAGGGTGTATAAGCGAAATCACTCAGCGTAAAATGCGAATTGCAATGGTACTTATTCCTGTCGTGGATAAAAGGGGTGTCGCTCATGTAACAGAAGAAGACAGAACCATGCGTCATATGGAACAATTAATACCGAACAATGGCATGTTTGAAACCAATTAACACCTGTTATCGTGGTTGACGTCAGCCTCGAAAATTGGTGAAAATTAAACATGCATAGGCCGCTATTGTTACAATGTCTACATAATACCATTGTGTTATCTTAAGTCATAATTAAGTAATGTACATGTAGGCCATATGTATGCAGATTTCAAGAGACAGACGGAGAAAGAAGATGGGGAGAGAAGAGAGAAAGAGAGAGAGAGAGAGAGAGAGAGAGAGAGAGAGAGAGAGAGAGAGAGAGAGAGAGAGAGAGAGAGAGAGAGAGAGAGAGTAGGGAGAGGGTAGAGGGATGAAAGGTGAGAGGAGAGAGCTGTGGATAATAGAATATAATAATTATTCGAGCAGGAGACCTTCATTAATCGCTACAAGTGCTTACTTCAAAACAGTTATAACCTCTAGATTTAAAAAAAGTATATTTAATATACTCACATCTTACTTAATTATTGCTTAGATTTATTAACAATATATAACACATTTACCATATTTGCATAAATACTACATACATTTAAATTTAGTATGGATGAAATAAAGCTGCATTGTTTGATGTATATTCACTTCCACATCATTCTGAGTACACCCCCGATAATTCAGTTTAAGTGAATATGCCGTTTAATATAATAAAATAATTGCTCGGGCCCGACGTGATTCTATTAAGTGGAATCCACTGCACGAAAATTGGTGAAAATTAAACATGCATAGGCCGCTATTGTTACAATGTCTACATAATACCATTGTGTTATCTTAAGTCATAATTAAGTAATGTACATGTAGGCCATATGTATGCAGATTTCAAGAGACAGACGGAGAAAGAAGATGGGGAGAGAAGAGAGAAAGAGAGAGAGAGAGAGAGAGAGAGAGAGAGAGAGAGAGAGAGAGAGAGAGAGAGAGAGAGAGAGAGAGAGTAGGGAGAGGGTAGAGGGATGAAAGGTGAGAGGAGAGAGCTGTGGATAATAGAATATAATAATTATTCGAGCAGGAGACCTTCATTAATCGCTACAAGTGCTTACTTCAAAGCAGTTATAACCTCTAGATTTAAAAAAAGTATATTTAATATACTCACATCTTACTTAATTATTGCTTAGATTTATTAACAATATATAACACATTTACCATATTTGCATAAATACTACATACATTTAAATTTAGTATGGATGAAATAAAGCTGCATTGTTTGATGTACATTCACTTCCACATCATTCTGAGTACACCCCCGATAATTCAGTTTAAGTGAATATGCCGTTTAATATAATAAAATAATTGCTCGGGCCCGACGTGATTCTATTAAGTGGAATCCACTGCATGTTTGGTGTACGTACGGAGATGGGGGTATTACACTAACAATTAATAACATGTGAAATAGGAATACATCAGAATATTAACCATCGAAATTAATTATTTGCCCGCTTATTTGCAGATTTGCTGACTCAAATCACAGGGACTGACTCCAATAGCACATTTTCCCGACTTGCGACTTGACCTGGAAATCATTGACTTGAGACTTGTCTTGCCAGTTTGTAACTTAATAGTACGCCTGGTGGCTCGAAACGTACGCAAAACAAAACCACAGTTGTGACGGGCCGCACCAAATATAATAATTATTAAGTACTAATTATGATTATATAATGGCGCGGTAGCATCCGCCTATATTTCCCACTAAAATTACTGCAGGCAATCTTGTTGATTGGTGAACATTGTGTCCTCCGCACAATCGGACAGGTAAATTTGTGACAAAAATTGTGTCGCCGGAATTGCGGCTGGGTCGAATTCTGGCATCTGTCGGACGACGGTGTGAACCAGTGGTCAATTAGCAACCGACCAGTTTTGGACTTAATTGTCGATAAGTTTGCTCCTTAGTAAGTAGTTAGCTGGATTTATAGCTGGGGCCATGTCGACAAGATAATATTATGTTCATGCATTATAATAAAATAGTGGTTTATATATAGTGATGTTTTAAAAGCTACGACGACACGAGTTGTCATATCGTGGTGCTCACATCGTTCGTCGGTTAAAATGACATGTCGCTCTTGCAGTCTTTACTGCACGGCGAATGGCTGACATAATTCTAAGCCCGGAAAAGGATGAGGGTTGGGCGTGGGGTTAGCAGCCTCACCTCGTAAAACAAAGCTTGTTACAGAAACGACTACAAGCAATTTTTTTAAAGATCAAATCTCGGGAGGGGAAGCGTTGCCGTGAAAGCCGCAAGGAAGCTGCCATGTGAACCTTCTTTCTCCCAGCACAACTACCCAAGTTGCCACATGGAACGTGCCTACTATGTACGAAACAGGGAAGACCGCCCAGATTGCAGCAGAGATGAGTCGGTACAAACTTGCCGTACTCGGTCTCTGTGAGACAAGATGGACGCGGTCAGGGCAGATTCGCTGGCCACAAGCGAGACCCTTATTTATTCAGGACACGAGGAAGAGGACGCTCCGCACACAGAAGGAGTTGGTCTAATGTTATCCAAAGGAGCAGCTGGAGCCCTTCTGGGATGGAAGGCATTTTCATCCCGCATCATTTCAGCAAGATTCTGCACCAGAATACGCAAGGTACTGATTGTACAGTGCTATGCCCCAAAAAACCCGGATGCAGAGAAAAAAACCGAGTTCTATGGAAGACTCCAAGCAGTTGTGGACCAAAACCCAAAGATAGATTTACTAATCATGATGGGTGACTTCAATGCCAAGATTGGAAAGGACAACATAGTAAAAAGAGCTAGTCTTGGGGAAGGAGGGCCTTGGTGAGCTAAATGAGAATGGAGAACTATTTACCGACTTCTGCCACTTCAACAGTCTGGTTATCGGGGGAAGTGTATTCCCACACAAGAGGATTCACAAGACCACATGGATTTCACCAGACCATCAGACAGAGAACCAGATTGATCACATCTGTATCTCCAGTACCTTTAGGAGATCACTGCAAGAAGTCTGCTCCAAGAAGGGAGCTGATGTAGGAACATACCAGCACCTGATCACAGGAAAAATCAACTCCTGTCCAACCTCATTGAAGACGATGCAACAGTGGAAAAAGTGTGGCAACAAAGCAAATCAGCATGGAAAGAAACATGTGACAAGATACTCGGTAAGAGAAAAAGTCAGCATAAAGACTGGATTTCAGCCGAAACCTTGGGGAAGGCAGCAGAACGGAAGCCGAGAAAAGCAACAACAAACAACAGCAAAACAAGAGCAGCCAAGACAGAAGCACACCGCCTATATACAGAAGCCAACAAGGAGGTAAAAAGAAGTGTAAAATGTGATAAGAAAGACGTTGTGGAGGGACTGGCCGGCCAAGCAGAAGAAGCCGCTGGATAAAGACATCTGAAAGAGTTGTATGGCATTACACGGAAGCTGGCGGGTACACGTCGTAAAGATGAACAACATGTTATGGACAAAACTGGACAGGTGTTGACAAATCAAGCAGATCAACTTAATCGATGGAAAGAGTATTTCGAAGAACTATTAAACCGACCTTTACCTGATGAACCTCCAGATGTACATCCGGCTGAAACACCACTTCGCATCAACACCGACAGGCCATCAAAACAGGGAATCAGGAAAGCAATCCTTCAGTTGAAGAACAGGAAAGCACCGGGCCCAGATGGGATTCCACCAGAAGCAATAAAGGCTGATACAGAGACACCAGTGGACTGTCTTTACCGGCTCTTTGGGAAGATCTGGGTATTAGAAGAGATTCCAGAGGATTGGAGACATGGCCACCTGTTCAAGCTCCCCACGAAAGGCAATTTGAAAAAACTGCAAAAACTGTAGGGGTATCACCTTACTGTCAATACCAGGAAAAGTGTTAAACAGGATTCTTCTGGAAAGAATGAAAACAAAGGTTGACAGACTATTGCGGGAGGAACAGGCTGGCTTTCGGAATGAGAGGTCATGCACGGACCATATAGCTACTCTACGAGTGATCACTGAACCCTGGAATGGAATTCTCCTCTGTACATCACTTTCGTAGACTTCGAAAAAGCTTTCGATAGCGTCGACCGTACTGCCCTTTGGAAGTTACTTCACCTCAAGAAGTGTTGGTTTATGCTTTGGTGTACCGCAGGGTAGCGTGCTGGGACCCTTGTTTTTTACAATCTATTGTCTGGGGCTCAACCATGTCTTCGAATACCACCAACTCCGCTACCACATGTATGCTGACGATACCCAGCTGTATGTTGAATTTCCGCGTGATCAGCCAGCGCATGCTACAACTGCCATTGACCGCATATCGTGATGTACCGCCGATGTGAAGTCATGGATGGTGTCCCACAACCTTCTTCTTAACGAGTGTAAAACGGAAGCCGTCGTGATTTCCGCTGCGCAGAATCGCAAACGTGTTCAAACTCCTGTTGACCTAGTCATTGATGTATGTGGCTGCTTCGTCACGCCGAAACCATTTATCCGCGACATCGGTTTTGTATTTGATGACACAATGACAATGGCGGCGCAGATACGCCGTGTCTGCCAGGTGGCATACTGTCACATTCGAGGCATCGCTACTATCAGAAAATGCCTTTCCACCATTGCTTGCAAAACAATTATTCATGCTTTAGTCATGTCGCGCTTGGACTTCGGCAACGCTATGCTTTATGGACTGCCCGAGACGCAGCTGCGGAAACTGCAGATGATTCAAAACTCCGCGGCACGGCTGATTACTGGAACCCGCAGACGAGATCACATAACACCAGTTTTATTCAGTTTACATTGGTTGCCTGTTCGTCAGCGAATCGAATTCAAACTACTTTTACTTGTGTTTCGCGCTGTGCATCATCTCTGCCCAGTGTATCTGTCATCGTTAGTGATTCCATATACACCCACCCGAACACTGAGATCCGCCGATCAACATCTATTGACTATACCGTGGTACCATCTCGAGCGGTACGGTCGTCGGGCCTTTTCTGTGGCAGGGCCGACACTCCCGCAAATAGGCAAGCCAACTCCGTTGCGGTATTCAAGTCACTTCTAAAAACACCTCTTTCGCGAAGCCTTTCGAACACTCTGTTGACATTTTAATAACTTGAACATTTTACTTATTTAACTTATTATTTACTTAATTTGTTTATTTAACTTATCTGATTAACTTATATGTTTATCTATTGTATCAACTTAATTGTAGTTGTTTATTTTATCTTTTTATTTATTATTTATTTATTTTATTTTATGTATTTATTTAACTTTTTTGACATAATTAATTCATTTAAATCATTTATTGAACTTTTTATTTAACTTATGTTTACCTGTCTTTTAATCACATTTTATTCTAACTCTTAAATTTATTTAAAATTATTTAGCATTACCTTGTTAGCGCCTTTGAGCGGGTTTTTAACCCGGATACACGGCGCATTATAAACGTATAATAATAAATAATAATAATAATAATACTTGCACGTTACGGTATCCCGGAAAAAATCATCACACTGATCCGTACAATTTATGAACCATCCACTTGCCAGGTTGTCCACAATGGCTCCTTGACTGAACCCTTCTCCATATTAACAGGGGTCCGCCAAGGATGTCTGCTGTCACTATTCCTATTCCTGCTGGCAGTTGACTGGATTATGGCATCAACAATAGAAGGTTGCCAGCAGGGAATCCAGTGGACACTCTCCAAACAGCTAGAGGATATTGACTTTGCAGATGACGTCGCATTATTTTCACATATCGTCATGACAACATACAGAACAAGGCGACATCACTGTATGAGTTTGCTACAAAATTGGGTGTGGAGATCAACAAAAAGAAAACCAGGATTATGAGAGCAAATCACGTGAACAAGAATAACACCCAGTTGAGGGTTGAGGACATAGAGGACGTGGGGCAGTTCACATACCTGGGAAGTGTTGTGAGCAGAGACGGTGGCACAGATCGATACATCAAAAACAGGATAGGAAAAGCCACAGCAGCGTTTCAGACCTTGAGGCGTCACAGGTTATCTCCGTCAAGACCAAACTTCGGATTTTTAACACCAACGTAAAGTCAGTCCTTCTTTATGCGTGTGAAACATGGCGCATAACAATAAAGGCCTTAACACATACAGTGCAGACCGTCATTAACATATGTTGCATCCTTCACATGAAATGGCAAGACAAAATCACATATGTCAAAATTTGGAGAAGAACAGGACAAGCACAAGCAGAAGCCCAGATCAAGAGAAGAAAGTGGGATTGGCTCGGCCACACCTTGCGAAACCCAATGTCCAGTGTGGTACGCCATGCTCTAAAATGGAACCCACAAGGGAAACGGAAGAGAAGAAGAACCCGCTCCACTTGGAGAAGGTCCGTGGAGACTGAAGGGCGGACGTTGGGACACTCCTGGGGTCAGCTGGAAGTTTTGTCCCGAGATAGGGCCAAGTGGAGGAAGCTTGTGGCCGACCTATGCTCCACACGGAGTACAAGGGTATAAGTCAAGTATGCATTGCTCATGCAATTGGCTCTGTGTTTAAATAATGTAGGATCCCTGGGAATGTCCACAACCCAAAAAGAAAACAAACCTCGATGGTGGTTTGTCCATGTGTCAGTTAACCTGTTCCCCTTGTTTGAACAGTGAGCAAGTTTTCGTTGAGTGTGGTTTACTATTTGATACAGTAGATTATAAAATAAAAAATTTGCATACGCGTGACACTGTCTATCGGATGCGATGGAGAAAGGAGATGGCGTGGAAAATACCGAAATTGGAACGCAAAAGACGGTTTCGCCTGTCGTCGAAAAACAAGCTAAGCGTCGAATTTTCAAAATCATTGTAATCGGCGACTCGAACGTTGGAAAAACTTGCTTAACTTTCCGGTTTTGTGGAGGGCAATTCCCAAAGAAAGTCGAAGCTACGATTGGCGTAGATTTCCGTGAGAAAACCGTTGACGTTGATGATGAAATGATAAAAGTAAGACACCATCACCACCAACTCATGACATCACTCACGATATCAGTCAAACTCGGCCCAGTGGCGGTGTCATATACATAGTACAGTCTAGATGGAAGACATAAACCTGGCCTTAGCATCAATCCCGATCCTCCGACTGTAAATATTTGTCTAAAATCTAAATTCCAAGTGTCAAGACTCATAGTGTATTATTCAGGACAAACACTGACAATATTAGTATGACAGAGTCACAGTTGCTTTATTATGAAGTGTCACTAAAGATGTCACTATATTACACACACCCACCCATATTGGCTGTATCTTAGCTAACCTTTTGTCGGAAAGGGATATGTCGACGACACCTAGTGCAGGGAACAAACACTAACAGATAGGTGGCTAGACTAGACTTTATGTACTTATTGGTGGTGCAACACACTGTCATACACACATATTCACGCACGAATGCAAGCACACCAATTCTTCAAGTAGGTCCTTGATTATTAGTTTTCAAAACAAGTATCAGGTTTGCCTTGTTTCTAAGCAGATTCTTAGCATTGAAGATGACTTATGAACCCAACTTAAACAATTATCCTGTGTTCTCAGCATCTTTATATGCTAAAAGCTATGTCATATCAATTTCCAGCTACAACTGTGGGACACAGCTGGCCAAGAACGCTTCCGTAAGAGCATGGTACAACACTACTATCGCAACGTGCATGCCGTCGTTTTTGTATACGACGTCACCAAGCGATCGTCATTCAACAACCTCGGGCAGTGGATCCAAGAATGTGATGAACATAACCTGACAAAGTCGATCCCACGCATTCTCATTGGCAACAAGTGTGATGTTGTCAATGAGCTCGCCATCAGCACTACAATGGCTCAGCAGTTTGCTGACCGACACAACATGCCACTGTTCGAGACGTCGGCGAAGGATGACAGCGAAGTGGATCACGTCGAGGCGATATTCCTCACGTTGGCACACAAGCTAAAGAACAGCAAGCCTATGATGCCACCCACAATTGCGGGGTATGGTTACAAGCCTGGGCAGAACAGGGTGATAACCATCGAAGAGGCTGAACGGAGACGCAGCTCATCGGGTTCTGATAGTGCTGGCGACGGTTGTGGGTGCTAGTTATATTTTTGTTCATTCTGAATGTGGCCCTCTGACTCGAGCAGCATTAGACCTTTGATTCTGCACACTGCATATTAGTTGTTGCTGCATTAAGCTGCCATCAAGGCTTGTGTAGTGGTGCAACGATTACGAGTGATGTACATTTAATCACTTATGCACTATAGTCATGACAAATTAAGGAGACGTTGCATCAAAAGAATCGCCCAAGATTTGTTCAACCATTCCAGTTTTTCCTTATTCAGTGCTTCTATTCTAGGAATAGACTTCATATATTTCATCCACTTCTCAGAGCAATGAACGCAATTATCTATGCGAGAGCAACTGAGAACGATGCATATTTATAATGCTATATATGACCCTATAAATGGACTTTTTCATCGATGTGCTGGACGGACGCATATTCTCAAAGATCGCTGCCACTATATGTATGTATTGTGGTGATGACGCTGTGTGTGAAGTTTTACTGTGGTTGCTTTTTGGGGTGATCTACAAGTCTTCTGCATTTTTATATAAATTCTGCTTTTGAAATAACAGTTAATCATGTCTTGAACAAGACTCATGTATTGATGATTGTGAAGTGTAAATTGTGACTGAGGGTTTAGGAATCGGTTTGTCTTTCACATGTGGCCACTTGTTAGGTGACAGACATAGTTGTAGATCTGACAAGGATTTGTTATCGTTTCTTGGTCAACCAGTCTCTGTGCGTCAGTCTTCTTAAAGGGTTGTAGTTTTTAATTAGTTTAAAACTACGAATGCTATCTTTCAAATCCATAAATGTATAGTATGTATATGTATACAGATTAATGAGTTTTTCTGGATAGATGAATCATGCCAATTGTTTTTCAATAAGAACATTGATAATTCGTATCAAACATCAGTAAACATAACTGTTGTGTATTTTACTTATTTTACAACTGTCAAAATGAATTACCTCTTAAAATTATTTTGTATTTTTTTCCATAACAAGCATATCATTGTTGAACGATTCGATATTCTCACATTATTGAGTCAAGCTCTTGAGTAAAATTAACATTTGGTGCCCAATGTAGGAATCCCGAACGCAAATTTGAGTGAGTATTAGCATTTGGATATTCTGTTCACATGAAATTATGTCCATATGCCAAGGCTTCCAGATTATCAGCATCAAGATTAACAAAGTTCTACTGTATGTATGTATGTATATATAATAATGTCATCTTTCAAATGTATAGTTGTATTTATTACATTTAATACGTTCTTTGTTAGCAACAATGTGATGTCCTGCATGGGACACAGAGTGGATTGCATTCTGATGCGTCATTTTCAGATGTACAGCTGTACAATGTCTTTATTTATTAAATGCATACGTAACATTTACAGTATGTATGTATTTACAGTATGTATGTATTTACAGTATGTATGTATAGCAATAGAAAGTATTGCTGGTGTTTTGTTCTTTGCAACTTTTATTGTAAACACTTCTTTAAAACATGGTCAGATGTGCTGAATGCACTGGAATAGGTCAGAAGTTGTGAACTATGGGTTGATCTCAAAGATTTAGAACAGTTCACATCTCCAGTTCCACAGTAACTAATCTATAAAATTAATAAAATACACAAGGCATAATTTTGGTTTTGTGGGACGCAGTGGCACAGCGATAGAACATGGGACTTTCAACTAAGAGGACCAGAGGCGGTTTTCGAATACTCTTGCTGCCATTCAGGCAATTTTGTTCACTCCAATTTGCCTCAGTTCACTCGGCCGTATAGATGAGTACCTGGCAATAGATTGTGCAGTTATGCTCCACGTTCTACAATGATGTAACCATTGACAAACGAAAGCGTTGTTATTTGAGCGATGTGTGAATCACAACAACAGACAGGATGGACTGATCAAGCGGTCGTGGCGTAACAAGAAACGGCACAACCTTGAAGACATTGTATCGCTTCTGATGCGTAAGCATGATGTGCTACCAGTTATCTTTGTTGCAAAAGATCTTGGTAATCTGCCGGCAATAGCATTCGACAAAATTGACGTGTCAACGCTGTTGACCAAGTTACAGAACAACATGACCGAGCTTGACATGTTAAAGGAGACTGTCACCACCCAGTCTGTTGTCTGCACTGAACTGCAGGCCACTGTTACAACGCAGGCTGGAGTGTGACAAATTGAATGGTGCTTTGTCATCATTGATTGCTGTAGCACAGCTAAAGAACACTAAAACTACAAAGGCATTGAAGACAGATGCTCCAGCTGATCGACTAGCTGCTACTCCAGTTACCAGTACTTCTGTGAACCCAAACATTGAGTCTGGAAGTGTGAGCTGTGCTGGTGTTGTTGCGACATCAGACAATACTCCAAGACCAAGTGTCCCAACTCATTCTACTGGAATTGGACTTGAACCTCAGTGGCAGACAGTATAGCAGAAACGGCGAGTAAAGTCTGCTAAAGCTGCCAAACCTGTTAGAGCTGCACGAACACCACCAGCAGCAAGCAACCACCAGCAGCAAGCAGCCACCAGAAGCAAGCAACCACCAGCAGCAAGCAGCCACCAGAAGCAAGCAGCCACCAGCAGCAAGCAGCCACCAGAAGCTGAAAAGGGGCATTGTGATTGGCAAGGTGAAGGACCTGCAAATTAAGGCTGACAACCGTGTTGCGAATGTTTACATATCTCGACTGGAGCCTAGTGTTAGCAAACTTCATTGAAGCTTCACTTGGAAACAAATGCTGAACCTGGATGTGTCGGTGGAACTATGTCAGCTGACAAGTGCACAGCTCCTTTCACATTACCAGTATGTGTATGGATCTGAAGGTATTCATGGCCTGAGGGCACGTATGTGCGGTGGTGGAGACAACCAAGGCAGATGAAGAACTCTGTTGTCCGTCCTTTTGATGAACCGCCATCCACCACTCAAGTGTCAGCAGAATAGCTAGTGAACACTATCACTGCTAGGCTGGTGCAAACACTGAACTGTGGTATTGCTGCTAGTGATACTGATATCATTGTACCCAAATCTGTCATTTCTTAATGATTTTGCAAAATTGTCAGATACATAATCATTATGAAGATTATTAGTTTTAATTGTAGATGTCTCCCTAATCACCCTGATATATACCTATGACCCTGTGTTGAGGAAATATTGAGCAACAATGATATGGATATTATCATTGGAGCCACTGTGGACAACACAGATGGCTTACGTAGGGGCCACATTCCAGGTGGAGCCACTGTGGACGACACAAATGGCTTACGTTGGAGCCACATTCCAGGTGGAGCCACTGTGGACAACACAGATGGCTTACGTAGGGGCCACATTCCAGGTGGAGCCACTGTGGACGACACAGATGGCTTACGTAGGGGCCACATTCCAAGTGGAGCCACTGTGGACGACACAGATGGCTTACGTAGGGGCCACATTCCAGGTGGAGCCACTGTGGACGACACAGATGGCTAACGTAGGGGCCACATTCCAGATGGAGCCACTGTGGATGACACAGATGGCTTACGCAGGGGCCACATTCCAAGTGGAGCCACTGTGGACAACACAGATGGCTTACATAGGGGCCACATTCCAAGTGGAGCCACTGTGGACAACACAGATGGCTTACGTAGGGGCCACGTTCCAGGTGGAGCCACTGTGGATGACACAGATGGCTTACGTAGGAGCCACATTCCAGGTGGAGCCACTGTGGACAACACATATGGCTTACGTAGGGGCCACATTCCAGATGGAGCCACTGTGGATGACACAGATGGTTTACGTAGGGGCCATATTCCAGGTGGAGCCACTGTGAATGACAGATGGTTTGTGTAGGGGCCACACTCCAGGTGGAGCCACTGTGGACGACACATGGTTTACGTAGGGGCCACATTCAAGATGCAGCCACTGTGGACGACACAGATGGTTTATGTATGGGCCACATTCCAGGTGGAGCCACTGTGGACGACACATATGGCTTACGTAGGGGCCACATTCCAGGTGGAGCCACTGTGGATGAAACATGGTTTACATAGGGGCCACATTCCAGGTGGAGCCACTGTGGACGACACAGATGGTTTACGTACGGGCCACATTCCAGGTGGAGCCACTGTGGATGACACAGATGGTTTACGTACCGGCCACATTCCAAGTGGAATTGCTATAATGTGGCGATCCTCTCTGGATAAAAATGTGACACTGCTTAATTTTAATATTGATTGGCTTACTGGTATCCAAATGCATTTTGGCAACCAAGTTTATGTTATAGTATGTGTATATATGCCAAATGGGTGTCGTGATAATGAAGATATTTATTTAGAGAATTTAGGTATAATGAAGGCCATCATTGATGATCTAGACTGTACATGCATCTCACTTGTTAGGAGATTGGAACTCTAACATTAGTGACAGTACATCTTTATTTGGAAATCATGTCAGAAATTTCTGCACTGAAAATAATCTATTATTGTCTAGTGAGATTTACCTTCCAAGTGATACATTTACACACTATAATGAGGCGTGGCATAGCACTTCATGGCTGGACCACTGTGTTTCCACAAGATATGCCAATGATATTATAACAGCTATTACAGTCTGGCATTCTCTAAGTACTGCAGATCATTTTCCAGATTGTATTGATGAAATTACCAATACTAGCAAATTGCATGGACTTGTATGGTTGGTCAGGATAGTGAAAATGAATATTGTACATCGACAGATATTTGCATGCATAACATACACTTTCCTTATGAAGCTATATCATGCAAGGATATGAACTGCAAAAATTAATCTCACCAAAAGGCTATAAACAAGTTTTATGGTGACGTTGTGAATGCTATGTGCAATGTTGGTGATTGTGTAGTTGATAAATACGTAAAGGTAGACAATCATGGTGCTTCTAAGTGTCGCCCAGGTTGGAATGAGTATACTGATGAACTACATAATGTGGCAAGTCAAAGTTTTCTGGCTTGGGTTGTAACTGGAAAGCCTAAACATGGCCCAATCTTTGACTCCATGAAACTTTTGAGAGCCAGATTTAAATATGGGCTTCGATTTAAAGCAACATAAAAATCAATTGATCAGCAACTCTCTAGCCACTAAACTACAAGACGGTAGGCCTGATAGGTTCTGGAAAGAAGTTAATCGTATAAATAACTGCAAAGTATCCTTGCCAAATAGTATTGATGGGATTACTGGTGCTGACAATATCGCTGAACTATGGAAGGGTCACTTTGAGCAATTGTTTAAATTGTATACATGATAATGACATCACACCCTTACATTATGATGTAACATATACTAATGATATAGTTGTTACTGTTGATGAGATTGAATTGGTCATTGGGCATTTAGATAAAAATAAATCATGTGGCGTTGATGGTGTGTATGCTGAGCATCTAATGTACTGCAGTAGACGAGAATTACCATTACTGGCCATGTGTATGTCTACCTTTTTTGTCCATGGTTTCCTACCTGATTCTATGTTATCAGTTGTGCTTGTACCTGTTATCAAAGATAAATGTGGTAAAATCAATGATATTGACAACTACAGACTGACTGCACTACTTTATAGCCAGCGTGATGTCAAAAATAGTTGAAAAAGTCACACTGGACCGTGTAATCATCTTTTCTGATCGCTAGTTGTAAACAGTTTGGTTTCAAGATTAAGCTTGGTACTGATATGTGTATGTTTTAAAAGAAATTGTTGATAATTACAAATGTTTAAATGGGTCTATGTTCTTGGGTTTCCTAGATGCTTCCAAAGCCATTGACAGAATAAGGCACTCAACGTTGTTTAACACATTGATTGATAGACAAGTGCGTAGTTATATTGTTAGAATTATGATAACCTGGTATATAAATCAAACTATGTGTGTACGCTGGTCTAGAATTTTATCTGAGGGATTTCATGTGTCTAATGATGTCAGGCAAGGTGGCATACTCTCACCGTACCTGTTTAATGTATATATTGACGATTTAAGTGCTGCACTAACAAAATGTTGCACTGGCTGTTGCATAGATGACATGAATATAAATCATCTCATGTATGTAGATGACCTGGTTGTGTTCTCCCCTTCCAGCGTAGGTTTGAGGGAGCTGTTATCTGTATGTGAAACATATGGTCTAAACCATGAAATCATAAGAAAAGTGCAATAAGTAGAGGAAAGTATATGAAAATGTATGTCACCTTGCTTTTAAGTTAAATGGAGAGGACATTAAAGAAATGAATAGTGTAAAATACCTGGGTCATATGCAGTGATGATGTCAAGATCAAGCTGTTTAGTACTTTTGCTCATCTATGTATACAGCTCAACTGTAGTGGATACATACAGTATATAGCATCCACATATTACATGTATGTTACAATAATGTGTTTAGACGTTTACTCAATGTTGTTCCATAACAGATGCTGAATTTACTCAAACTACGCAAATATTGTAGTGCAAACGGCAGGTAAAGGCCACCAGGCGTTTAATATGTAGCAGTTGCAGCAACTGGGTGGACTTCGTCAAGTCCGGGTGTGAGAAGTCCTGGACTGAGGTTCAGATGGATAGTTTTAGTTTTGAGTGTAGGGGATGTACAAAGATGAAGGAACTTGAGGTGGAGTTAGAACAGCTGAGGCTGCTCGTTGTGGCAATGGTGGGAAGGGAGCAGGTAGGTTGTGCCAGTGGTTCTGGTAGGGAGACAGTAGATGATAAAGTGGGGGAAGACGACGAGAGAGATGCTAGGGAGAGCTCACCTCAGCCTGGGAGGAGGCTGAGAGCAGGTAAAGTGATAGGTTGTAGGGAGACAGGACGTAAGGAGACGGGACATAGTGAGACAGGACGAAAGGAGACAGGAAGGAAAGAAATGGGAGGGAAGACAAATGGATTGAAGAAGAGGGGAGTGGGGGAGACAGTAGCGAAGGAGACGGGGGGAAGGAGACGATAGTTAAAGCGATGGGAATGAGGGAGACAGGAGGGAAGGTGTCAGGAGGGAAGGTGATGGGAGTGCAAGTTAGCCAGGAGATGGGAGGGAAAAGTAACATGTTGACGGGTGAGAGAGAGACTGATAACAGGCTGCCAAGTGACAAGGCTGCAGGACAGAATGTGATGGAAGGGTTCCATCGGAAGAGCTATTCTGAGGCAGTGTTAGAGGAAGTGAGTAAGAGAGCAAGGGTGTTTTTGGGGGAGTCTTAAACAAGGGAGATGATGTGGTGGTTTGTTTGTCTGGGGCCAAAATAGAGGCGATAACTGAGAGGGTAGAAAACATTGTGGGTTCCGGCAAGGGTGGATCTGTTTTAGTATACGTAGGGACAAATAACGTAGAGAGGGAGGGTACAACTGCCATAGTTAGGAAATACAGGAAGTTGGTCAGAACACTAAAGCAGATGTGGGTTGAGCAGGTAATACTGTCAAGGATTTTACCAGTAATAGGAAGGAGGGGTCACAGATATCGAAATTGCCGGGGATGGCAATTAACATGCTAGTACAGAAGCTATGTAGGGAAGAGGAAATTGGATTTGTAGGGAAGTTTTATTGGAAGGGCTGATATGTACATGAAGGATGGGCTTCATCTAAGTGCAAAGGGGGCAGCAGTATTTGCAGATGTGGAATGGGTAACATAACAAATATTTTTGGTAGTAAACATTGTTTAAACAAGAAGCGCAAGGGGGTTACTTAGAGATGCCTCAAGCAGGACAAGAGGCCACTAGTACAGACAAACCAATAACAAAATGTCATAAAAACAGGTCTGAAGCAGGTTATAAATGCATGTGTTTAAATGCTAGGAGTATAGTAAATAAGAAAAACGAATTAAACATTATGGTAGAAGATATTGACCCTCACATAATTGGTATTACTGAATCATGGGCCAACACTGACATAACAGATGCTGAATTAGGATTGACAGGATACGTAATGTTTAGGAGAGATCGAATAGGAAGAAGGGGAGGGGGAGTTATTTTATATGTTAAAGAATCTATTCAGGCTTATGAAATAAAATTAGAAAGGGAAGCAGATTATGATGAAGCTGTTTGGTGCAAAATAGTTTCAGGAAATTCAAAATTAACTATTGGAATAGTTTACCGAAGTCCAAACATAAACGAAGAGGATAACACAAAAATACAAAATGCTATAAAGGAAGTTAGTAAAGGGGAATGTATCATAATGGGAGATTTTAACCATGGACACATACAATGGAAATCTCTAGAGAGTACAGGGGGTGTGGACCAATAATTTCTATTTTTAATTCAGGATAGCTTCCTTACTCAGCATGGGCTAGAACCAACCAGGGGAGATAATGTATTAGATATAGTTTTGTCATCACAAAAAGAATTAGTGGACAATCTAAAAATACATGAACCATTGGGTAACAGTGACCACAATCAAATACATTTTGACATCAATGTAAAATCAGAAAGTAAAACTAAAAAAACGTATCAGAGAAACTTCCACAAAGGTAACTACAAAGATATGACTATGGCTATGACTATGGCTAGGCCTATGCCTACGCCTACGCCTACGCCTACGCCTACGCCTACGCCTACGCCTACGACTACGACTACGCCTACGCCTACGCCTACGCCTACGGCTACGCCTACGGCTACGCCTACGGCTACGGCTACGGCTACGGCTATGTCTGACGCCAACCACGGTTGCGGCCTTACAGGATACTGTTACAAGCCTGGGCAGAATATTCTCGAGGAGGCTGTAGGCCTACAGTGACCCACCACAGCTAGCTGGCTGGCTGAAACATTATGTGGAGGGCAAATGAGCCATTGTAATGCGAAGAGAAACCCACTCGACATAACGATGGCGTGTTTCACCGCAGTACAGTAGATGGCGCTCAACTACAGGGAATCACCACTGACAGTGAGAATTACCGACTAACAGCTATAAATAGCTTAATAAATAGCGCGTGTACCCAAAGTCAAACGCAAAGTTTGGTGTGACGCAGAACGAATTTGTTATATTTACTATTTACCAGTGATCGAAAGTGTGGATATTCTTTATTCTAATTCGCATATATGTGTACTTACATTTTGGACTTATTTTTGTGGGCTACTTGGATTTTGTATACTATGTCTGGCTTAATTGGCAAATTGCTTTCGTGATTATTTTGGGTTAAAAACACGTGACCTGACAACACTCACCAAACTTAGAAGGACACGAAATCGTGTGATCTGTTTCCTTTGTTTGAACAAAGAACAGGTTTTTATGGAGTATAGTTAACTAGTTGAAACAGTAGATCATATTCATAAACCACAATGGATGCCATGGGCCTGGCGAAAGGAGGTAGTGCAGAAAACTCAGAAGCGAGGAAGCGAAACACAGTTTCGCCTGTCGTCGAAACACAGGGTCGATTTTTCAAAATCATTGTACTCGGCGATATGGACGTCGGAAAGACTTGCTTAACTCTCCGGTTTTGTGGGGAGACATTCCAAAAGAAAGTCGCGGCAACCATTGGCGTAGACTTCCGAGCGAAAACCGCTGAAGTTGACGGTGAAATGATAAAAGTAAGACGCCGACTCCTCGCTCGGCCTCGGCTCGGGCTCTGAGCATCTGACACCGGGTATTGACTATTGATATTGTAGTGGCAATACATTGTATACAATACGGGTCACTGCGTCATAGTGTCGGTATGTGTTAGGGTATTTGTAATTACGTAATTTGCAATTAATCGTTAATTTAATTAACGTGTACGTGATTTTTTGATCACTAATTGTTTAGTTTTTGTACGAAGCGGTGTAACTGTAATTGATCATTGTATTGTAATATTGGCCATAGACAATGTAACTAACCATAGTCATAGACAGTAATTAACCAATGGCAATGGCATAATAGTTATACCATTGACATTGTAATTGGCCATTTGCATTGTAGCGTAATTAACCACGTACTGTAGTATAACTGATCATTGTACTTGACAATATTGTAATTGACATGCAGTTGCAATTGACCCTTGTAATTGACCAAATTGTAATTATATTATCAAAACTAAATAACACCTTTGCAAGAACGAGCTAGCATGTCATAGTTAATACGTAATACATGAAGATAGGTTTGATTTTGCGAAAAATTGGATTGCAGAGGCTGCTTTAACTAGCAATTAAATGAGAACTTTCAATCTTGTTGTATGGTCACCTCGGTAATACAGTCACCTCATCGTTATGGTCACACTCGGACATTCCAAAACAATTAACAGTTGCAAAAATAATGTACCAAATCAGTACTGAAAGTAGTGAGAAAAAAAAAATCAAACCTTCAGCCGGTCTCAAAACTCAGGTGGGTAACTATATTGACTGTGCTTAAGGTAATTCTTAAGGTAAGTAAAGTATAGGACATTAGTCCATGTCTGCCTCATAGACTCTTTGAAATGTATTTAATATCCTCTTAAAATGCATATAATTTAAAGCAACATTTGCCAACAATCTATGAAATAAATTTATTCTGGTAAATAATATTGCCACATATTTATTATGGTAAATAATATTGCCAAATCTTACAGTATTTCATTACTTTATTTGAGATAAATACATGCTTTACACATGACCAGTTTTTAAATACCTTATCTTATTTAACTAGTGTGGCTTACTACTTTTTATATTTATTTTATTAACATTTAATATGTTATACTTATAATTTGTATTATATCTAGTACTTTTCTCTAATATGTTTATTGTATAAGCATGGCTTTGTATAGATATAAGCAAGGCTGGGTGAATTAAAACTTTAATTGGAATTATTCAATTCAGTATTTGAATTGAAAGATTTTGACCAAGCTGAATTTTAATTTGAAAGATTTTGAGTAAGTTGAATTAGAATTGGATGAAATTGAATGTAACCTCATTTTCTTGTGCTGGTATGATCTGTTTTTATTTCCAATGTGGTCCTCAATCCTACCCTAGAATTGCATATGAACTCAAAGTTTTTGTAGCAACTAAACATACATTTGTACACCATTTGAAGATCTGAGGTGAGAAACATTAATTTTGTCCAAATTTGAGTTACCATGTGGCAATTGGCAATTGAACTCAAACGTTCTGCTCAAATCAAACTACTGTGGGGTGTGATGATCTTGAATTCAATACAAGTTGCAACTAAGGTAAAGTGTGTTGTCTATCTGCACATATCTGAAACCATGCCCTTTGTGTGTGCTATGAATGTGTGAAGCCATAGCCACTCCAACAGGGCATCTGAACAATTAGTAATTGGCTTGCTACTCCTGCATTGTTTCATTGAGTAGGTATTTCTGAAACCATAAAATGATCAGCCTACTGGTCTTTTCATGTTTGAATAATGGCTCAGCCATTGTCTGTACATTGTTTACAATTACTAGCAGTTGGAATAACATGCAAACAAACCTGATATTTTGTAAGTTTGCAGCAATAGATGTAATAGAAAAGTAATAGACTATTATCTATTGCTTTAGGATCTATTTCTGTTACTTTTGAAAAAAGTTCCTCTATTACCATTACAGAAAAAACGTCTATCACATATTACTATTATCCCATGCATTTGCATTGGAAAAACTCCCATAGAATTAATAAAGAATTGGAATTGAATTGGAATTGAACAATTTGAGTTGGAATTGGAATTGAAATAAATTAATTTGAAAAAAAAGGAATTTAATTGGAATTGATTAAATTTAATTGAAAGGAATTGGAATTTATTAAATGGAATTGAACCCAGCCCTGGATATAAGCCATTTAGTATTTTTACACTTGTATTTTAAGCACCTCTGAATAGAATTTATATTCCATAGATACAGCACTATACAAAAAATATTATTATTATTACCTCCTTTTCTCGTAATATATTAGTCCTTTGTTTCAGGGAGGTCCTTGGTTTTAGGGAGGTCCTTGGGTGCTGGTGAAACAAACACCCGATCTCCCTTGTTTTGTAAGTAATAAAGATGTTTTACGCACCCAACTTACTTATTAATTCTGTGTTCGTAGCATTGTCATATTCTTAATTAAAACTGTGCCACAATTTTCAGCTACAACTGTGGGACACAGCCGGCCAGGAACGCTTCCGTAGTGGTATGGTAGAACACTACTATCGCAATGTGCATGGTGTTATCTTCGTGTACGATGTCACCAAGCGATCTTCATTCTACAACCTCAGAAGGTGGATCCAAGAATGCAATGATCATAATGTTGCAGAGTCGATCCCACGCATTCTCATTGGCAACAAGTGTGATGTTGTCAATGAGTTCGCCATCAGCACTACAATGGCTCAGCAGTTTGCTGATCGCCACAACATGCCACTGTTTGAGACGTCAGCCAAGGACGATAGCAAAGTAGACAACGTTGAGGAGATACTCCTGACATTGGTGCACAAGTTAAGGAACAACAAGCCAATGAGTAAGATGCCATCCACCATTGTTGGGTATCGGTACAAGGCGGGACAGGACAGAGTGAACACCATCGAGGTTCAACGAACACACAGCTTGTCCAGTTCTGACCGTGTAGGCGACAGTTGTGCTTGCTTTTGATCCAGTCTGGTTAAAAATCAGTGGAAAATGGCAAAAATGGCCTGTACATACAGTAAGTAAGACTGTTCACACTATCGCAAGTTACTTGATCTAACAATCAAAGTAAATTATTTCAGTGATTTTAACAAAACTTTGTTATTAAACCAATCGCACTTTGTTATTAAACCAATCGTGCATAACATTTTAACTATTCACATGCTACAGAATCAATTAACCTGATTCATGATGGACTTAATCTAAACCTAAGATTTGTTCAACCATTCTAATTTTTTGTGATTTAGCGCTTTTATTCTAGGATATATTTCATCCACTGCTCAGACCAGTGAACACAATTATCAATGCGAGAGCAATTGAGAACAATGCATATTTATGATGCTACAATGGGACTGTTTCATCAATGTGCTGGACACATTCTCAAATAACACTGTGTGTATGAATGCATGCAGAATGTATTGTGGTGACAACATTGTATGATTTTTATAATGTGATAATGGACCTTCTTCATTTATGTGCTGGACACGTTTCACTACCCCTATATGTATGTGCTTATGCAGCATATAGTGATATTTTGTGTGGAGTTTTGTTAATCTCTGTGATAGCTTTTTGCGATGATCTACGATTTGTCTGCATTTTAAAAACAAATTCTGCTTTTAAAATAACACTTAATCATGCCTCATACAAAAATCATGTACTGGTTTAGGAATCTGAATGATGTTATATCAATGCTACTGATATCATAATATTATACCAAGTAGCTCTGTAGATAATTTAATGTCATATTAAAGATTGCTTCATGAATGTAAAAATAAGGCGTTTTTATTATGTTTAATGTTTTCATGTAATCACAGTACATCCAGAGTCTTCGTTGTTTGCACAGATCCTGTAAACTGAATGTAATAATAAATAACAGTGATTCTATTTTATAAGCATACAATATGACAAACAAACAAGCAACAACAACAACAATATAAAACGGTATTGCAACCATACAACTGGCAGTAAGATATACACGCGTAAAGCAGAACACCATGACAGTAAACCACCATTGCACTGTACCCCCTCCACTGTAGTCTGTCGCAGTGAACAGACATTACACTGTACCCCCTCCACTGTAGTCTATCGCAGTGAACAGACATTACACTGTACCCCCTCCAATGTAGTCTATCGCAGTGAACAGACATTACACTGTACCCCCTCCACTGTAGTCTATCGCAGTGAACAGACATTGCACTGTACCCCCTCCACTGTAGTCTATCGCAGTGAACAGACATTGCACTGTACCCCCTCCACTGTAGTCTATCGCAGTGAACAGACATTACACTGTACCCCCTCCACTGTAGTCTATCGCAGTGAACAGACATTACACTGTACCCCCTCCACTGTAGTCTATCGCAGTGAACAGACATTACACTGTACCCCCTCCACTGTAGTCTATCGCAGTGAACAGACATTACACTGTACCCCCTCCACTGTAGTCTATCGCAGTGAACAGACATTACACTGTACCCCCTCCACTGTAGTCTATCGCAGTGAACAGACATTACACTGTACCCCCTCCACTGTAGTCTATCGCAGTGAACAGAGATTCATGGTCGTCCACAGCAGTGATCTAAAAGAACACTTTCTAACTTGGAAGCACAAGAGACAACTTTGCACTAACATTTTATTATTCTTCTACAAATTAGAAGGAATAATGTATAACGAGCTAACGACAGCTAAGTTGTGCATTTATATTTGCCAATCCAACAAACAAGCTGTATTGAAAGAGGGTATCTGCAAAATATGTTATGCACCAAACCCGCAGTTTAAGAGTGGTTTTGTGCTGCCATCAAGTTGATAGTGGTAGAGGTAAAAGTGTTTTGTGGCAAAACGTACGCCACGCTATTACTGATGAAATAATGGTTTTCATTTTTAATAGAAACCATGACTTATCTTGAAACACAAATAGGATAAAATGCTTGTTGTGGATAAACGTTGACTAAAATAGTCAGTAGTATTAAGACTTCAATAAACTTTGTTGAACTTAATTAGCAGCACACCTTCACTGTAGCATTTTAAGCCAAATTATGCACGGATAAAAAAATCCTTGTGACATAGTGGATCACAAAGTATAGTTCCCATATAGCACAGCATGTGACATGGTGTGTCACACAGTATAGTTCCCATATAGCACAGCATGTGACATGGCATGTCACACAGTATAGTTCCCATACAGCACAGTATGTGTTCCTCGGGACTTCAGAATGCTTTACAATTCACCTAGTTCATTTGAACACCTGACCAACTTCTCTGAGTATTCTGTAACATTTAATGATGCCACACGAATCCATGTAAAATGTGGAATGGGCATCACTTCTAAACCATTCAATATAGCAAAGTGAAAATACTAGAACTGTGCATATTTAGATAAATAACACATGAACACATTGTAGATATAACATTTAAAAGCATATTTCAGGTATGCTAGTACAAATCAGTTGTAATGTAAAATAGCAAATGAAGACACAATGTGCCCAGACTAGGGACAGGCAGACGTACACAAATATGGGGTCCAAAGCAGAATGATACACATATCAAGTGTTCTATGTACACATAGAATATACACTCACTTGGCAACATCAATAACACAACACTCTACATACATATAGTGGGACTAGAAAATTAGTTATAAAACAAGCTATAGCAAAACAATAAAAAGAACAACAAAAACATATAACATTTAAATAATTAGTTGATTAGAAATGTTAATTAATGATGGGCGGCTGGCAAACTCATTAGGCAAAAATGAGGCGACACTTATAAAAACGTTTTTATTTTTAAGTGCTAATGGTGGAATATTTTATTACCTCAAATTGTTCTGTCCTCTGTTCCGATGTAAACATGGATTTGCCAACTCCCGTGCCATTTTTAATTAACATTCCCTAACAACAACAAATAAATATAATTCTTTTAAAACGCAATAGCCACTGAATTAAATTTTGTACCAGTACTTGTCAAATACACCCACAGACCATCAACATTGACAAATACAAGACACATTTAGCATATTAATGACAATGAATTACAAAAACAGTACAACAGTTACTGTTCATGCATTTTAAATTTTCATTTCTCCATTTCATGTTTATCGTCAGTACACATTAAACAGTTTCCCTGGTGAGAGTTTGTGACAGTTACTCTAGGTGTAAAATTATTTCACTTTCCTAGATCTCATTCCATAGTACATTGTACCATCTGACAGACACGTCACTGTTCTGTTGTACATTGTACCATCTGACAGACACGTCACTGTTCTGTTGTACATTGTACCATCTGACAGACATGTCACTGTTCTGCTGTACCATCTGACAGACAGGTCACTGTTCTGTTGTACATTGTACCATCTGACAGACAGATCACTGTTCTGCTGTACATTGTACCATTTGACAGACACGTCACTGTTCTGCTGTACATTGTACCATCTGACAGACACGTCACTGTTCTGTTGTACATTGTACCATCTGACAGACACGTCACTGTTCTGTTGTACATTGTACCATCTGACAGACACGTCACTGTTCTGCTGTACATTGTACCATCTGACAGACACGTCACTGTTCTGCTGTACATTGTACCATCTGACAGACACGTCACTGTTCTGTTGTACATTGTACCATCTGACAGACAGGTCACTGTTCTGCTGTACCATCTGACAGACAGGTCACTGTTCTGTTGTACATTGTACCATCTGACAGACAGATCACTGTTCTGCTGTACATTGTACCATTTGACAGACACGTCACTGTTCTGCTGTACATTGTACCATCTGACAGACACGTCACTGTTCTGTTGTACATTGTACCATCTGACAGACACGTCACTGTTCTGTTGTACATTGTACCATCTGACAGACACGTCACTGTTCAGCTGTACACTGTACCATCTGACAGACAGGTCACTGTTCTGTTGTACATTGTACCATCTGACAGACATGTCACTGTTCTGCTGTACATTGTACCATCTGACAGACAGATCACTGTTCTGCTGTACATTGTACCATTTGACAGACACGTCACTGTTCTGCTGTACATTGTACCATCTGACAGACACGTCACTGTTCTGTTGTACATTGTACCATCTGACAGACACGTCACTGTTCTGCTGTACACTGTACCATCTGACAGACACGTCACTGTTCTGCTGTACATTGTACCATCTGACAGACACGTCACTGTTCTGTTGTACATTGTACCATCTGACAGACATGTCACTGTTCTGCTGTACCATCTGACAGACAGGTCACTGTTCTGCTGTACATTGTACCATCTGACAGACAGGTCACTGTTCTGCTGTACATTGTACCATCTGACAGACATGTCACTGTTCTGTTGTACATTGTACCATCTGACAGACACGTCACTGTTCTGCTGTACATTGTACCATCTGACAGACACGTCACTGTTCTGCTGTACATTGTACCATCTGACAGACACGTCACTGTTCTGCTGTACATTGTACCATCTGACAGACACGTCACTGTTCTGCTGTACATTGTACCATCTGACAGACACGTCACTGTTCTGCTGTACATTGTACCATCTGACAGACACGTCACTGTTCTGCTGTACACTGTGCCATCTGACAGACACGTCACTGTTCTGCTGTACACTGTACCATCTGACAGACACGTCACTGTTCTGCTGTACATTGTACCATCTGACAGACACGTCACTGTTCTGTTGTACATTGTACCATCTGACAGACACGTCACTGTTCTGCTGTACATTGTACCATCTGACAGACACGTCACTGTTCTGCTGTACATTGTACCATCTCACAGACACGTCACTGTTCTGCTGTACACTGTACCATCTCACAGACACGTCACTGTTCTGCTGTACATTGTACCATCTGACAGACACGTCACTGTTCTGCTGTACACTGTACCATCTGACAGACACGTCACTGTTCTGCTGTACATTGTACCATCTGACAGACACGTCACTGTTCTGCTGTACACTGTACCATCTGACAGACACGTCACTGTTCTGCTGTACATTGTACCATCTGACAGACACGTCACTGTTCTGCTGTACATTGTACCATCTGACAGACACGTCACTGTTCTGCTGTACATTGTACCATCTGACAGACACGTCACTGTTCTGCTGTACATTGTACCATCTGACAGACACGTCACTGTTCTGCTGTACATTGTACCATCTGACAGACACGTCACTGTTCTGCTGTACATTGTACCATCTGACAGACACGTCACTGTTCTGCTGTACATTGTACCATCTGACAGACACGTCACTGTTCTGCTGTACATTGTACCATCTGACAGACACGTCACTGTTCTGCTGTACATTGTACCATCTGACAGACACGTCACTGTTCTGTTGTACATTGTACCATCTGACAGACATGTCACTGTTCTGCTGTACCATCTGACAGACAGGTCACTGTTCTGCTGTACATTGTACCATCTGACAGACAGGTCACTGTTCTGCTGTACATTGTACCATCTGACAGACATGTCACTGTTCTGTTGTACATTGTACCATCTGACAGACACTTCACTGTTCTGCTGTACATTGTACCATCTGACAGACACGTCACTGTTCTGCTGTACATTGTACCATCTGACAGACACGTCACTGTTCTGCTGTACATTGTACCATCTGACAGACACGTCACTGTTCTGCTGTACATTATACCATCTGACAGACACGTCACTGTTCTGCTGTACATTGTACCATCTGACAGACACGTCACTGTTCTGCTGTACACTGTGCCATCTGACAGACACGTCACTGTTCTGCTGTACACTGTACCATCTGACAGACACGTCACTGTTCTGTTGTACATTGTACCATCTGACAGACACGTCACTGTTCTGCTGTACATTGTACCATCTGACAGACACGTCACTGTTCTGCTGTACATTGTACCATCTCACAGACACGTCACTGTTCTGCTGTACATTATACCATCTGACAGACACGTCACTGTTCTGCTGTACATTGTACCATCTGACAGACACGTCACTGTTCTGCTGTACACTGTGCCATCTGACAGACACGTCACTGTTCTGCTGTACATTGTACCATCTGACAGACACGTCACTGTTCTGTTGTACATTGTACCATCTGACAGACACGTCACTGTTCTGCTGTACATTGTACCATCTGACAGACACGTCACTGTTCTGTTGTACATTGTACCATCTCACAGACACGTCACTGTTCTGCTGTACACTGTACCATCTCACAGACACGTCACTGTTCTGCTGTACATTGTACCATCTGACAGACACGTCACTGTTCTGCTGTACACTGTACCATCTGACAGACACGTCACTGTTCTGCTGTACATTGTACCATCTGACAGACACGTCACTGTTCTGCTGTACACTATACCATCTGACAGACACGTCACTGTTCTGCTGTACATTGTACCATCTGACAGACACGTCACTGTTCTGCTGTACATTGTACCATCTGACAGACACGTCACTGTTCTGCTGTACATTGTACCATCTGACAGACACGTCACTGTTCTGCTGTACACTGTACCATCTGACAGACACGTCACTGTTCTGCTGTACATTGTACCATCTGACAGACACGTCACTGTTCTGCTGTACACTGTACCATCTGACAGACACGTCACTGTTCTGCTGTACATTGTACCATCTGACAGACACGTCACTGTTCTGTTGTACATTGTACCATCTGACAGACACGTCACTGTTCTGCTGTACATTATACCATCTGACAGACACGTCACTGTTCTGCTGTACATTGTACCATCTGACAGACACGTCACTGTTCTGCTGTACATTGTACCATCTGACAGACACGTCACTGTTCTGCTGTACATTGTACCATCTGACATACACGTCACTGTTCTGCTGTACATTGTACCATCTGACAGACACGTCACTGTTCTGCTGTACATTGTACCATCTGACAGACACGTCACTGTTCTGCTGTACATTGTACCATCTGACAGACACGTCACTGTTCTGCTGTGTTAGAGTCTAACCAACAACTACCAACATTCTACATATCATTTGCTGTTAAGTATTTCCTCATTTAAAACTGCTTCTGCAATTAGTTTTTCACTTGTTTCGTTTCAGAATCATTAAAAAAAAAATCAAACCTATCTAGTATCGTCTATGACATGCGAGGTCATGTAGGCAAATGTGTTATTTAGCTTTGGTGAAATCGTGGACAAACTATAAAATTATTTTTGACACGGCCAAGTCAAAATTCTACGAAAATATAATACACTTTCACAAGTCACCTGATCTAATGATCAAGGTCAAATCATTCGATGGTTTTAACAAACAAACACACTCTTTTATTAAACCATATGCTTATATTACTTACTTTAACTTAACTATTCCCATAGTTAAGTATATAGTCATTTACACAATGGTACCAAGTTTGTGCAGTGATATGCTTCTGCATCCTGAAAGCCCAAGTGTGTCCTGTACAGTGAGTGCCAATATTTTATGTGACTAGAATCTGCTTATCTTAGAGCTGTGAGCTTAAAATGCAGGTTTAAATAGCACAAATTATGTTGACACAGTGTCAGGCAAACAAACAAATAAAAGCATTTATGTAAAAAAATTCCTGTCCTGATTATGCTGTTCCACGTAAATATACACACAAAACATTGCAAACTATAAGCAATACAGTCATGTTGCTCACAAAATCTGACATTTCATATACAAAATGTTTTTTTTTCATTCAACCAAATATTCTGAAGTCAGAACTGATGTGACCAGGAACTGACCAGAATAACCAAGAGGTATTTAGAAAGTGTTCATAATGACTTTGTTATAATGATATACCCTGGTAAAAGTGCATAAAACATGAGACAGGTGCTGCCTCCTAGAAACCCTTGCAGCAACTAAAATTGCCAACCGGTGAAGTGTCCGTTGCGCCGAGGTCAGAGGTGCTGGAATACTGCGAGCAGATTTCATTGTCTCGTGCTTGTTGCGTTAATTCCTTAGCGATCTCGAGGAAGAGACGCTTTACATTATCGGCTTCTTTTGCTGACGTCTCAAGGAAGCGCATGTCCTGCTGCTGGGCGAACCGCTCAGCTATGTGTGCGGGGATCTCCCGCTGATTAACTCGGTCACTCTTGTTGCCTGCCAAGATCACAGCATATACACAGCAACAATGACAATGTGGACATTTTGTACCACGGTCGGGTTCAATTGTGATTTTGTAACTGTATTTTTACATTGTACATTTACGACGTTGTGTAATTGATCATTGTTACTGAACCCAGCCGACAGCAACTGGTACATATAATGTTCTTTTTATAATAATAACATATAAAATACTTCAATTGCGCTAAAATCCTCGGAAGACCCAAGCTCGGCAGTTTACCAAAACAAAAGGGGTTAAATAGTTCCTAATCGATGAGCAGTTCCAATTGTAAACAGTAGGATTGGCACACTGGGGACTCAGTGGGGAGCTATGGAGGATAAGCAAGTTTAAACAGGTGGGCTTTCAGTTTACGGCAAAATGTTGCTATATTTCCAACAGACTTAACACTAACAGGGAGTGAGTTCCACAGAGTCGGTGCAGCAACTGAAAAAGCTTTAGTTCCGACATTTGTCTTAACACTGAGAACAAAAAGTAGATTAGAATCAGATGATCGAAGCTGTCTAGGCTGTCTTGCAAGAGTGAGCAGTGAATGTAAATATGCTGGTTGCTTGGATGAAAGTGCTTGATAGGTAACTGTACAGATCTTAAAAATAATGCCATATTGGACAGGAGGCCAGTGCACTGATTTAAGAAGTGGTAATGAGTGAGAGAAATGAGGAGACTGGGTAACTACCCTTGCTAAACAATTGTGCACATGTTGTACTCAATCTATGAACCATTGCAACTGACCATTGATGAACTTATGAAGCACTATAATTTTAATTGTTTTTGGAAGTGCTTTATTGATTTCTGAAGCACTGTAATTGCTCAATTACCATTTAGCGAATAGTGATAAATAATTGAACTAATTGTCCTTGATTGTTACATTGACTAATTAGTGAAAGTGTGATTAGCTTTATGTCATACACTGGTTAATTAGTGAAAGTGTGATTAGATTTATGTCATACATTGGTTAGTTATTGAATGTGTGATTAGTTTCATGTCATACAATGGTTAATTAGTGAAAGTGTGATTAGCTTTATGTCATACATTGGTTAGTTATTGAAAGTGTGATTAGTTTCATGTCATACACTGGTTAATTAGTGAAAGTGTGATTAGATTTATGTCATACATTGGTTAGTTATTGAAAGTGTGATTAGTTTCATGTCATACATTGGTTAATTAGTGAAAGTGTGATTAGCTTTATGTCATACATTGGTTAATTAGTGAAAGTGTGATTAGCTTTATGTCATACACTGGTTAATTAGTGAAAGTGTGATTAGCGTTATGTCATACACTGGTTAATTAGTGAAAGTGTGATTAGCTTTATGTCATACATTGGTTAATTAGTGAAAGTGTAATTAGCTTTATGTCATACACTGGTTAATTAGTGAAAGTGTGATTAGCTTTACGTCATACACTGGTTAATTAGTGAAAGAGTGATTAGCTTCATGTCATACATTGGTTAATTAGTGAAAGTGTGATTAGCTTTACGTCATACACTGGTTAATTAGTGAAAGTGTAATTAGCTTCATGTCATACATTGGTTAATTAGTGAAAGTGTGATTAGCTTTATGTCATACATTGGTTAATTAGTGAAAGTGTGATTAGCTTTATGTCATACACTGGTTAATTAGTGAAAGTGTGATTAGCTTTATGTCATACACTGGTTAATTAGAGAAGGTATGATTAGCTTTATGTCATACATTGGTTAATTAGTGAAAGTGTGATTAGCTTTATGTCATACATTGGTTAATTAGTGAAAGAGTGATTAGCTTCATGTCATACATTGGTTAATTAGTGAAAGTGTGATTAGCTTCATGTCATACATTGGTTAATTAGTGAAAGTGTGATTAGCTTTATGTCATACACTGGTTAATTAGTGAAAGTGTGATTAGCTTTATGTCATACACTGGTTAATTAGAGAAGGTATGATTAGCTTTATGTCATACATTGGTTAATTAGTGAAAGTGTGATTAGCTTTATGTCATACATTGGTTAATTAGTGAAAGAGTGATTAGCTTCATGTCATACACTGGTTAATTAGTGAAAGTGTGATTAGCTTCATGTCATACATTGGTTAATTAGTGAAAGTGTGATTAGCTTTATGTCACAGTATATACACTGTAGAGCCACATCACTTGTCTTTTTTCGCCAATTTTTTACAGGATCTGGTCAAAACTCATTTGTCACAAGCTGGCTTGTCATGGAAGACACTAGATCAGTTCAATTGTTCATGAAATGATTGTGAAATGAGACAAGCGAAAAAATCTAATTGAGAAGGGAACTTTAGGTGAAAATTAATTCATCTTCTTGTGTAAGAGAATGACGCAGTCTGACTGTGACCTACCAACAAGATACGTGAAAACCTTGGTGCTGGCGTACATGTCCATCTCATTGATCCACTGTGGAAGGCAGTCAAACGATGGCTGGCAGCTGATGTCATATACAAGGATGAGGGCGTTGGCTGACCGGTAATAACTCTGTGTGATTGACCGAAAGCGCTCCTGGCCTGCAGTGTCCCAGATCTGGAGCTGCACATACACATCAATCAATAAATCAATAAATCAATAAATAAATCGACCGACCGACCGACCGACCGACCGACCGACCGACCGACCGACCGACCGACCGACCGACCGACCGACCGACCGACCGACCGACCGACCGACCGACCGACCGACCGACCGACCGACCGACCGACCGACCGACCGACCGACCGACCGACCGACCGACCGACCGACCGACCGACCGACCGACCGACCGACCGACCGACCGACCGACCGACCGACCGACCGACCGACCGACCGACCGACCGACCGACCGACCGACCTGTAAATCAGTCAATCAATCAATCATTAAATCAGTCAGTCAATCAATCAAACATATATATTTGCAACATCACATGATCATGACATCATGGTTGAGGACCATATTGGAAATAAGTGTACTTTTGTGTGCTTCTGTGTTATTTTATATGTGAAACTGTTTTAATGTTGTTCATGTATACAAACTATTCTATATACAAATCATTAATAAATTAACACTATTTTGCTAAAATGTAGTAGACAATACAAAACTGGTGAAGTTATATCAATGCATGTGTTTTTATAATATTTTGTATGGTGCGAAAAAAATCAAGTAAAAATCACCAGGTTGCAATAATTATTATAAAAATATTATTTTATTTGTGCTATATTAATAAATTTAACATGTGTATCTTACTTTGACTTTTACACCATCAATTTCTACTGTGCTGATCATGAAATCCACACCAATGGTAGCACCCTGGCCGGGTGGGAACAGGCCCTGAAAAACAAATGTTTGACATCCTTCAACATGGAGAAACATATTGTATTGATTATATTGAAATACTATATCTTACATATGCCAGGTGAGCAATTTGTTTAGTATTCATACCAAATTACAAATGACTGTGTGAATAAAAAACCTACCTGCATAAATTATGTGTCTAATAATAGGCCAGGTTTGGGATTTAATATTGCAATTTAATTCTACATTTTGTAAAAAAAAAACAATGAAGATCTCCTGACATGTGTGGCTGTGTAGCCATCATTGCGAAATAGGCCATATATCTTTATTGCATTAATTAAATTAATTACACCCATATATATTTATTATATTAATTACAGCCATATATCTTTATTACATTAATTACATCAATTACAGTCATATATCTTTATTACATTAATTACATCAATTACAGTCATATCTTTATTACATTAATTATAGACATATATATTTATTTATTAATTACATCAACATATATTTATTACATTAATTACAGCCATATATCTTTATTATATTAATTACATTAATTACAGCCATATATCTTTATTATGTTAATTACAGCCATGTATCTTGATTACATTAATTACAGCCATATATCTGTATTACATTAATTACAGCCATATATCTTTATTATTATATATTACTATCTGCAGTCAAGAATCAATATCTTTTCTCAGTGCAAGATTCAGGAGGCAAAGGGGCCTGAGGGTCGTACCTGTGTGAATCTTCGCACCAAACATGTCTTGCCCACTCCCGCATTGCCAATGAGCACCACTTTAAACAGGTACTTATAGTCTTCCATTGGCCAATCTGTCAACAACAGTTCATTGTACTGGAACAGTTAAAACCTGAAATACTATAGCATGGGCACATGTGTAGACTATGGCTGAAAACAATCTGAGATGTGGGAACATTTATTCTTCTTCTTTCATATGGATACAGCAGCTACAGTAGTATTGTCAGGTTGATGATCCACTCGATTGCTTAGGGGAAAGTTTTCCTGATTATGGCTGCGTTCACATCTTGCAGTGTCTTTTGCCATTACAGACACTACAAGAGGACTGTGATTATATTTGTGGGTACGTACTTACGTACGTACACATACAAGTCATACAGGCACGTACCCACAAATATAATCACAGTCCTCTTGTATATATATATATTCCAGCTGAAGAAGACACATCACCAGAAAACTCCATGTATTCGATTTGACATCGAGAAACTGAAGAACATAGAAATTGCTAAAAAAATTAGGCTAGAAAAGGCAGCAAAAATATTTGCAGCTCTAAATCTTTTTGAAGAAGATATAAATGTCCTCACAGGCAACATCAAGAGAGTTGTACAGGAAATAGCCAGAGACGTACTTGGCCAAGAAAGAAAAAAGATGACATCCTGGATCTCTGCGATATAAGGAGAAACATGAAGAAGACAAAGAACTCCACCCTGAAACAGCGGAACAATGCCGCACTGTCAATCGAACCATCAGAACGGAGATGATAATAGCAAAAGAGGAATGGATCTTGAGAAAGGCATAAAAAATGGTAACAGCAAGACAACAAAGCCTTTGATACACTGAAGAAGCTGACAAACAACAACACAAGGCTACACTCACAGAAGATAAGAACGGCTTCCTGCTAACTGATAATGCGGCCGTTCTTACACGATTGACTGAGTATTGCCACGAGCTGTACAATTATGAACTGAAACCAGAAACTAGCATACTGGAAAGCAAGACCCACAGTGTTAATGAAACAGACGACATGCAAGTGATGGAAGAAGTAGAGAAGGCATTGCGCACACTGAAAGAAGGGAAATCACCCGTCGTCGACAACATTCCAGCAGAGCTGCTCAAACATGGTGGCCCTGAAATGATAAAGATCCTCACTACGTTATGCCAGAGGATCTGAAAAACAAAGGAATGGCTCAGAGAATTGGCTCAATACATGATCATTCCACTCCAAAAAACAAGGGAAATCTAAGACTGCAAAAATTACAGAACCATCAGCCTCATCAGTCACCCAAGCAGAATCATACTTAGGTGATTGACCTGATCCACAATTTAATTGACTTTAAGAAGGCGTTTGACCATATCTGGCACGAAGGCATGGCAAGTCATGAGAAACTACAACTTTGATGAAGATTTGATACAAGTCATACAGGCACTGTATGCCAACTCAAACAGTGCTGTCCTTCTAAATAACCAACTTGGAGAGTTCGTCAGAGGTGCCCACTCTCGCCCTTGTTGGCAACAGTAAAATGACGCAAGCTCTCCTGGTCCAATCTGTCGACACAACACCATTGCATAAACCATTCTGCAAAGCACCCTGGAGGGCAAGAGATGATGGGGCCTACTGACCCTGCTACGCACAGCAGAGAACAGACTCTGATGAGGACTGTGTATGAATGGCATCCCTACGACCATCCCTGTCTAGGGATGAAGGTGATGTGTGTGTGTGTGTGTGTGTGTGTGTGTGTGTGTGTGTGTGTGTGTGTGTGTGTGTGTGTGTGTGTGTGTGCGTTTGTGTGCGTGCGTGTGTGTGCATGTGTGTGTACAGTCACTTTTACAGTTTTATCTAACTGGTTACACATGCCATATGGGTGGTATATTAATATTATGACAAAAACTACAGGTATATGAAAATAATATATACATATATTATACTCAGATAAGTGATTGAAATCTGGAAGAGGTACCCATCTATCAATAGAGGTGGGGGCTACAACCTTAACGTGATCTTCCTGGAACTGCGGTCATGTGACTCAAGTCTCAAGTCTCAAGTAGTTATACTCCGAACAGCCCAATCTTGAGCTAACGCAGGAGTTTGGACCAACGGCTTTTAGTGTCTCTTCCGAAAGACACGGGCAAAGTGGGGTGAACGAAATTGCCCAAGCTTCGAAACGGCGGAGGTGGAATCGAACCACCGTCCTCTCGATCGACAGGCGGGTGCTCTAACCATTAGACCACCGCTCCCCACAATGACCACCACCAACATGACATTGGAGAAGTTCATTCTGATGTTGGTGAAGGGACCAAGGGTATCCAAAACTCTGTCATGCAATATCATAATTCTGAGAGCTGTCTAATCATCCTTTAATTAATAATTATGAATTTCAGAGTCCTGCAACAACTTACCTGCTGATAATATATAGCCAGGTCTACACTCATCTATACATACAATTCTGACATCACAAATATGTGTTAACTGTAGTCTGTAAAAATTCAGTTTGGACCAGTAATTACAATTGCTTAGACTTTTAGCTTGGGCTTGGGCCTTACCTTTTAAATTAGATTCAGATGTCGAATGATCTTTAATACTCAGTCTCAGCTACAGTTGCAGTGGCAGTGCTGTTGAACCCCACTCAGCCTCTAGAAACTAGACTATTCTAGCTAGTACTACTACTGCTAGTAGACTCAGTCTCAGACTGTCAACCAGTGTGATTTCAAACTAGCACTCTTCTTCTTCTTCTGTGACTGTCACTGTGTAATGACCACCTTCATTTGGTTGAAGATTTTGTCATTTTTGGTCTCTTCGCCATGACATAGTCTAATATGTTCATTAAAATAACATTCGCGAAATTAAATAAAGATAATACTAACTAAGTCAAGACTCGGCGATTTCTGAATTCAAGTGAACTTTCAGACTCATTTCAGGCAACACTCAGGTTGAGAAGGCAGATGTCATGATTCATGGATTTTATTAGACAGGCAGCTAGGGTTTTATACTCTCGTCTTTGTTAAGTGCATGCTATTTTTGAAGATTACACGCCAATGTGTTGGTCTGGTACATCATAATTAAGCGGACGTGTTCATGTCCACGCAGCCAAGTTTACTATCACAAAGTAACGCCGAAATGATGACGAATTTTCTCAACACTGCCATGTTTACTCAGCTGTCAAAACCCGAGACCCGGAAGAACGTATGAATTGTGGGAATTGGGGGGGGGGACTTTTTTCTGCCATTTTTATTTCTTAAAATTTTATATTCTTGTTACTATTATTACCATCGCAAAATTACAATACGTTCACTCTACATCCTCAAGTAGTTATGTTAACCAGAAAAACGGTTGCATTTTAGTATTCTTTGTCTTGCGTTTACTACAGTAGTATAACACAAGGATTTCCGCCGGGATAGCCAACACCATTGGACGACCGGGGTCACGTGGTTACAGTATCCAATCACAATCGTGATAATATTTGTATGACGTCAGAATGAACGCCATATTCGAGGTTTTAGAAGTTGCAGTTGCGTGGCAGCAGAAAAGTACATATTTTAGCTTGTAATCTGTACACCTGCCTATATGTTAACTGTAATTAGTATTTACGATATACAAGTAGTAGTCGTACACTAAAAGATGGCGGAGGAAGTCGTCGAAGAGTACACAGCATCGCTGGCGGATCTGACCTTCAACAGCAAACCGTTGATCAATATGTTGACCATGTTGGCAGAAGATAATGCGCTGTATTCCGAACAGATTGTCCAAGTTATCGAAGCTCATATGCAAAAGGTTTCATTCTGTTTTATACATATATTACCAGTTATTTAGTTTTAATTAAAATATATTTACAGAGTTAAGCTAATTTTATCAAATCATGACAAATGTTTTAGTCAAATCTTAGTTTCTTAATTATTAATAAATGGCGTTCGTTAATAAAATGTAAGAATATTTGGTAAGTACACGTCTACAATATTACCTAATTTGTTTTCTGAGCAGTAAATGAGGATGCAGTTTTTGACAGAGCTAACAAAAGATTAGTTAGGAAACTACCTTCCAAGCTAGTAGTCAAATGGACGGACACTTGTCTAGAATCTCATTTTTGTCATTATAAAGATACAATATGTACAACAACCATGCACAATGCCAATGGTCAGTGGAATTTGTAAATTATGAAACAGTGTGTGTAAAAACATTGCCTCATTATCTTTTCCGACACTAATGAATGTACAGATTTGCTTCAAGTGCAAAATTTTGCATTGTCACTTATCCTTAACCTTAAGATGTTTCTGATCGCAGGATTCTTGTGACTCCTCATTGATCAGATCATCATCTATAATTTAACAGTTCCGGTTCCGATTTTTAATGGTGCTTCGAAATTATATAAAATTGTCTGGTTGGACCAAAATTTTAAAATGGATTTTTCCTGTACTACTGTTTCAGGGAGGGAGTTCCAAGGCTCAGTCACTCTGAGAGGGAAAGCATCTTTATCTTTGAGTAAAAAATTTTACTGTGTGAGACCTCTATTTCCTGTCCTGAAAGATGCTTCATCCCATTTTAAAAGTTTAGGTGAGGATTCATTGTAGTATAAATTGTGAATAATTTTAAAAACTTCAATCATATCCTCGTAAACATCTATATGCTAATGAGGGTAGTTTCGGTGGGTTTATTCTTTCTACATAAGCTAGGTTACCTGGTAATTCTTTGGTTGCTCTTCTTTTGGACGTTTTCTATTGCAATGTGTTTTTTAGGGTAGTCAAGATGTGTTCTTATACTTGTTTTATATAATGGCAAGATTGTATCTTTGTCTGTAAATTGGAAAGTTCTGTGAATTATTTTTGTCATCTTTGTTTACAACTAGATTAATGCGATCATCAAAGGACAGCTCTGTGTCTACTGTGACTCCTAAGTCTGTGTTTAGTGTCAGAATGTTTGATTGCCCCAACATTATTTTTACCAGTAGTCATGCTTGCATTTATTAGGATGACATTTTTAACCACATCACTCCACTGCTCTACGTGGTGTAAGATATCCCGGTCATTTTTATTTGTAATAGTTCTAAATATCTTGATGTCGTCTGCAAATAAAAATGTATCCGATTGTTAGTTCTGGTAAGTCATATATAACACAATTTGGACATTGTACTGTAACACACAACAATGAAATGAATGACCCAATGATGCTTTCCATGCATTTACATAGTATACTTGTAAGGCTTACTGTATGGTAATTGCTTGCCTTATTTCCTTTTTTTTATTACTGATATTTTCCCTTCTTTCCAATCATTTGGCATACTAGCTGTTTTAAATGACATTTCAAATATTGGTGACAGATTTTGATAGTTCCATCAATGGCCTGCCTCCTAGGATTTGCTTATGTTTAGTTTTTTAATGCCAATAATATTTTACTTTCAGTTATTGCTAACTCTTCCATAATTTTTTAGTCTTCACTCTAGGTGTGGTTGGTATTTCCCTTATTTTCTTCAGTTATAAATACGCTAGCCAAGTAGGTTGCAAGAACATTTGCTTTTTCCCCATCATCTGTTGTTTGGAATTTATTGGATCTACACTTAATTTCCCGATTCCTGGTTTGATTGTAGTTTTGGATTTATAATGTATCCAGAAGGCTTTTGTGTTCTTTTTTGTTTGATTCGCTAAGTCTCTTTCAAACTCCTTTCATGTTAAGGCTCTGACTTTGTTTCTAATTTTGCATTACTCTAAATATGTATTCCCATATTTTGTTTCCATGTCTCATCAATAAATTTTTACGTCTAATCAGTTTTCTAGTGTTTGCATTTGGGGGAAAATTACCCTTTCTATGGTTACAAATTTCTTTTTTGGATATTTTTTTCTAGTGTCATTATTTAGTTTGACTGTATAAAAAATGTCATGTTTGTATACAATGGTCGCTTCTTCCTAACGTGCTGGGGTATTCTACATCTCTTATGATGTCATAATCATTTGATAGAATTAAATCTAAAACATTTGGATTATTTGAACGTAGGCCTCTGGTTGGGTCTCACACATGTTGACACATAAATGCATCTCTTATACATTCTACAAATTAAACATTTTTGTTGCTAGGGTTGTTAGATGTAGTTGTAATTTTTTTTATTTATGTCTGGGAGGTTGAAATCTACAGTTACAATGTGTGCATATTTTAAAGGTGCTTAATCAATTCGATTTTTTTGCTAGTTTCATTTCAAATTAATTTAGCGAAAAACCAAACCTCCCTAGTGTCCACTGCAACATGCTAGCTCATTTGTGCAATTTTTTCATGTAGTTTTTGTTAAAGCATTAAATGAAGTGAAAGTCGAAATACTGAAAAATCACAATTTTCTTTGTCGTGATCAGAGAGAGGATGGAAGTCGCGTCCATGATCAACAATGACCCACAAAGTGTTTACCATTTTGGATATCCACTTTTTTATCCTTACCAGATCTAATTACTGAAGTCAATTCTTTCGATGATTTGAACAAAAATATGCATTTTTTATTAAAACGACTGCTGATGTTACATGAACTATTCACACACTACATATTTGGACAGCAATCAACTGGATTTGCGATAGGCTAAATCAGTTGAGGAAGCAGTTTTAACTGTGATGTTGTTTTAATCATTTATAAGTTCTTCATTATTATCGTCTGACCCTACATCACTTCTGTATATGCATCCAAATAGAAGCTTTCTTTTATTAATAAGTTTTATTTCTACAAATAGACATTCCTTGAATGATGTAACCAGATTTACTTGTTTCTGCTAGTAATGAGTTTTTGCCTACACAATTGCCGACTTCAGCTTCAAAGTAATTTTGAAGCCAGATAAAAATTTAGAATGGTCATCTTGGGGTGTTGTGAAGCATTTGTTGCAAAACAAATACTTGATAGAGTAAAATAATTACTTAGTTTAATAACTACATATTCCACAATTAACCATGCATGGTTGCTGTACATATTTCATCTTTATAATTGAGGTAGGCTTTGATTCTAGATATGTGCCCAGTAATATTTGGAAATGAGCATTATAGTCATGGCTGTGGTTCAGTGAGGTAGAAAGAGAATGGTTAGTTTCATTTCACTTGTGTATCAGCTACCTAGGTTAGAAATGTTCCCTGATGCTAGAAGGACGGTAGGTAATTAATTTTTGTGTTTCAAGTTTGGACCATTTTGGTTGGGGCTGTGGGTGTTATTTAGCTTAGCGATGATTTAATGATAGACACGTATTTGGCATCCAGTCTTAATCTTATTAAATAATAGACACATTTTTGGCATACAGTCTTCATCGTATTTAATAAATAGTTTGTTTAACTGTGCCGACTATAGAATCTATGATGATGTCGGCAGTTGGAAAGTGAAAGAAAAAAAAAGAATTATTTGAAAGTCTTCATTGTAGGTAAACTGTTAGTGTTTACTGACTTATGTTTCTATATTTAGTCATACAGGACCATGATCATGACTATTGCTCTTTGTATATTATTTATATATATTTACCTATTTTCTACTATTAGTGACGTTCAGTTGACCAACACTTTTGTCCAAGCAGTATTCAAATATCCAGCTTGCTTTCCATTTTAGCTAAAGCTAAAATGTTCTTAATCTTTGCTATCAGATTTACATAACTAAATTTGCTTTGGACTAATTCATAACCAGGCTATTGATGGATAAATTATTAGCTCAGTCCTATTTGCTGCAAATAATTCTGCCTCATGATGTTTTCATTGTAGGTATTTATTGCAAATGTATGTACATAGTTCGTTGCACATGATGATGTATCTCGATGCAGATTGTGTGGTGTAATAAATGTCACTATTTGAATAAAACTGAAATGTTTAGATGCTACTTGTTGTGTGTGGCCGTCAGATGTACAGTGCAGGAGGCACTTATTTACGTACATAAAACAGACCTGGTAGCTCACCCTGTCAAGTCTGTTGTGACGTCGGCACTATCAACAGATTGTGGTGCTGAGATCAGAATGAGATATTCAATTCTTGCACTTAAAAATACACAACACGGACAACAGTTCCATTGAACCTACCTTATGCAAGCACTTATTCGTCTTTGAGGTTAGCCACACTTTCCCCCATCTACCTTTTGTCCCAGAGAGAGGAGGCATCTGAGATGTGCAGTCTATGTACACTTTAAAACATCTTCTGATGGCTTAAGGTTGCATTGCCTGTGAAATAGTTCAATATGCAAAGCAGTGATGTATCTGGTGTGTTCATTACTTCATGCTAATAATGTATTAAAAAATCTGGTGAAAGTTGTCTTTAACACAGTTTGTAGTGTCGTACTCATTGATAATCCGTGAAGTTATGCATCAAACCATCACTGCTTTGCATGGCCCAAATTGCAGATATCGTTTTCCCTTGATAGCATCCAGCATAATTGCTATTAGTTACTCACTCTGCACAAAACTCTTACTGCTAGACTGCCAATGAAGGGAGTTTACTTGTGCTTGTGATGAGACGATCCACTTCCCGTCTGGATTCCCACCTCTGCAGTTGTGTATAATACCTTCACATCGTGGTTGGCAGTATAATTAGTTGATGCAACAATTATGCTGTGACCAATTTGTGCCATGCTCTCGTCTGGAAGCCGCATACACATTAAAAGTTGAGTCTTACAAGACGTGCAAGTGCAATGAAGACCGGGTGAATTGTGAAGATGACTGGCTGGTGACCAGTCGTGATGAAGTGAAACAAGCAGAAGAGTTGCTGTTTAGTAGCACTTATAGACCGTCTGCAGCAATAGCAAATTTCTGTTTCGGTAATTACTATACCACTTGCGTTGAGAGCAGGCAAGAGAGTCTGCAAATGCTGTTATGAACAGGGTTGTTATTCAGTCGTCGTCTTGCTTTTGAAGACCTAACCTGCCTAGAATGTGACAGCCTTTCTGACTGTTAGTTTTTAGTTGTGAACATCATTGTATAAATTACATAATACAACACTGAAATAATTCCCAGCTGATGAATACTGAAAACGTTTAATAAACACCCATAGCTTTTTGTGCCAAAAAGCATTACATTCCTGTTGTGTCATATAAATGAAAAAAAAATTTATTTAGTAAAATAAATTAGTAGTGACTGACCAGTCAATATATGATGAAGTACCAGCTATGTCTACCATCCGACTGGGCAGACACTCCTGTGGCTTGGGCGTGAGTGAGCCTGTTGTCGAAGTGAAGTCATCTTGCTGTTGAAATGAAAGTAAATTATTATTAGTCGCGATAAATTATGCACAACCATCCAGCATGAAGAAGGTCCTGCCAACCTAGACTCGGGGAAATGACGCTAAAATAAGGGGTAGCAGTTTGTTTTGTGATCCTGGGCCTGTTCTCCAAGGAGCAATTCCGAATATACAAATGAGGGCGTTCTAGTCGTGGACAGCCCATCTGAATTATTGGGAGGTGCAGAGTAAGCTAATGTTGATAAAAATTACGATGACCAGTCCCCCAGAATTGACCATGGGCCATGCAGGCACTTTGGATTTGGTTGTTTGTCTCTGCGTGAAGACTGCAATCGGCTGATACAATGCTGTCAAGGTAATGAACAGTCTTGACCATAACCAGTTCAAGATTTTCAGTTAATGATGCAGCATTGCTGGTATGTTATTACTTGTTTATATTGAATGATGTTTTATGTAGTGTTAATAAATGATTAATTATCCTGTTACAATGCTTGAACACGTAAGTATTGATATACGTTGTAATTGTTTGCTTTTACACTTTCAGTATTCATTAGGTCTGACATTGCTGATTCAGATTGGCACGTTTGTTAAAATTGAGAATTTGTAACCAGTCCTGATAAACTATGTTCAGCTGTTGTTATCCTGGTTTGAAAGAATACGTTCCCGATGGATGCATGTTTTCACAATGGTCAAACAAGATGTGACCTTCCTAATCAAATAATGGTTTTACTTTATTATGCCATTTCAGTAGGTGAATTTACAAAGTAATTTTGAGTAAATTCTTTTATATTTTTTTAGATTGGAGCCATTTTAGGTGATAATGTGACACTTGTGTGGGAAGAATGTACACAGAAATGAGATACCATCGGGTGATTCTTCAGTGAATTCAAACCAACAACTATGGCTGAACAGACAAAGTGGTGTCTGGTAAATGGTTCCTGGATGTCTTGTTATGGCAGGCTTAATTCTGTTTCTGTGATTGACAGGTGTCGCAAGATAAAAAGTTACCTGCACTCTACCTCATGGATTCGATTATGAAGAATGTTCGTCAGAGTAATTACCAGCAATTGTTCGCAAAGAATATTGTGAATAATTTTGTTGCCGTTTTTGAAAAGGTTTGCATTGTAATTTTGACTGAAGTATTTATTAGCATTGTTATTTGCTTATTGCTGTCCCAGTTTTGTTTAGTATTACATTACCATTAAAAAAACTGGTATTAGTGTAATATCTTGCTTAACTTGTTTTGGTTACATAGCAATCAACACACCTAAATATTTTTTTAGTGTAGGTTGTGACATTGAGTTAAATGATTTTAGAAAAATTACTCTTACAGAATCATTTCACTTGATATTCGTTATACCTACATTGTGGTGGTTTTGTATTGTGGATGTTTATATAAGTACTAAGATATATGTATGTATATAATTTATATATGATCCTTCACATTTTGTAAACGAATGATGTGATTTTTCAGAATTAACTTGGGTTGAAAATGTGAAGCAGAAAATACGGTTAACTTGGAACAAGGCTAATTTTAATAAATAAATACACTATCAAAATATTTTCAGTGAATGAAGTGTAACAGGAATACTTCTTGATACCTAACATTTGTTGTGGGGAAGTCTACAGCACAGTGCAGGATTAAAATATGGATTAAGAAACGATTTGGGCTAGTTTGATGCTGGTTATAATAATTAGCCTGAGAGGGTTTTTTCAGCCAGATATGTTCATCATGCAGTAACAATATCTTTGGATGTCCTAAAAGGATGATGTGTAATTTTAACATGGTTTGTCAAGTTAGTATTTACTCATAATTTATTTATTTAAAAAGATTGCCATCCCAGGCAAAAGACCCAGACAGCAAGTGGACAAGGAAGCCATTGGCTTATTGAAAATCCAACCATTTTTCATCTGTATAACCTGATATATTTATCAATTTTGTTTTTAAGCATTCCAGAAATTTCTATGAAGGGTTGGCAAAACATTTTTAGTGAGGATGATTTTGTAAAGGAATTTGAACAGCCATCCAGTAGACATGATGACAATAATATGCTGACTGATCAAATTACAAGGGCTTATTGTTAAGCAGTTTGATCTGTTGCAGCAATTCAACAATAATTTGCATAATTCAATTAGTACAGTTGACTTACAGATCTCATCAGTCACATAATTTTATTTATTTATGCAATTGTCAAAGCTTTGTTGTCAACAAATGTGTAGGTGTGATCATTGTGCTTGTTTTTTTTGTTGGTATCAATATTTAGTTCTGTACCAGTTCTGTATTATTTTACAATGTAATTTTATTCGCTATAGAATTATAACTGGTTTAAATAAAAACATTTCTGAGGTTATCACTTGCCTACAGTCAATGATATTTTTTAATAAGCTGTATGAATTAAAAGTTTAAAACAATTGCAATGATATTTCAAGTTAGAGAAGAAGAAACAGATTTTGCTATGAAATTGTGCAGGTTGATGAGAAGAGGAGACAGGCTATGTTCAAATTGAGGCAGACTTGGACAGACATTTGTCCTGCCAAGAAGTTATACGCACTTGATGTGCGAGTCAACCAGATTGATCCAGCATGGCCAGTGACGGCACCACCTCCTGAAGCTAGTGTAGCAAACATACACATTAATCCAAGGTTTCTCATGAAGGTAATATCCGAAGGCATGATGATGTGGTTTGGTATGTAAGCATGTTTCTAATAGTTGATAAAACTTGGTGTAAGGTAGCTTCATGTGTAAATATTTGTTTTTGTGATGGTTGCTTTATTTTTGTATTATTACAACAGTTGTAAACACCTGGATGTGACCTCTATTTTAATCATCTAGATGGCTCAGAGGTTCCTCCACGATTCAGTTTTTTGCTCATCTCATTTCAAATTAATTTCGTGAAACATCGAACCTATCTGGTGTCAACTAGTTCATTTTTACCAATTTGTTATTTATTTTCAGTTAAGTCATTGGGTCCTGTAAACATTTTGCAAAAAAGTGGTCCAACTCTATGACGAAGCTATTCACACAAATCTAACGATCAAAGTCAATTATTTATTTAACACTCCATCCTCGACTGATTTAACCTATCGCAAATCTGGTGCATTGGTGTCCAAATATGTTGTGTGTAAATAGTTTATGTAATATCCGCAGTCGATTTAATAAAAAAATGCCTATTTTTGTTCAAATCATAGAATCATGATTTTAGTCGTTAGATCTGGTATGGATAAAAATAGTGGATATCGAAAATGGTAAACACTGGGTTAATGCTGATCATGGGCGTGACCTCCATCCTCTCGCCAATCACATGACAAAGTTAAAAAAATTCACCAAGGAACAAAATCGTGATTTTTCAGCATTTTGATTTTCACTTCAGTAAATGCTTGAACAAGCATTAACTAATTTAATAGTTTGCCTGATGATTTCACAAAAGCTGCATGCACAAGTTGCACAAACGAGCTAGCATGTTATAGTTTATCCTAGGTAGGTTTGGCTTTTCGCAAACTTGATTTGAAATGAGACTAACAAATAAATCAGATTGATTAAGCACATTTAAATGATTTTGCGCATATTACTTTCTGTCCACACACTAAAGATGTGAACATTGACGGACCTGATTCGTGATGGGCTAAATAAATTGAGGAGAGAGTTTTTAAGGTTACTTGCTTGGAGTATTTGAACTTTACAAAACCATTGTTTGAATAACCTTTGACAACTAAGCCATTGCTACATAGCCTGCAGTGTGGAAGAGTAAAATCATTGTTGGAGGACATTAAAAAAAAAATTGAACCATTCGCTAAATAGTGCTCGCAGTATTTACAGGGTATATGCTTTACAATTTTACAAAAGAAACCATTCATTGTTCTAATGGCCATAAAATGAAGGCTGTGGTGGTCAAAAAGGATATTGCAGCCAAAACCTTGTTTGACACTGTTGTTGGTTCTCGGAAAGAGCCAGGAACCTTTTACCTTTGTAAAATAATAGTTTCAATTACCTTTGACAACTAAACCATTGCTATATAGCCTGCTGTAAAATCATTATTGGTGGACATTTCAATTGAATATGAAGTTTTATTATCCGTTAAATATTACTTATGTTTGTTTTATTATTATGTTTATATGCTTTGCAACTTTATAAAAGAAACCATCCAAGGTGCTACTGACCCTAAAATGAAGGCTGTGAAATGTTATTTCAGCCAGAAATAGTTTGTTGATGTTGTTGGTTGTCAGAAGGAGCAGGATGAGGAGGAAGCACGGCGGAAGCTGGCTGAGGAGGCAGCTCAGAAGCAGCAAGAGGCAGCCATGCGACAGCAGCTTCTCTCCAAGCAGCAGGAGCTGCTCAAGCTGCAGCAACAGAGACTTGAATTGGAGCTTGCAGAGGCACGTTCACAGCTCCAGCAACAGGCCAAACAGCTCCAGGACCAGGTGGGTTAACTGCTAAAGCTGGGTTTACTCAAAGTGATGTTGTCGCGATGAACAGCTGTCGTCGTGTGCAACTAGGTGGCAGCTGATAATCCCGTGTAAACTGTACATCACAGTGACGTTTCATGAATTCGAATTGATGGTTCTTCTAAGGCAGTGTCGTGGCAACAATATCACCTCATAAATTAAGCTTTAGTCTTCCATTCAGGGACATCTTTCAGCCGGAGCACAATAAATACAGACACATCCTCTATTTATATCATAAACATGCCACTAATGTTTGAAGACCTTGCCATTCATAGTTTAACAGTCCCGACGTATGTATGTTTTCACTGTATTCTTATTGGTGAGTTTGCATGTTCATAACACAATAGGAATTCACAGGACATAATATTTGCTTTTGTAGGAGGCTGTACCAACTGCCCTAGCACCAGCAGCACAGGGTGTTCAGCTGCAGGTGCTTCCAATGCCGGAAATTGAAGCTGTACCTCTTGTGAATCATTTTACACCACAAGCCCAGGTGGCGCCACAGCCCAGTACTGCGCCTCTCACCATTCCAACAACAGCACAAGTGAATCAGCAGGACCCTCGGCTAGTGCGTGATCCACGTCTAGCTAACAGAGACCCTCGTTCATCTGCACCACCCCAGTGGCAAACAGCTGTGGTGCATCCTGCAGTGCAAAACAAGCCCCAAGTAGTGCAGAACAAGCCCCAAGTAATGCAGACCAAGCCCCAGGATGGATATGGTCTTCCCATGTCTGCATCGTCCATTGATGATGGTGTTGTGTCACCCAGTAAGTCAGGTGTGTCGTTGAGCAGTAAGGAGTCTAAAGATGAGAAAGCAAAGAAACCAACAGGAACAAAATCAATGGAGAAGCTGAATAAAAAGTCTGACAATGTTGCCAAGAAGGAGGATGGTAGTGCCCCAAAGAAGATTGAGAAAAAAACTGATAAGGATTCCCTGAAGAAAGATGATAAACCTGGCACTTCTGGTGCAGCAACCAAGGCAGTTGAAAGTGTACACAAGGCCACTAGCAGTACTACCAGCAGCCATGAGAAACGAAGCTCCCGAGCCACTAGTCATTCACGGAGTCGAAATCACGTTGGTGATAGGAGTAAGGAGAAGGTTAAAGATGCCTACAAGGATGCAAAAGTCAAGAACATCAGAGATGGTACACGCTCAAGATCCAGGTCTCCACGTATAACAACGAGATTGCCTCGTGAGCATGCTGACTACGACCGGAGATATCGTGGCAAAAGGGGATCCTTTGAAGCTGACCGTCATCGCCGCAGTCGTGAAGGTAGTCCGACTGAAAAGAAGGAGACAATGTCTTTGAGGTCTGCAGAGAAACACAAGTTAGGACGAGGACATCCTCTAGAGAACAATGCCCGTGAAACACGTCCCTGGAAGGGCAAGGCAGATAAGGTGCATGTGGAGGTTACAGGGGAGAAGGTGGCAGACACCAGAGACACTGGACCAGTGGCCAAGAGACTGAAGCGACAGGAGAATTGTGCCCCTCTGAATGAGAAGCATGAGGCTCTACCAGATGACTTGGCGTAAGTGAATCTGCTACAGCTCAGTTTGTCACCCAAACTGTAGTGAACTATTGGTAGTTATTGTCGATGGTAAATCTAATTATCAATTGTAATGATAGTGTGAAAAACAAATCGGCATGGCTGTGTTACTGTAATACTGTTCATAAATATGCTTTTTCAACTTTGGTAATTTTGTGTGTTTATCGACATGCCATCAACATTCATCAGTCAGAGCAGGATTCACTATTTTGAATCAAATGTCTCGAAGGCAGTGTGATAGTGCCACTTGTACTTTCCAGGCGATTTGCTATTCCAAGATACTATCGCAATAGTTACAAAACTGTCACAATAGTATTGTAATAGCCATTGACGCTCTCACAATAGTAATAGTCACCCCTACTAGAGAGCTTCTTTACTACAACTTTGATTTTTCCGCATTAATAGCTGCTTTGCAAGACTTCTATTTTTACACTACGTAACGAATAATGTTTGGTCTCCATTGTGTTGTTGATCTGTGTATATGTTCCACTTCAGTGACCTGTTTGGCAGTGAAGATAAGGACTACCGGAGGATGGGGCCACCTGTTACACCGAAGTTGGATGTCCAAGCAGCACGTGCCACACGGAACTCCATGGACATTCTGCCGAGTCCGAAACAGGAAGAATGGAAGCGATTCAAGGAGAGCCGGCCTGGCGATTTTCCATTCGCACAGCCACGTGAGGACGTTGACATTCGTTCCCGTGATGTTGACCTCCGACAACCACTGACGTCACCTGGTTGTGGAATGCCCAGCATGCGACGCCCCTTCATGTCTCGGATCCCAAAGATCACGAATCGCGAGGATGGTAAGGATCTTGTGATACCGAAGCAGCTCAGGTTGGACCATGCAGAGATTGTGCTGAAGCAGGCCGAAGAGCAGATGAAACGTGGCACACTGTCACATGATGCTCACCGGGACCTAAAGATGCAACTCGACCGTTTGTACATTCTACAGGAGATCAGACAGGCTGGCCGTGATTGTCGTGCAGAGATGGACGAGAACCGCCTGCCTGGTGACAAATTTAACCGGCCCAGGGTGGGATATTTTGATGGCAGGGGTCCTGGTCCAAAACAGTTTTGGGGTCCAGGACCAGCAAGACGTGGCCGGATGGAGGAGACGATGGGTTCTCCTGCTCACTTCCCTGGTGGATCTAACTCTCCACACTACGATACTGATGAGAGGCGTCCGAACCGAGGCCCATTGATGCCCACACCCCGTCCGGAGAATGACTTTGTTGAAGGAAAAAATATGAGGCCTCAACGTCTGCCAAACAATGGTCCAAGGTTTGAGCAGGACTCTTCAATGGGTTTCAGGGGAGACGTGCGTTTTCCACCAAAGGAAAAACATAATATGCCCTTGCTCCCGCCACCCCTTCCCCCACTGCACCCACATCCCCGCCAGAATCCCCTGCTGCCGTCCCCAGGCAACAACCACCCAGAGCCACCCCGGGAGTTCTCATTCACTGATCATCCATGGTATGACACTGACCGGCACTACGTATTCGAGCACGACAAACGGTGGATGATGCGAATGAGGCAGCGCTCTGGTAGTCATAAGTCGTACGAGGTTGTCATTGACGGCAAGTCCTTCGAGATGATGTTGAACAATCGTCAGCGCATCATCCGCATTGGTAACGAACCGATGGAAGTGCGCATTGACCTTCATGCTCGTCGGGTGTTCATTGGACTGAACTTATGCTACTGGATTGGCAGTCCGGAGATCACTGAGACTATCAATGGACAACGCCACCAGATCCATTTCCGTGGTCCGATCAAGCGACTGTGGATTGATGGTCATCAGTATGAACTGTGGATGGACGCACCTCCAGAGAAGATTGTCATTGCTGATGTTGAGTACTCGATGCGCATTGACAGTCTGCGAGGTGTGATACTTGTCAATGATACTGTTGTATGCCAGCTGACGGAACATCCGCAGAACGTCAAGATTGGTAACAACATCCACGAGATTTACTTCAATCAGCCATCGAAACAAATCCTCATCGATGGCAAACTTTGTGAATTGAACTTCTCTGGCAAGTTTCCAGTTGTCATCATCAACGGCAAGGCACATGGCATACGATTTGACGGTGGTACGCGTGAAATCTTGGTCAATGGCAAGCCATGGACAGTTGCAGTGGACCAACCTAGGAAGGCCAGACTTGCTGGACCACGTCCGTATTTGATTGCCCTTGGTGGTCCTGGACACGAAGTCATCATTGATGACCAGTGGTATGTTGTCAAGTTCAACGGTCCTGAAGTCTTCTTCACATTAGGCTATCGCAAGTTCCGCATCCAGCTGAAGGGTTCAGCTCCTGAGGTGAAGATTCTTGGGGAGGTCATCTCCCCCGAACAGGCAGTTGAGATATATGGCCCAAAACCGATTCAACCCATGACACTGGGACCACAACCGATGCCGCCGAGACCACTACCGCTGGCACCACGTCATGGCATGGCTGAACCTGGCTGTAATGATGCTGGTTTCAGACCCGGGGGAGGACCTCCCTTCCAGCAGATGAATGATAGGTTTGGACCCCCAGAACGACCAGGTTTCCCATCACCTCATCATGATGAGTCATTCCAAGGAAGGCGCAACAACTCTGTGCCATCTTTACTTGGTGAGTCAACGCTTTTATCACTTGTAAACATTGAAATGGGCTTATTTGAAACATCTTTCCACACACTGTTATTATTAAATTAACATTAAATAAACACATTGAATTGAAATAAACATTACTTTTTGATAGTTATGCAGTAAGCATGTACATAGAACCAGGCATTGGATGGACTCTCGGGGATATATTTGAATTTGGGGTGTGGCCCCCAGAAGTACCCCATGTTTCAGAAGAATGTATGTAGTACTGCGTACCAGTCATCACCATAAGTCATAAACAAATGTTACTTTCTAATTTACTTCGTACTATTTTTGTTTACGTCTTGACAATTTCATTTTCTCCACTGCCTGTCTTTCGGAAGAGACAAAAAGCTGTTGGTTCTTTCTTCCTGATGTCTATGCCAAGGGAAATAAAAGATCCTTCACAGGGAAAGGGAAAATGCCATCTTGGACTCAGAGAGCCAATGGTTTCGATCTACTAAAACCCATATGGTCGCTGCATCAACTGCTGCTAAAGCAGTCTAATAATGGAGTAAATGCCATGAGCATTGTCTAGGACCAGTGCTATATGAGATGTTATCATTGTTATTACATGTATTGCCTGTATCTTTGAGACGACTGTCGACCTGTTGTAGACATGGACGTGAAGCCACTGGTGGGGATGAAGAATGAACCGCACAGAGAAGGACCACCACATGGGGTGGGGGCTGAACCGAACTTTGGCCAGCCTTGGCCACTGCCACCAAGAGAACCAGGCCCAGATTTTACTGGTAGACCAAGACAAGACCTAATGAGGCAGCCTCGCTTTGAAGGGCCTCGTGGACCTTTCCCTGACACTCGACCAAATATGGCACTGGGTGGTCCATTTGATGGACCAAGGCAACCATTTATGGATGGCCGCATGGGGCAGATGCCAGCGGTGGACCAGCCTGTCCAGCCGATGATGCTGGACATACCCATGAACACGAACATGCCGGCTAGCATGATGCCAGGCCAAAGTGGCATGCCGCCGATGATGAACTCACAACAGCAGCCAATGCCAGTTAACCCAATGTTCGGTTCCATGCCAGCTGACGGCATGCAGGTGGGTGGTGGTGGCCTGATGCAGACGATGCCAGGTCAGATGGTACCAGGTCAAATGCAAACCATGGGCGGCATGAACTTCATGCAGCAGCTGCCACAGCAGCATATGACGCCTGGTGCCAATCCTGGGTCTGCAGCACCTGGAATGATGCAAGGACAAGGTTAGTTCCTAACCCATCACATGCGGTTTTGGTCAGTAAAGAGTTGCATAATCTGACAGAGGTTTACTAACAGTGACATCGATCTAATATTTAGATACATGGGAATGATTGGAATTCTAACTTTTCATCACAGATAACGCACAAGATGTCAGATTGGGAAGAAATCCACTGAATAATTAAGTTTAATTGCAACAGCATTGTAGGCATAGAATTCTGTATCAAACATTATTTCCCCATTGGCTGTGGAAGTTTGCCATAAAAATGTGTAAAACACATATTTATTTCAACAAAATTATATTTTGTGAGTACCGTTTGGTGCATAAAAATTCAATAAAAAATTTATAACATTTTATTTAATTTAAAAAAAAAAATTCTTTGCAGTCACACTTAAGGATATTGTGGTAGTATTCAAATGCACTGTTTTGATTCACAACCTTGTTCACAGAATAATTTTTCACCGAGCTACTTTCTGTTTATGTCCTGAAGGTGGTGCTGCACCTCAGATGAACAGCCAGGTGGACGTTGATGACCTGTTGACCAAACTCATGGCAGCAGGCATCATCAACAAGGACGAACCTAAGCCAGAGGTCAAGGCTGAGGTCAAGGCTGACGAGGAGGGCAACGAAAAAACACTGGTCAGTGGCTCATTGTTTCTGTGTTGTCATAGTTAACTATTTGCCTTTTTAGAATGAACAAAATGACCTGATCATCAACATGGTTTTTGTTGTGTTGATTTTGTTTTTGTGCTTTATCTTCTTATCATTGTCTCTCTTGTCTGGAGCACAAGGCTGACAAGTAATACTCCACTGTGTTTTATCTTCTTATCCTTGTCTCTCTTGTCTGGAGCACAAGGCTGACAATTAATACTCCACTGAATTGTATCTTCTTATCATTATCTCTCTTGTCTGGAGCACAAAGCTGACAAGTAATACTCCACTGTGTTTTATCTTCTTATCCTTGTCTCTCTTGTCTGGAGCACAAGGCTGACAAGTAATACTCCCCTCTACTCTGTGACTGGTTGCTTTCTTCATTTCTTTCCGGGTTGTACCTCATCGAATGGCCTCCTTCAGGCTTTTAAAGGTGTTTCTCTTGTTCTGTTCCCTGTTGGTACTATGTCACAGTTGTACTAGTTTTTCAGTGGTGGTGTGTACATAATCATTGATTCTGAAAATTAATAAAGATCATTTATTTTAATTAGGTGCTTGAATATAACTGTTACACTCAGTTTGTAGTAAATTGGTCAAAGGTATGATTTTTTCAGGAGATTTCCTCAAGGCAAATCCAGGAACGTTTGTTCACTGTTGTTGTTATTCCCATTAGGTGAAAGAGGAGATAAAGAAGATAGAGGAGATTAAATTTGATGATGTTCCTGATGTGACAGACTTCGACATCCAGAAAATGAAGCAGTGAGTGTTTGTTCAGACAACTAACTGTGTCTGTGCCAATCAAAACCACAGACATTTGAGGAATTATGCTTTTGTTTTAAGCCTAGCATTTCTTTGAACACACTAGTTTCATATAAAGAGAATTCCTAGAATAAAATAACTTAGGAATTGCCAACATACAATATGAAAACATGAATTCAGCAACAATCCTTACAAGTGATTGCTGCTTCTCATACCTGACTCCACTTCTTTCTCATTGTATATTAGTCGTCTTCTTTACTATAGTGGTATGTATCCACAGATTTACACATATTTTGACAACAAATAAAACAACAATCAAAGTTCTGTGTCACATAATATATAAGTATATAATAAATAAGTCACAAATAACTTGGATGTGAACTGCAAGACATCCTATTGGTTTGAGTTTCATAAACCATTCTGATCGTTCACCATCAACATGAACATATGCATCTCATATACATATACATCTCATAAAATACTACAATTTATATATTAATGTAGAAACTTATAAATTATGTAAATTTTAAATATAATTGTGTGTTTCCGTGTGTGTTCTCAGGTGTTACAAAGGTGTGCTTCAGCGTCTGTATGTAGGCATCCAATGTTCATCGTGTGGTGTGCGCTTCATGGCCACTGACACGGAGCAGTACCGGGAGCATCTCGACTGGCACTTCAGACAGAACCGCAAGGAGAAGGAGGAGATCAAGATGGCCAAGTTCCGGCGCTGGTACTACGCTGCTGCGGTAAGGCTCTTCATAAACTGGTTGCATTGGTTCTTTCTTCATATGTTATACATATCCTAATGTGGGGAATTGTACTGTGTTAGAGATAGTGAGTCCAGGATAAGTTACACATTTACTTCCACGAGGAATCTTACTCCCCCTAACATAGACACCAGATAGAAGGGACCAATGGCTTTTAGTGTCTTAAGAAAACATGGTTTTCTAAGTGTCAAGCTAAATTGAAATGTTTCGGCTACTGTTGGTAGGCATCATCAAGAACTGAATTCTGGGACAACTAGTTCTTCTGCTTGCCAGTTGGTATCTGCCCTTGTACCAATTCATCAATTGAGTCGTCTTTCTTATCCATATGACCTCATCAGGAAAATGTGTTTATGTGGCTGTTTTTTGAGTTTATGTGGTTGTTTATGTGTTATTTATTGATGTGTTATGTATTCGTGTGCAGGACTGGATCCAGTTTGAGGAGATTGGTGATGCGGAGGAGCACGCCCAGAGCAACTACTTTGAGAACATGTTGCAGCTGGCCCAGGAGCAACAGGGCTTTGGCAGTTTGCCTGGCCAGACACAACTCATCAGTTGTCCCGCTGCACTCGGCAATGAGAAAGATGATGTGAGTGCAACATAGTCGTGAAGCTAAGCATTAACCCTTTCAGCCCACATGGTCTGAGCCAAGATTGGCTGTAAATTATCATAATTACTCATTTAGAAGTGCTGTTTTTGTACAGGTAATTGTGAATACATTGAAGTATGTAATCAGATCTGAAAGGGTTCACTGTAATGTTGACCAAAATGTTTAAACCCCCAAGTAATGAGCTTGATGGCCTTTGTATTGTATACATTTTTAAAAGCATGTTTAAAACTTGCTAGGAAAGTTTGCAGCACATTAATTATAATAGACCCTTCCCATTACCACTGCATTACATGTTGTGTGGTTCTTTTACCTGAATCTTTATGTTCCATTATAATCCACCAGGTAGCATGGTGGTGTAATGGGAAGGATCTAAGCCATAAAGTTGTAAATATAAATTGAGGAATCTGAATATTGGCTTGTGTGCCTGTTGACTCAAATGCTGAGGAGTCAAATGTTAAATACCAACTTATAATTATAAGGCATTTGTACGTGTAGAACAATCTCATTGTTTCAACTTGAGGTTTTTTAACTTAATGTTAGGCTTTTATTTTGGCCTGCTTTGTGACCATATGATGCATAAAATTAATTAATCTGTCTACGAGGGTTGTCTTTGTTATATTGTTTTTCTTGTTGTGTTAGAGAACTTGTTGATAGTCTGCCATCGTTGCAGGTGTGTGCCATTTGTGGGGACCCGTTTGAGCAGTTCTGGGACGAAGAGCAAGAGGCCTGGCACTTGAAAGACGCGATCCGGGTCAATGGCGAGGTACAGGGCTTCATAATTTCTTTGCAACCATTGGCAAACATAACTTCACATTCTAATTATAAAACCTCACTTCATTTGGTGTGTCAGAAATGTTGTTGCCTAGATAATTGTAAGTGGTAAAATGATAAAGTACCCATCATGGAACTGTGTTCAATCATTGGTTCAAAACTGATTATGGATGAAGTCTGTAAACTGAAGTGGTTCGGACATATGAAAAAAATAACATTCCGGTCAAAGCCATCTTCGAAGGCATGATGGATGGTTAAAGAAGAAGAGGAAGACAACAAGGAAGATGGACGGACAGTGGAAAGGAATGGACGAAGCCAGGGTGATACAAAAACAACGAGTGCAATGAGTGATACAAAAACAACGAGTGCAATGAGTGATACAAAAACAACGAGTGCAATGAGTGATACAAAAACAATGAGTGCAATGAGTGATACAAAAACAATGAGTGCAATGAGTGATACAAAAACAGTGAGTGCAATGAGTGATAAAAAAACAACGAGTGCAATGAGTGATACAAAAACAACGAGTGCAATGAGTGATACAAAAACAATGAGTGCAATGAGTGATACAAAAACAGTGAGTGCAATGAGTGATAAAAAAACAACGAGTGCAATGAGTGATACAAAAACAACGAGTGCAATGAGTGATACAAAAACAATGAGTGCAATGAGTGATACAAAAACAATGAGTGCAATGAGTGATACAAAAACAATGAGTGATACAAAAACAATGAGTGCAATGAGTGATACAAAAACAACGAGTGCAATGAGTGATACAAAAACAATGAGTGCAATGAGTGATACAAAAACAACGAGTGCAATGAGTGATACAAAAACAATGAGTGCAATGAGTGATACAAAAACAGTGAGTGCAATGAGTGATACAAAAACAACGAGTGCAATGAGTGATACAAAAACAATGAGTGCAATGAGTGATACAAAAACAATGAGTGCAATGAGTGATACAAAAACAGTGAGTGCAATGAGTGATACAAAAACAATGAGTGCAGTGAGTAATACAAAAACTGAGTGCTACAAAAACAGTGAGTATACAAAAACAATGAGTGCAATGAGTGATACAAAAATGGAGAAAACGTTTATAGAGAGTATGACATCATTGTTCAGCATGTATATGTAGCACTGCCAAAAAATTTATGTAACTGAAGTTGATACATTGTAAGTATTCTTCTTTAATTAATAAGTGTTCTTTTGTTGTGTTTCAGACATACCATCCAGTGTGCTATGAAGATGCTAAAGAGGCAAGTATTGGTTTTATAATAATATAATAAAAGTACTTGCTCTCATGTGCTGTACACACATGGCAATTGTGACCTAAAATTACATTAAAAACATTAAGAAAATTATTATTCTAAAATGTAATCCATGAAAAAAATGTAATAAAAATATTATAATATATTCATGTGTAGATGTTCACGTCAGTAGTTTTTGTGTGAATCCTAGTTTCTCCTGATTTTATGGGGAAAGATGGTACAGAAATTAGAACTTTTAATAAAGCTGTTCATTGTTCAAGGCTGAAAATACAAACATTACTGTACTGATGCTTGTTTGACGTTCGTTGAGTAAAAAAGCACTTGTACACATGTCGTTAACAAATGTGTTGTAATCTGGATACTTATGTTGAATTTGTATGCATTAAATCAGAATTTGGTAGCCCAGAAACATTTCTGTTTTAGATGTCGTTTTTGAAGGTTAACATCTTTTTTTAAATTTATATTTTATGTCCTGTTATCTAACAGGAACTCAGAGCTTGATAAATTGTCTGTTGATGAACACAGTGTATAGACAATGGCAGCTAATGACACAAATCTTGTATTAGTGTTAACATATTTAACTTATTATAATTTTTTCTACATTGAAATATCTAATTGATGTAATATTTGTGGTGTGATTCGTTTAGTTTAGAAATGGCGTAGACAAAACCTACTTACTTCATGCTTGTTAATTAAATGCTCTTTATTATTGTTGTTGGTATTACATCTAACAGTTTGGTGAATGTTGTAGTCTGGTCTTGGTGATGGATTGACATCACCCGATGCACAGCAACAGCAGCACGTGGAACAGCAGCAGCAGCAGCAGCAGCAGCAGCAGCAGTCGCCACCTGACCCTATCACCAACCCTCTCGGCTACCTGACGATGCTCAATCAACAGAAGCAGCAGCAGCCGCAGGAAGGTGAAGCGACACCAGCCACCACCACCACTGTCTCAGTCACTGTGAAACAAGAACCTATGGACACTTGCGAGAAGAATGTCACCAGTAGTGGTGTAACGACGGTCAGTAGCGGTCAAGCCAGTGCTGTGACTGCCACAGTGACCACTACAGTGAAAGACGAACCTGCAGATGTGACTGTTAAAAGTGAGACTGTGTCGACTACAACATGTGTCAGTCAGCCTAGCAGTACAAACTCGGAAGTTGCTACCTCAACAACTACAACCACTCCATCGCAGGAGACAGCAGCTAAACAAGCTGACAGTACGGGTAGTGTACAAGACGTCAACACAGAACCCAAGTCATAGCACAACATTTGTCAAGTCTTATTAATCGGTTGTATTTTCTGACCGGAAAACAAATGGCTTCTGTGCTTAATTTTATTTTATTTTAAACCGAGCATTAGTGGGCCGTCCCTTAAATCAAACTAATTGAAGTGCAGCAGGTACATTTTTATAGTACAGTTTGTATGGTTGTGCATTTTGTATTTATGCAGACCCTCCGTTCAGTTAAACATGTTAAATTGAAAAGATAAAAATTATAAAATCCAAGATTGAATTATAAACTATAACAGCAGTCTCTCCACATAATTATCGTGTGATCTATTTTTAGTGCTGAAAATGGAACACTTGTTGATTTATCATCGAGCTGTCAACTAGATCATTTTCTCTATGCAGCTTGTTAGAGATGATTTTTCAGTTTCTTGGCATTTTTTTCATGATAGTAATTGTTTGATGATTTCTAACAATTCTGGTGCTTCTGATGTGTATATTTTAATTGCATTTATGAATTCAAGACAGCAGGAATGGAGTTTGGTAATGAAGATTTAAAGGGTAATGGTTGTTTTCACCATAAACCCTGAAAACCCACGCTAATTTTGTGTATGCTGTGATTTGAAAGTGTATTTATTTGAGAAAGGTTTTGATAGTAAAATGTGTGTATAGTGGATGAATGCGAATCACTCAAGTTATTGTGTGGGATATGTAAATTAATGTAAATTGTTAATTTGCTGAATGAAGTGTTCAGTATAAAGACAGGTTCCTTGTGATTAATGTGTGGTCTACTGTTGCAGTCATTACTAGTATTCCTTGAGAACACGGGTAAATAAATACATCACTCTGCATTGGTGGGGATGTGAATATCTCTCATTCTTCGATCAACTCTGTATTGTATATAGACGTATGGATGTTGTTACAGAGAATGGGTGCGTGCGTGCTTGTATTTGGTTATGGATGCTGCTACAGAGAATAGGTGTGCACTCATGTGTACTTGTGTTCGGTTGTATCTTACTACAAAGACTCTTGGACTAAAGTAACCTTCATGGTGTTATGATCTTTGTGGTAAGATTTTGGTATACGATAAAACCTAAATTTTATTAAGTGAAAATGCTTGTTTCATCAGCATCTTTTAACTACAGTATTCAGTTAACATGATTTCACATTAAATACTTGAATTATGATTTGGAGACAAAATAAGATGGTAAACTGTGATGAAAGAAATATTGTCTTTCATGCATGCACGCATGTATGTTCACAACTACAGACATACCAATGAGTCGGTGACATCACCCAATAGCCATTTATTCCAGACATTCGCAGATGCATTAGCAGGGAGGGAAACTGCCACCATCTCATTAAGTTTTGTTTTGTTTTCTACCAGCTGCAAGGGAGATGTTTTTATGCCCATGTTATTGATATTTCTTATGCAAAACAACCTTTCCAGAAATATCTCAAAGTGTAAGGGTCTGTGAACGGACAGACACTGGCCGTCCCACATACATGCATTTCTGATCCTTATGTAATCTCGAGTTGCAGATTTCAGACTAATAAAATCCTACTGAATCAGGTTTTCTTTCATGTGCCATTCCTGCAGTATAACTTGTGTGTATGGCGAGATGAGTTGTTTTGTGCATAAATAAAACATAATTTTCTATATAAATATTGATGGTTGTGATTTTATTTAATTTGAGAGGTTTGAATTAGACTTTGTATCAACGGAGGACTTTCAAACAGATTTGTTCTCGAACATTTATACCTGTATTCTTTTTCTTCATTGGGGTTCATTGTTTTCTATAACTGCTTCGTGCATCCCCAATTGATCAGAGATAAGAGAACAGACACACAACAACATGATGTGTTTGTTGCATGAACCATTTATTGCATAGAGAAAGTGACATGTCACCAGTGCGACATAAGCTGGTGTATGTCTTCTGTATGTACATATTTATTATTTTTATAGGTATGTCTGTTAACCATAACTTGATAAACATCTCCAAACAACCATATGGTCACAATGTTTTTCTAAGGCCTGGTACTAAATGATAATATCAATAAATCACAAATAATATCTTTACAAGATTTCTACAAATTGTAAAAATATTTTTTGTATTTAATAAAAAATTTCTTACTGCAAACAATTATACCCACAAAAGCATATTGTCTTTAGAAGAAATGGATGTCAAATATTCATGTGAATAATGACACTGAGATTTTATGCTCCTAAATTCACAAGATAGCTTTCATTCATAACGAATGTTTCTTTGGTTTGTATTAAATAAAAATTGTCATGAGAGCATATCTTAAGGTAGTTTGCCATGGCCGTACAACTTAAGGTAGGCTGTCATGACAATACAACTTAGGTAGTCCATCATGGCAGTACAATATAAGGTAAAGGTACTATCTTATATAGCATAGTATCCAGTCCTCGGGACTGCTCAAAGCGCTTTACACTTCACCCCCTGGCAGATCTGTTCATTCCAACGCCATCTCGACTTCTCTGGGAAGCATTCAGCCACGCTGCAATTATTGCGCGAAGACAGTTTGTTCAGATATCCACCTCTGTCTGTAGCCAGGTACTCATTTATACAGCTGAGTGAACTGTGGCAACGTGGGATGAACTTAATTGCAAAAGTTTCAAAACGGCGGCAAGAGGTTTCAAACCCAGGTTCTCTCGATTTAGAGCCCGATGTTCTAACCACTGCGCTACCGTTAGCCTAGGTAACTTTAGGTAGTTTGTTATAGCAATACAACTTAAGGTAGGCTAGCATGACAATACAACTTAAGGTAGTCCATTATGTCAGTACAATATAACACAACCTTAGGTATCTGTCATAGCATGTCATGACAAGTTAAGGTTAAACTTAACATGGCTACAAGATAAGCCTTCATGGTTGCAAAACTTAGGTGCACACGTGTGTGTAAACGTGTACCTTTAAAATACGATCAACAACAACCTAATTTCCTATTCGGTTTCACAATACCCTGGAATCACCATTAACAAGATATCAATTGCACTAGACTACCTCCCCATTTAGCAGGCTTGTTAACAAGTGCATTTGAATGTTGAGCATGTGAATGTGCACTTTTCAGTGCATTTGCATTCAAATGCATACTCTAAACATTTGCATGCGATCCCCAAACATCTGACTTGTCAAATGCCCAATCAAATGTATTTCAAATGCAGATGTAATTGTTTTAATAATTATTAGGCAATTATTGACACAGAGTTTTATATTATTGCTTAACAAGCCTCACACCGAGCACCATGCATAGTTGTTTGATTCCCATCAATCATGAATACAATCCACATTTACAAATTTATTGTAAAAACAAAACATTTGAAATTAATTCAAATTCATTTACATAATGCATAACCAAAACATTTGCATCTGCATTTGAATGTGAGCATAAACAAATTGCATGCGATCCTGGTAAACAGCATTTGCATTTGAATAATGTAAACATTTGCATTCATCCGTGCAGAGTGGCATAAACTGATGGCAAGAGTGGCATGAACTGATGGCAAGAGTGGCATGAACTGATGGCAAGAGTGGTTGAAATGGCATAAGTGAAACATATGTCGCTTGCAACGCGCACATGCCTATCTTCATTATCATTCAAATGCGTTGACATACAATTGCTAACAAGCCTGCATTAGTATAACCACACACAGTTAAAAGCCTACATGGTGTAAATATACATTTCCTAATATCACCAGCTGCTAACAATCTCGTCAAACTCTGCCATTTTTTAGTAACTAACACAACATCAGTGTGAGATTCTGATTGCCGTTCAACTGCATCTTGCCGTGCTGTCAAATACTGCTTTAAAATAAAGCCGATTTTAATACATTATTATTGAACAATGATTGGTCCCTCATGCTGCTACTAAGAGAGCATCTCAAAACATGGAGGTATAACACTACATAAACCGATGTCATTTACGCCACGTGAAAATTTGAATTACTGTACACTGTGTTTTTAGTAAAATACATCAATGTTCACCTCTAAGCGAATCGGCTGCTGACCCCCTCCCTCAAGAAACTATGTTCTTTAGTATCATACATCAATATTTAGAAATCACCCCTAGAGCCAGTGACATTGACAGAGGTGACATAACAACTTTTGTTGAATTACATTAGTTAGTCTGATAGCCATGGCTTGTATTCTCAAGACTTAAGAATTTTCGTAGATCACGTTTTCTGTAAAAATGGCGGCAAACTGCCTGCTGGGGGTCAGTCACGGAATGTATGATACCAGAATAATAGGACAATTTTAAGATTATGACACAAGCCTACCAGTCTTGGCTGAGATTCAACATTGATTACATAATATTTCAGTACGACTATTCAGTATTTAGCAAACTGGATAATATTTACCCAGATATTCCATGAGTGACCGGGAGTTTAGTACCATATTTATGGAAAACAAGTGTACGGGCCCTTGTGATTGAATAACATTAGTTAGACTGCAAGCCATGCACCAGTACAGAACGAAGGCTCCAACAAGACATCAAACATTGTTTATGCAAATATATATAATATATATGGCAGTAAATATACAATACTACTAATGACACTGGATTTGTTCCTTATTGAAATTTTGCAATCGGCTTTCCATTCACTGCATTGGCAATGCATATACAGTGCCTCCTAGTTTCTACTTTTGGTTGTTCTGTGTTTAATCCTATCCATTTTTTATTATTGGATTTTTTATTTACAAAGCCCCTTAAAAAGCATGAATTTCATACAATAAGGGGGTCATCCATCTTATCATCAAACCTAGTTCAACAATTTTCGTTGGCTAACTGATACAGAGCTATTTGGGGGTTTCATAAATTAAAATGCCCCAATTCTCTTAACTTTTTGATGTCAGAGTAGATGTAAATTATACATCATGTTTTAATGTTTATATCTGTAGTATATTTACCAATAAACAACATGACCGCTGTGGCTTAGGACAGAGAAAGGCGACATGCAATTGTTTCTGGCCTATGCAGTGCATTTGGTGCAGGAGTATAGAAGAAGATATCTACTGTCAAAACTAATATTTAAAATGGGAATTTTTATGTTTCAAAATACATGATTTTGCAACAAAATATGCCAATTTTACAACATGTAAAGATCGCTTTATGATAATTACTTTATGATAATTACTGACAGACAAATAAATCATCCAATGAAAATCACTGAACTGTCCCTTTAAGGGAAGAATGTAGGAAAAATATCCACCCCACCCCCCAGAAAATAAGTAATTCATGCATTCAGTATTAATTCCTACAATTGGCAATGTAGGTACCCTTTATTTCTATTTTTTTTCTTTTTCTTTCTATTTTTTTCTGGGGGACTTTGTTCTGGGACAGCTTTCCAGGGGGGCTTTTTCCTACTATTGTATCTAAACTGCCACTGTACCAGCTCATTATAGTGACTATCAGCATACTAATATGTACAGCCGCTGATTGTGACAATGTGGCAGTCTTGCTCTACTTAGGCATGGCCTGGAGTCTATTGACAGAGTTGCGTATGACCCTGCGTCCAACTGTCTCCACGTGGTAGCCGAGCTCCAGCAGGGCTTGGTGGTCGAGGATCATCCGACCGTCAAACACGAATGCTGGCTTCAACATGTGGGTGTAGATTTGCTGGTAGTCGTACGTCTACAACACACAGGGCTTCTCAAGCACACATGCTTAAAACATTTGTAAAATACAACATATGAAACTACTACTAATGACTATGGAAGTATGACAGAAATTATCTTGACAAATGGTGCAAACTGTACATCTACAAGTTACATTTAATCACAGACACTGCACTGGTAGTAAATTCTGTAAAACTTTGTTTCAATAAGAAATCATCATACACGTTATATATGTTTATACAATGAGCAGTATATCTACAGACTTACATAGAGGTACAGCGTTTCAGATGGTGAATGAATAAAGAAGATAGGATGCAGGCTTGAGGAGAAGCTACAGATAACTGAGAATAACTAGGTGAGAGTGGAACGAGATGACAGAGGGAGGGTGGTGGAATTACGAGAGGTGATGGGGAGGTCGGTGGATATATTGAGAGAATGAGTGAAGAGAGAATGACAAAGAGATTGAAAACAAAAGAGGGTGGTAGAAGAGAAAGATAAAAATTAAGGTGCCTGGATATTGTGAAGAGATCTGGAAAAGGCAGGTGTGAACAGTCAGGAATGGGAGAATATGGCAGAAGATGAGAGAGATGGAGACAAGTAATTAAATAGGACATAAAAGATGTGATGTGTCCCCCAACCCACAAGGGATTAAGGGGAAGAAGATACCCACTTTGAACTCGTCCCACTCCGTACAGATGACGATGGCGTGGGCACCCTTGGCTGCCTCGTATGGGTCAGTGGACACTGTCACCAACTTGTCAACTGTCACAGTAAAATCATCATATATAATTTACCCAGAATACATTAGTCATGTTTACCTATCTAGACGATATCGCACCATGGTGTGTAGTACTGATGACCAACTTACATGATTACATGTTTACCTATCTAGACGACATCGCACCATGGTGTGTAGTACTGATGACCAACTTACATGATTACATGTTTACATACCTAAAGGGTTACAAGTTACATACAAGTCACAAATTACATACAAATTAGATACAAGCAGGTAATGATACTTGATATTAGTACATTGTAGAATCAATGGCAATGGCAATGATACAAATGATTAAAACCTTCGTTTAAATCAGTTTATGAACAGTTCCCAGAGCCAAACAGTAACAGATTTAAAGCTCATGACATTAAAGTATATGTGTGTAATTAACAATATGGCACATGTAAGATCACAACATTGTGTTATACAGGTTTTGTATTATTAAGACATACAACGTATTTAGAAAAAGAGCATTTACTGACCTGTTTTCTTGTCTGATACTGATGGATCTGTCAAGTCACTGCAAAAATAACAACGTAACTAAAAAACCATGTAAGACAACAGCTGCTAGGTGCCAGTGACGCAGGGTCCTCTAGTCATATGGGGACTAATTCTTGCAACCACCAGATGACACAACCCATAGAGGAGACTGGGGCTTGTTGTAACAAAAACACCATCATTCAGGATTATTTTAATAGTTACCCAATTGAAACTTGTTTAATGCCAACGAAACCGCCAATATCTTCTGCATAATATGCTATATAGCAAGTGCATAAATAAATGCTTAATGCTATATGTATCTGCACAACGATACATTTTATGAGATCTCCTAAACTGTTACAATTTTCCCTGATGCATCACAAAATAAATGAGAAACTCCAAAAATAGACAGCTTACAGTGATTATATGCATTATATAAATAAAAAAAATCAAACTTCAATCAGTATTTGAAAATATTAAAGCAAAACAAGTCATGGTTTTGGGCCTATGCACCTAGAGTATAAGAGAGAGTTTGTGTTGCTTCCAACGGCCATTCAATTTCAGTCGAAGGCGCTTGATACGTTTCGTCAGAGTCAATTTTTTTTAGAACTGCCAGGCGCATATTGGTTGCCCAATAAGGAAAACAGAGAACTTCCAGAACTTCCAATTTTTAGAACCAATTCTGAGAAAACCACCAGTGTGATAGTGTTGATTGTAGGTGCAAATAGTTAGTTTTAGTTAACTCTTTTAGGTGCCCTAAAACTATGAGTTTTGTTTCACTTAAAGATTGTTAACAAATAGAAGTGCACATAAAATCCTACAAATGGCAAAGATATATGCATTTGTTTTAGTAAGAATAACAAAATGATTGTGTTTACCTGATTATCTGTTGTTTGTCAACTTTGGGATCATAGATAGAGATGAGGGCAGCTTCTTCCATTAGGTACTTGCAGATGTACAAACTTGGAGATTCTCTGCAATAGACAGACTCACAGCTGACAACAACACTCGGCACTATGGTGCACTCACAACTATGGTGCACTCGTCGCTATGGTGCATTCAGCACTATGGTGCACTCAGCACTATGATGCACTTGGCACTATGGTGAACTCGGCACTGTGGTGCAGTTGGCACTATGGTGCACTCAGCACTATGTTGCACTTGGTACTATGGTACACAGTAATCTGACGCTGTTCCTCAATTCAATTTTTTTACTTGTCTCATTTTAAAATCATTTCACACAAAAATTTGCTAATTTGTGCAAATTTAATATTTAGTTTCGGTGAAATTATCTGGTAAAAATTTGGCTAAAAAGGCAAAAGTGGTCTGGCTCTATATACTGTGGTCTAGCTCTAATCACTGTACCATATGGCTGTTCACACTTTCACAAGTCAAGTCAATTCTTTCGATGGTTTAAACAAACATATGCACTCTTTTATTAAACTGACTGCACATAATACTTAAACTATATATGCACTAATAATAATAATATATGTTATTTAATATAGTGCCAGATCCAAGATTGTTCATGGCACTTCACAGCATATTGAAAATTGCTAAATAAACAAACCAATAGTAAAATACTAAATTATAGCTCAATATTTCATCTATTATGTCGTCCACTTAATGTGATGATTTCCTTCCAGTGGTTTCGGTTCTTCATTGCAGTTAGTAGATTTGTCCCACTGATGTTCAGATGTTTTGCAGAGCAGGACTTTGTTGCTTACTTCGTCATGACGAATCACATGACCTGCCAGATAAAGATGCCATTGTTTCATGATGGTGGTGATCCGTGGGAGGGAGCCGTACAGTTCGTGGTTGATCGTGTGGTGGCCTCATGGCACGTTTTGAGTTTTCTGCAGCATTCTTGTGTAGGTGCCATTTTCTACTGTTTGTGTTTGTGACCATGAATTGCATCCATATATCAGAATTGGTTTGACTGTTGTCCTGAAAATCTTTGGTTTGGTGAATTTGCAGATGGGCGCTCTTCAGACTTTGTCAAGGGCGTGACCTGCCGGCCATGCCTGGGCTTTTCTACAGTGGATGTCATGTTGTCAGTTTGTGTATGATCCAAGATATTTAAAATCCTCTACTAAGTAGAGCACAATATAACAAAATAAAACTAATAAAAAACATATTAATAAATAATTAAATACAGAGATAAAATAAATAATTTCTAAAATAAATTGACTACACATTTTAATATCGACAAACCCAATTTGAGATGGGCTAAATGAACTGAGGAGGGTTTTAATGTTGTGCATCATACTCCGATACTGAGATAAGATCAGACCCACCTCGTGTCAGCTGTGTCAGTCCCACCTCGTGTCAGCTGTGTCAGACCCACCTCGTGTCAACTGTGTCAGACCCACCTCGTGTCAGCTGTGTCAGACCCACCTCGTGTCAGCTGTGTCAGACCCACCTCGTGTCAGCTGTGTCAGACCCACCTCATGTCAGCTGTGTCAGACCCACCTCGTGTCAGCTGTGTCAGACCCACCTCATGTCAGCTGTGTCAGACACACCTCGTGTCAGCTGTGTCAGACCCACCTCGTGTCAGATGTGTCAGACCCACCTCGTATCCGCTGTGTCAGACCCACCTCGTGTCAGCTGTGTCAGACCCACCTCGTGTCAGCCGTGTCTTTTTTGAAGGCAAAGCCAAAGATGGCGATCTTCTTGTTAGCGACTGTGTTGAAGAGCGCGGAGATAATTCTGTTGGCGAACCGCCGCTTCTGGTATTCATTCATCTCAATCACCTGTAGGGTCATCGACAAGTTTTAAAGCTCCCTCTACACGTAGATTTTTCACTCGACACATTAAATTTCACACAAAAATCTAAACTATCTAGTATCGACTACAACATGCTGGCTCGTTTGTGCAAGGATGAACTTTTGATTTAATTTTTGTTCGGCCAAACTGAAATTCAGAGAAAAGAAGGTTGAAAATGGCAATGAGTAGGTCGCATCTATATACTACAACATAAGTGCCTTCTTTCACCGCCAGTCTAGAACAACTGATATATTCCTTCACAGGTCTACCAATGTATAGTAACCTGCTAAACTACGCAAGTGTGATATATGCTAACAAAAATAGACCTGAACAAGTACTATGCCATCTGCTGCCATGCACCAGTACCCTCAGCTTGACAATACTCTCCACACGATCATACCAAAAACATTCTTGACCCCTTCTGATTTTAATGAAATTTGGCTCACATGTTGGACATGTTGTGAAATTGCAAAATTTCAGGCTTGTGAGTGAAATAGTTATTGCATTTTAATGGGGGGAAAATGTAACGTCTTAACATGTATGTCAAGATGATTTTGGCCCTAATGGTGCTAAAGTACTGATATTGGTCTTAAAATGAAGACATTGCCCTGTCCATACATATTTATTTTATATCTTGTTGCAAAGGTCACTGACCTTGACCTTTTACCTTGATATACCCAAAATTAATAACTGCCGGTTTTGACAAACTTTATCTTTAGGAAGGTCATTGTATCAACAAGTTACAGACAAAATTCATTTTTAGAATCTAATCTATAGCTACAATTGCATGACCATTTCTGCCAACTAATTTCAAATTGCTATATTTCAAGAACTCATTTTTGGAATATCAAGGTCAAAGGTCCAAGGTCAATTTCTTGGCTTTATTGTAAGACCAAAATCAGCATTCTATGACCATTAAGGCCAAAGTTATGTATACATGTGTTAAGATGCAACATGAAATTGCGTGAAAATGGTCACAGATTTACTTAAAACTGGTGTATCTCAAGATGTTATCATGTCCTAATAATTTTTTTTTATAAAAGTTGTTGATACGATGACTTTACTAACGAAAAAAACAAATTTAATCAAAATCGGGGTTTACTCATTTTGGGTATACCAAAGGTCAAGGTCAGTGAACTTTGCAACAAGGTATTTTTCAACTGCCATGTGATGCATATACATATGGATAGGACAATGTCTCAGCTTTATTTTAAACCAAAACCAGTACCTTAGAGTAACTAGGGGCAAAGTTATGTCTACATACGTGTTAAGAGGTAACACAAATTATGTTTGTCATTAATATGAAATCACTCACAACTCTGAAATTTGTCATAGACAAATGTCAGTACATGTATAGGTCCAACCTCTAAATTTCATTAGAATCGGAGGGGGGTCAAGAACATTTTGTCATGATTTGGTTGATTTCACATAGAATGACCCCTATATGCAGCTGTGCTGGCATTAGCTCACCTGTTGCCAGTACGCTGCTACTTCTGGTAGACCGAGACACTCGCTCAAGTAGACAAGGTTCAAGACATCCTTCTGAAAGCAACTGCCTCCAAAACCTGTCAACACAACACACTGGTTGATAGGTGACATCTACACAGACAGATAATATCTCAACATCAGTATTGTTAAATTGGTGCCTGGTACAAAACAGATTTGATCAGTGGTCCAAATAACTGGGGGGGCCCACGCATCCTGTTGGGCCCACAACTGCCATAAGTCACAGGCCTTGTGGCCTCATGCAGTTTTTAGATATATTTACTAATACTGCTGCTGATTTTGTTAAGCTTTCAGTGATTTTATTACCCATTTTGTTTGTATCGCTGTCCCAATTGAAATATTAATTTATTGTGATACCTAAGAAATTTAAATAATGACACATTTAATAATGTTTATTCCATTTATTTGCAAAACAGCATCGAAATTTGCGTGAAACAGAAAGGACGATTTTATACCTTTGAAGCTTTGCACAGAGCCTAATTGAGCTGACCCTGAACAGACGAATGAAACAAGTATTTTATGGAGTTACAAACCGATGCTGGCTTGCAGAAACCTGGCTCCTATCCTAGTGTCAGTGCCGACGGCATGTGATACTTCTGCCACGTCCGCTCCAGTCGCTTCACAGATGGCAGACATGGCATTGATGCTGGAGATCCTCTGGGCCAGGAATGCATTGGCAGCCTGCAATACACAACACAGATACTGATTCTCTGGGCCAGGAATGAATTCGCAGCCTGCAATACACAACATAGACACTGATTCTCTGGGCCAGGAATGCATTGGCAGCCTGCAATACACAACACAGATACTGATTCTCTGGGCCAGGAATGCATTGGCAGCCTGCAATACACAACATAGACACTGATTCTCTGGGCCAGGAATGCATTGGCAGCCTGCAATACACAACACAGATACTGATTCTCTGGGCCAGGAATGCATTCCTAGTCTGCAATACACAACACAGATACAGCAGAAGAAACTTACTTTATTCAGACACTAGACCAGCCACACAGTATGAATTTCGTTTGTTTCTAATAGAAAAGTCATGATAAGTACATATTATCATGTGTTTAACACACAAGTACAAAATTTAATGACAAACTTACAGCAGTCGAAGTACAAATACTTTTGATTTGAGGCAGCTCTCTGGTGAAATGTAGCAGATGTTGTTTTATGTAGATATATATATATATATATATATATATATAAAACAACATCTGCTACATTTCACCAGAGAGCTGCCTCAAATCAAAAGTAAAAGGTTGTCAATAGGGAGCAGTGGAAACAACAACAACCAATGCATTGCAGCAGTACAACTAGTCGGCTTCATCCCTTTATAGAGGGAACTACGATGAAGAAGATCATCTTGACTGAACATACCAGTTTAGACAGCTCTGATGACCATGTGTTCATTGTGATGATTTTCTCGACAGGGATCCAGTTCTGATAGACCCAGCTGAGGGCAGCGATCGCCTCCTGGCCCTCTGGTGTCTGTGGCCCACCAATCAGCACGCGGTCGGGGTAGAGCAGGTCATTGACTGCAGTGCCCTCTGCTAGGAACTCAGGGTTTGACAATACCTGGCGGAACAAAGGGGCACTTATCACATTTTGGGAAACTGTTTATGCAGAGGTTTCAGAAAGCATTTAATAATAATAATACTATAGAGCCTACCCGGAAAAGCATATTAATAAGATGGCAAATACATTGACTGTTTACAAGATTTTGTTAAAATGCATGTGGTTTATGTTTCAGAAAGCATTTAATAATAATAATACCATAGAGCCTACCTGGAACAGTGTATTAATAAGATAGCGAATACACTGAATGTTTACAATGTTTTATGTTTCAGAAAGCATTTAATAATATTAATACAATAGAGCCTACCCAAAATAGCGTATTATTAATTGCCAGATGGCGAATACATTGATTATCAACAAGATTTTGTTAAAATGCATGTGGTTTATGTTTTCTTTGATGTTTTAGAAGGGTGGCTGACATAGTGTGAACAAAATGAACAATTAAACAAGTACACAATTCCCACATTTGTTTTAGTTGTGTGCCAAGACAATGCCCTACCTATGCCACTGTGTGCCAAGACAATGCCCTACCTATGCCACTGTGTGCCAAGACAATGCCCTACATATGCCACTGTATGCCAAGACAATGCCCTACCTATGCCACTGTGTGCCAAGACAATGCCCTACTTATGCCACTGTGTGCCAAGACAATGCCTCGTACCTGACAGCGTGCTTGTGATTGGTCACGAACCTCGTACCTGATGCTGTGCTTGTTGTTGGTCACGTACCTCGTACCTGACGCCATGCTTGTGGTTGGTCACGTACCTGGTAACTGACGCCGTGCTTGTGGTTGGTCACGTACCTGGTACCTGACGCCATGCTTGTGGTTGGTCAAGTACATGGTACCTGACATCGTGCTTGTGGTTGGTCATGTACCTGGTAACTGACGCCGTGCTTGTGGTTGGTCACGTACCTGGTACCTGACGCCATGCTTATGGTTGGTCACGTACCTGGCAACTGACGCCGTGCTTGTGGTTGGTCACATACCTGGTACCTGACGCCGTGCTTGTGGTTGGTCACGTACCTGGTACCTGATGCCGTGCTTGTGGTTGGTCACGTACCTGGTACCTGACATCGTGCTTGTGGTTGGTCACGTACCTGGTAACTGACGCCGTGCTTGTGGTTGGTCACATACCTGGTACCTGACGCCGTGCTTGTGGTTGGTCACGTACCTGGCAACTGACGCCGTGCTTGTGGTTGGTCACGTACCTGGTACCTGACGCCGTGCTTGTGGTTGGCACTCAGGATGTTGTTGACGCTCTCGGCAGCCTTCACTGGCACTGTGCTCTTCTCAACCACGATCTTGCTGCTGGTCGACACATCAGCGATCATCCTCGCTGCACTCTCGATGTGCTTCAGATCGGCTGCTCGCCCCTGCAGCGCAAGCACAGGGCAGGGTAAATGTGGGCCAACATCATACACAGTAGGACCCCTCCAAGCAGACACCACTCTGAGACGGCCACCCTTCTGAGATGGCCACCCCTCTGAGATGGCCACTCCTCTGAGAAGGCCACCGCCCTGAGACAGCCACCCCTTTGATACGGCCACCCCTCTGAGATGGCCACCCTTCTGAGATGGCCACCCCTCTGAGACGGCCACTCCTCTGAGAAGGCCACCGCCCTGAGACAGCCACCCCTTTGATACGGCCACCCCTCTGAGATGGCCACCCTTCTGAGATGGCCACCCCTCTGAGATGGCCACCCCTCTGAGATGGCCACCCCACTGAGACGGCCACTCCTCTGAGACGGCCACTCTTCTGAGACGGCCACGGCAGGTTACACGAAGATGAAAATTGTTTACCTCAACATGGGTATGCAGCATTAAAGTTGTCAACAGATGGAAGGATGTACTGAATGTAGAGTACCTGCTGGGAGCTGATGCCGCCATAACTCACCTTGCCCAGTCCGTATGTCTTGGTTGGCGTATTCACAGAGATAATAATGAGCTCAGACTCCAGGATGGTTTTATCTGTCTCCGTTGTGAAGAAGAGATTCTTGCCACGACAACTCTTCACCACTTCATCCAGGCCAGGCTACAACACACAAACTCATTCTGATAACCAATTCTAATTAACAATAATAATAATTATAAGAAAAAAAACTTCTATAGCAGCTACATCTTTGGAAATCCAAGGTGCATCAAAACAAGAGGGTTAATCTCAAAATTTATATGCAGTGCTAAAGTAGGGACAACACTGTAAATAAAAAAACTGTTCTAATAAAATACAAATAAAATTTTATGAATGTTAATTAATGGCAAGACTGAATATGGATTCTTCATTTTTACTTATATATTTACCAATAAAATTTAGTACAATGATGCCTTTTTGCATTTAGATTTTGTCAACAAATCTTTTTATTGATCCAGGATAAGACAAATTAGTACACCTGTCTAAACACAGATTTTACTCAAACATTCGGAGCATGACATTACACCAGACTGCTTTCACTGGGTGTCAGCAGCTGTTTCACTTAGCGCTGTACATCGATGCATTTTCTCCAAAACATTGTATGTTTTGCTTAATTTTGCTCACTTTGAGTGCAGGCAGGCAGGCAGTTTTGCATTACAACAGCTAATGTGGCATACTAAGTTGCTAAAGTTGCTCACTGGTTAAAGTAATTCAATGTTTCCTGTTGCAGGAGGTCAGAGGTTAGATGACATTAGTTTTGTGTTGTTGATGTCTTGAGACCATCACTCAGCGATTGTAAGTAAGGCCATAGAAAGTTTCCATATACCGGCTTGTATGTAATAATCACCACCAGAAGGCAGCGTCAGTGTTTTTTCAACCGCTCAATGCCATTTTCTCAACCAAATTTTGGTGGCACCAATGTGGTTCAACATTATTAAGCTAAATATAACACTTAATAAGTGTTTTACTAAGTGTAGTTATTAAACAATGCATGTTAAACTATACATGGCTTCGTGTGGGTAAAATCTGTGTTTAGATAAGTGTACTAATTTGACTTATTCTAGATCGACTAAACATTTTGCTGCCAAAAATTTATATGAATCATTGTACTAATTTCAGTATGGAAATTTACTTTGAGCAGAAACCAAACTTTTGTTAATAGCTTTATGAAACTCTGACCATTAACCAAAATGAAAACTAACACAACTAGAAATGAAGACTCCATATACAGTCCTACCATTTGTTACAGTTCACAAACTATATTAGGATATAAATTTTTTTTACCATGTTGTCCTTAATTCAGGAGCACTGTGTGAAGACAAACGTTGTGGGTGTTTATTGTATTGTAATAACATGATGATGAAGTCTTAATCAGAGCCAACTCACATAATGGGTGTGGTATCTCAGTGTTAGAGCGCAAGACTATTAACTGAGGGAAAATTGGGCAACTTCGTTCACCCCACTTTGTCTGTGTCTTTTGGTAGACACTGAAAGGTGTTGGTCCCGTCTACTGTACCTGGTGTCTATGCTACGGGAAGTAAAAGATCCCATAAAAGGAAACAACAACAAAACTGCCATAAAAACTTGTCGTGATCTGACAGATCCAATTCGTCTCGATCTACAAAAACCAACATGGGCACAGCACTGACTGCTGCCAAGTACTTACTCTGACAATGGAGTAAGTACTGCTGTCAATTACTTGCCCTGACAATGGAGTAAGTACTGCTGTCAATTACTTGCTCTGACAATGGAGTAAGTACTGCTGTCAATTACTTGCCCTGACAATGGAGTAAGTACTGCTGTCAATTACTTGCCCTGACAATGGAGTAAGTACTGCTGTCAATTACTTGCCCTGACAATGGAGTAAGTACTGCTGTCAATTACTTGCCCTGACAATGGAGTAAGTACTGCTGTCAATTACTTGCCCTGACAATGGAGTAAGTACTGCTGTCAATTACTTGCCCTGACAATGGAGTAAGTACTGCTGTCAATTACTTGCCCTGACAATGGAGTAAGCGGCACAGGTGCCTTGTTGGGACAGATACTGGTGCAAGACCACACATTATTAATATTATTATAATCACCAAAATTTAAAATGTTTTAAAGAGTCTAATAAAATGAATTGCTACTGCAAGTTTATGTGGGACACACACTAGACTGGGCCCACGCACTAGACTGGGCCCACACACTAGACTGGGCCCACACACCAGACTGGGGCCACACACTAGACTAGGCCCACTCACTGGACTGGGGTCACACACTAGACTGGGGCCACACACTAGACTGGGGCCACACTAGACTGGGGCCACGCACTAGACTGGGGCCACGCACTAGACTGGAGCCACACACCAGACTGGGGCCACACACTGGACTGGGGTCACACACTAGACTGGGGCAACACACTAGACTGGGGCCACACACTAGACTGGGGCCACACACTAGACTGGGGCCACACGCTAGACTGGGGCCACACGCTAGACTGGGGCCACACACTAGACTGGGGCCACACACTAGACTGGGGCCACACACTACACTGAGGCCACACACTAGACTGGGGCCACACACCAGACCGGGGGCCACACACCAGACCGGGGACACACACTAGACTGGGGCCACACACTAGACTGGGGCCACACACTAGACTGGGGCCACACACCAGAACAGGGACACACACCAGACCGGGGACACGCACTTCACTCATGTGTACACTATATCTAGGGTAGACATGAGTGTAGTGACAGGTTTTAACAGTCTGGTGTTGTAATATGAGTTGTCACGGTATCTGCAGCTTTGTGTTTAGACTGCCTGGGCAAACATTAAATCTACACAGCAGAACTAACTTCTGTGTCAACTACCCACACAAGTATTCAATCACTGATTGTACTCGACTCAGGCTTCTAGAAGAGTCCCATATAAAGACACATGCAAGCTATCACACAACTATACTGTCTATACAGGTCAGCAAAAAAAAAATTATATACGGATGGATGCATAATATGCAGGACCAAAGTAAATTTGACAAAATGGGGTGGCTCACTTATGACAGTGACAAATGTGTTAACACACAACAATGTTTTTATTTTATATATATATATATATATTCTTGAGTATTTGTTATCTATAAAATTGCATATATATGTAGGTATTCTTCTAGTAAGCATCCTCGATTAACTTGTGAATGTTGATGTGAAACAGTGGAGAGCATAAAAACATTTGGGGTTGCAGAGTGTATAATAGTTGAGACTTAGATTACAGTGTCACCAAGGTAGGGTCCAACAGCTTGTTGATGTTAGTATGGATACTGTCTGAATGTGCTCTCTACGCCAGTCAATACCGTTGTTTCACTATTAGACATGCAGCGCACATAATAACACTGCCATCATATATTTATGTTTATCCATGTGTTTGAACAAACTGGTAGGTTTTTTCTTCACTATATAGCAGCACAGTCACCGGTTGTTCACAGCATGAACAACAGGTGGTATAAATGAAAAAAAATGTACCTACAAAATTTTGTTCGTGTGAACTGGGCACGTACTGGAGGGAACACGGTAACTGTTTGTTATCACTCCTGATAGCATGATGTGGGGTTTGTACTGGAGTAGACTCCAGACATTAGAAGTTCATTAAATGCTTTATCCCAGTGCCCGCACTATCCAAGTCAAGGATGGTGCTGGCACTGGGAAAATTACAATGCATCATTATCATAACAATCACAAAATATTTTATTTCTTAAATATATCTTTGACACATTACTTTATTCAAAATCATCTTCATTTATACTGGATAAACCTTAAAAATACATGTATCTTTATTTTAGGTTATAACCTATACACATACAAATATGCATTAACATTTAAATAAGTTTAAATATAATAAATAATTGAATATAAATAAATAAAATATGAAATCATATAGTCTAGTCTAATTCAGCATGGAATCAATAAATAAATTAATCAAAACTACAGGTGTGAAAGCAATAAAAGATTATTTATTATTGTGAACTGTTGATATGAAAGCGCCATTACTAGATGAACACTTCCTCAACACAAACTAACATTTGGTTCAGTAATATGAATGACCCACCTCAAATATTGGCAGATTGTCAGAGTTCCACTGGTCAATTCTCTCCTGACTCAGGTCCACTACAGTGACCGTCACATCTGGACACTTCTGGGCAATGACCGCACATGAAGGACCACCCACATAGCCGGCCCCCAGACAGCAGATTTTTGTGATCTTCATTGTTGACCTGAAACCAATCCAAACATGACTTAGATACATGACAAGTCGACAGCCAATAAATATTTGAACTTGGACATTTTGGTGCCTGAATAATGCAGAATATGATAATATTCATTTAGGTGTCCATCTGGCCATGCCAACGGCTCAACAAACATTTCACATCTTCTTATATAGCGCGATATCCAGTTCTTAGGACTGCTCAAAGCACTTTACACTTAACCCCTTGGTATTCCAACGCCATCTTGACTTCTCTGGGAACCATTCAGCCATGTTATAATTACTGCAGGAAGACTATTCATTTACACTGTATATAGCATGTACACACTTGCAGCTAAGTAAACTGAAGTAACATGAAGTAAAAAAATTGCCTAAGCTTTATAACGACTACAAGAGGATTATAACCTTGGTTCTCTGGATTGCGAGTGTGATGTTCTTACCACAACATTACTGCGCCCTACACAAGTATAAATATTTGAAACCAGTATTTTGATACATAGATAATACAGAATATGAAAATATTAATTTAGGTGTCCAACTGGTCAACAAACATTTCCAATGTGATACAAATTACTTAGCTAGAGATAGCATTTAGCAGGGCCAGAGATGACATTTAGCAGGGCGACAGATCACATTTAGCAGGGCCAGAGATGACATTTAGCAGTTAGCAGGGCCAGAGATGACATTTAGCAGGGCCACAGATCACATTTAGCAGGGCCAGATTCAATAAAAAAAACAATGCAAAAACTTAACGACAATGATGGTTATAATGATGATGTTGATGATGATCATCACTAACTTGTTTCAGATTTATGATTAATGCTCTTGCTATAGGTTAATGATAAGTATTTTTTACTTGTTCTGACTTCTGACGTTATCAAAAGGTGTCATTTTCATACAACAAAGTACATTAAAACATGCTCCATTAACATTTAAACAATGTTTACCTATATTTAACTACTAATATGTCAACATACAGTACATGATTATTAACATATTTACACTGACACTTTGAAAGTCAGTTTGTCCACAATATATTATTATATAAAGATATATATCAACTTGTTGAATGGTCCTGGTGTCTATGCTCTAACTGTTCTTGATTCATTACCAAATGACCAATGAGCATTTAACATTTAGATGCTGAAATGAAAGAAACCTTTCGGCGAGGTCAGGTGTCAGCCCCACTCTGAACTGTGTAACACCGCTCCCATCCCCGCCCTTTATACATCTTCCCACCCCACTAAAATCCCTCAATCGGACTACTACAAAGCTTCCCCAAAACAACAAGTCTTCAGCACATTGAAGGTTGTTAAATATAAGAAGACAAAATCTTATGCTTTCAGGAACGACACACATTATGATGTCAAAGATAATCATCATGTCTCACACTTCACTGGAGGTTAATCTGCTGTGATGGACAAGAAACGAGATGACCCTACAACAATATGAATCCTAACATGAAACAACTGTTGTACTCACGCAAACAGTAATGACAAAATACACTGTTTCACCTTATGGAGATGTCACACGAATGATAGGACTGTCCTGTGTTCCCACAGGTAAGTGGCTGCGTGTGCTCCGTTGCCACGTTGTTCACGGGATATCAGGTAACTTTTACCTGACACTCTGATGTAGATTCACACCTGGTCACTCAGTAGTGTAGGTGACTACATGTATATTAATGTTACTCTGACACTAGCGTAGGTGTATACTATCACTCAAGTTGTTTGTAGGATGTCTCGGTCAGTACGTGGGTGAGCTTGGTAGGAGTGGTCCAGCATCCGTGATCAGTGGTCACATCAACACCCCAATTAACAAGATCGCCATCCAAAGCAACAACAAAAACACACAGATGGCAAGTGGACAAGGAAGCCATTGGCTCATGGAGAGTCCAATGATTATTCATCCATGTGTAACGTGTGTATGGTCAATGGCAAGATCGACAATCACAAACAGATATTTTATTTAAAACGTTTGGTTCATTAAAACACCTCTAGGTGGCCACTATGTCAGAACAGATATAGTTTACACTAAATAGCATGATTTTACGATAAAAAACTATCAGATTTTATATCTTTAACTGAATAAGTTCATTGTTAAGATGTAACGTACAGTAGGTGTAATATGACCTGAAACTGACCTCTACTAAATACAGGAATGAGGTTTCTGTCAAATGAGGGTTACACCGTAATCCAATGATAATGTGTCACACTTATCCTCAATATCACCTTACCACAAATTTTTTATAAATAGAATACCTGAAGATATTGTTTGCCCATTTACTATCTATCAGATGGGAGATTACCTAGCAACCAGGTGATGACCTGCCCTGTATTAACTTATTCATTAGCTGACATCTGGGAATAATGATTACGCAGTGGTAGCACATGTACTGGAGGTATGTGAGGACATACTAGGCAAACCGTATCTACTTTAGGCACAGGGACATAATGGTACAAAGTGTACACCAATCATTACTGAGACATTTGTATCAGCAGTGTTTAACGGTGTCACAGCAGTGCTAGAAACCAATTGAAAGTCACATTTCTTCAATCCCCCGTGAGGATGTAGTGTGTGGTGAGGTGGTTGTGTGGCAAAAGTGACGGACTTTCAGTTGTTAGTCCCTTCTATCTGGTGTCTATGCCAGGGGAAGTAAAAGATCCCACACAGGGAAATGGAAAAAACATGTCATGGACTCGATGTGCACCTCCCAAAGCTGGTGATCTCTATCTCTAAACTCACTACAATTTAGCTGCGGTAAAGTGAATATCACATCAAGCAAATCAAGGACAATACAGTGTGGCAAACAGCCCCAAGCAATCCTCAGAATTCCACACTGGTAGTCACACAGTATTTTTGTTAATATTTTTGTGAAATTTGTGTATGTTCAATAACACGTTAATTACATGCCCTAGTTGTCACTGTAATGAACGCAGCACACACGTTTTGTTGACTGCTGAATGCATTCACAATGTGGTTTGAAGTTCCTAATCAGTAGGATATCTCGCCTGTGAATACATGAGTAAGTTTGTAGTCAAAGCACATGTACACAACACGGCTGTACTGAGACACACCCACAATTGTTTGTACCACATTCCTAATATAGTCGTGACTTTAATTTCTTTATCCACAATTTATACACACTGTACACACATTTAAATACACACTGTGCAATGTCATATTTAGCATTAATAGAACTTAGGGTATATCCAATGTACAATATTACCCTAATTGCTGAATAATATTTCTCCTGCAAGAAAGTCTAGACAGCTTTCATCATCTAGTTCTCATCTATTTTTTGTTGCTAGAGTGTAAACTAATGTTGGAACTAGGGTTTTTTCAGTTGCTGCACCAAATCTTTGGAATTCTCTCCCTATCAGTGGTAGGTCAGCAGGGAACATGTATAGTAAAAATTCATCGTCATTTGAAGACTTATGTTTTTAACCATGCTTTCCCACCTTAGTGGCCTGGTGTATTATCCTTCTGTTGACAACTTTAACATTGTCTATCAAGTTTGAGATTACCTAACCCTTCGTTTTGATGTGCCTCTTAATTCTGGGTGCCTCTTAATTCAAAGTTTTCGTATTATTATTCAGTGACACACATAAATTGACATAACTCATTACTTTGTTGAATAATTTGATTGTTGCTGAACATTTCTTAGCAAAACATGAATCCACGATAACCAGGTTTCTAAACGTGGAATTATAAATAAACCTTCATCTTATGAATAACACGGTTAAAATGAAACCAGTACAATAAATACACAAGACATTAGAGAACTTACCCGTGCTTGAGACAACAACAGTAACATTTTACAGTATGATACATATTACACACATAAGACATTAGAGAACTTACCCGTGCTCAAGACTTAGAAACTGTGCTGTGGAGAGTAGTGTCTTTAATGTTTCACCAGCAGATACTATTCACACTGAGTGGAAGGTCAGTGAGTAAGGATTTAAATACCACAAGACTGCTGGGTGTGTCTGATTGACAGCTGCCCCTCCCTATGTCTCTGCCCCTCCCCCTCCCCCCCACATAATGTGACAATGGCCTTGTTACTGACCAACAAATAGTAGCTAGTTCACTCTCGCAGTACTGTTCCTACGTGGAAATATACAACAAGATGCAATACGTGACTTCAAGCAATTGTTGTAGTTATTCCCTTTGATACGATAACTTTGAAGGCAATTTGGCAGTATCTCCTCCCAGGTCCACTTGCCTTTTTATGTTTCTCCTTGGCCCAATGGCCTCTAATCTACAGTACCAATGTACTAAAAAACACATAGGTTACCCAACATGTTTTTCTACCTTTTGGAGAAAGATGGAAACACTGGGCGAATTGAGCGGTGACCCACTCTCCAAAGGGTGTCACTACAGTTTCTTTAACGGAAAATACCAGGTGTAAGCAAGTCTAACAATACAAGTAATAATACATGTTACAATATATAAATAAAATCTATGGAACATACTACATAGTTATGTAAATTGCGTTGCTGACAGAACAATGCACCTTAGTCCTACTTCATCATGTATGTCTGTATCACATTATATAAATTATAAGAGTTCTAAGGACTGGTGGTAGTGGATTACAAAACAAGACAAATGTTAAGCTTGGTTGAGTGGTGACGTCATAACTCATGTAAAGCTACACGTGTTTGTGTAATCAGTGAGTTGATGACGCTGTCATTAACAGGCACATTGTTTACGAACTCCAGCCTCTGACGTACTTCAACTGATGACAACAATAACATGTCCTCAGAAAAGTTTCCACGTTGACGACAAAGTTCAATATCTACAATGGGCATGTCTGTCAGGTTAGATATCAGGATTTTTTTAGACCTGGCCAATTGATTCTGAGAAATTCAGTTTTTTCTAACCGGGTTTGTAAGTGGATCAAAATATTGTTCTTCCTTGTAGTTCCCTGAAGGCAGGGATCGGCCAGCATTTTGAATGGAGGCCCAAATCAGTTACTTGGAATAGGTCAGGGGGCACGCTTACACCCACTCACACATATCATATTATCTTTGTGGTAACTGGCACAATATATATATAAATATAATATATATATGATATATATATATATATATAATATATATATATATATATAAATATAATATATATTATATATATATATATTATATATATATATATATATATATATATATATACATATATATATATATATATATATATATATATATATATATGGTACCTGCAGCCAATTGGACCTAATGTGGCCATTAGACCTATGCATCTATGACTTTTTTCAGAAAACGATACAGATGCAGCCTGCTGGCCATGGGCCCAGCCCATGCAGGGCACTGGCAGGTATGCAAGTGTACATAATATAACGGGTAGATGCAGAGAAAGGTAAAATAGCTTCAATCTGGGATTTTTTTGGAGTGCCAACTTAAATCAAAAGCAAGCCAGTTCCAGTGATGCCTAAAATAGTTTATATTTAAATGCTGGTATATAAAAGGTAAACCTAATTATCTTGTATAAAACACTATACATAAATAACTTGGTGCATAGAAATTATGTATGGAGTTGTCCGGTTTTGTTACTCTGGTGGTTGAATGTAGGAGAAAACTCCACACCTGCATATCTTTATAGTCCTTTCAGAAAAATAATTATTTTAACAAGCATCTACCAATTTTCAAACGTGATCAAATAACTTACGGACAAATGGTGAATTCGAACAAATGTCTTAGTATGTAAATATTGTATGAGCAAATCTCTTTGCAACAAAGTTACAAAACAAATTTCTGTTATATTTCAACAACACTGTTCAGGTTTGATTGCATATCATAATGTTCCTCAGATGTAATAAGTAAAGTAATTCCATCAATTTATATGAACACTGTATGCCGTACACACTAATGTGTAAACAATACCATTAGCATATATTATTTCAATGATGACTTGTGTTTAAACTTACAAAAAGCAGTCAAATATGACTGTAATCTGCATTTCTACCAACACATAATTTAATTATTAATTGAATTAATGTTAATTGTTAACCAGTTTCACACCAATTGACACGTGTCATTCTGGTTGACGACTTGTACAGCTCCATTGGTACGTGCATTCACATGTTCCCTACTGGTTCTAGCTGTACGTGTATTTACATGTTCCTTACTGGTTCTAGCTGTACGTGTATTCACATGTTCCCTACTGGTTCTAGCTGTACGTGTATTTACATGTTCCCTACTGATTCTAGCTGTACGTGTATTCACATGTTCCCTACTGGTTCTAGCTGTACGTGTATTTACATGTTCCTTACTGGTTCTAGCTGTACGTGTATTTACATGTTCCCTACTGGTTCTAGCTGTACGTGTATTTACATGTTCCCTACTGGTTCTAGCTGTATGTGTATTCACATGTTCTGTACTAGTTCTGGCTGTACGTGTATTCATGTGTTCTGTACTAGTTCGGGCTGTACGTATATTCACGTGTTCTGTACTAGTTCTGGCTGTACGTGTATTCGTGTGTTCTTTACTAGTTCTGGCTGTACGTGTATTCCTGTGTTCTGTACTAGTTCTGGCTGTACATGTATTCATGTGTTCTGTACTAGTTCATGTTGTATGTGTATTCATGTGTTCTCTACTGGTTCTAGCTGTACGTGTATTCACGTATTCTGCACTAATTCTAGCTGTACGTGTATTCACGTGTTCTGTACTAGTTTTAGCTGTACGTGTATTCACGTGTTCTGTACTAGTTTTAGCTGTATGTATATTCATGTATTCTGTACTAGTTCTAGTTGTACATGCGTTCACGTGTTCTGTACTAGTTCTAGTTGTACATGTAGTTACGTGCTCTGTACTAGTTCTGGCTGTACGTGTATTCATGTGTTCTGTACTAGTTCTGGATGTATGTGTATTCATGTGTTCTGTACTAGTTCAGGTTGTATGTGTATTCATGTGTTTTGTACTGGTTCTTGCTGTACACATATTCACATGTTCTGTACTAGTTCTGGCTGTACGTGTATTCATGTGTTCTGTACTGGTTCAGGTTGTATGTGTATTCATGTGTTTTGTACTGGTTCTTACTGTACGTGTATTCATGTGTTCTGTACTAGTTCTGGCTGTATGTGTATTCATGTGTTCTGTACTAGTTCAGGTTGTATGTGTATTCATGTGTTTTGTACTGGTTCTTGCTGTACATATATTCACATGTTCTGTACTAGTTCTGGCTGTACGTGTATTCATGTGTTCTGTACTAGTTCAGGTTGTATGTGTATTCATGTGTTTTGTACTGGTTCTTGCTGTACAAATATTCAATGTTCTGTACTAGTTCTGGCTGTATGTGTATTCATGTGTTCTGTACTGGTTCAGGTTGTATGTGTATTCATGTGTTTTGTACTGGTTCTTGCTATACACATATTCACATGTTCTGTACTAGTTCTGGCTGTACGTGTATTCATGTGTTCTGTACTAGTTCAGATTGTATGTGTATTCATGTGCTTTGTACTGGTTCTTGCTGTACACATATTCATGTGTTCTGTACTGGTTCTAGCTGTACGTGTATTCACGTGTTCTGTACTGGTTCTAGCTGTACATGTAGTCACGTGTTCTGTACTAGTTCTAGCTGTACGTGTGTTCACGTGTTCTGTACTAGTTTTAGCTGTAGGTGTATTCATGTGTTCTGTACTAGTTCTAGTTGTACGTCTATTCACATGTCTGTACTGGTTCTAGCTGAATGTGCTATCCCGTGTTCTGTACGTGTTATCACATGTTCTGTACTAGTTCTAGCTGTATGTGTATTCATGTGTTCTGTACTGGTTCTTGCTGTACGTGTATTGACTGTATTCACATGTTCTGAACCGGTTAATGCACATGTCGGGACATGTGTTTTTCACCTTCAGGTTTGTTTAGGTAAAGAAGTTGATGAAAACTGTGATGTGTTTTGTAGGTGACATCCATCTTTCCGTCACTCAGTTTGTAATATTCATCACTTCCATTTAGTTATTGAATACACTCCAAAATAGGAGGTTCTATTTATTTACCAAGACAGATGAGACAAAGGTCAGACCATCAAAAATTATTGCTTATTGTCTCACTGACATGTAGCATGCACACTACTTACCGTCTCACTGACGTGTAGCATGCACACTGCTTACTGTCTCACTGACATGTAGCATGCACACTGCTTACTGTCTCACTGACGTGTAGCATGCACACTGCTTATTGTCTCACTGACGTGTAGCATGCACACTGCTTACCGTCTCACTGATGTGTAGCACGCACACTGCTTACCATCTCGCTGACGTGTAGCATGCACAGTGCTTACCGTCTCGCTGACGTGTAGCATGCATACTGCTTACCGTCTCACTGACGTGTAGCACGCACACTGCTTACCATCTCGCTGACGTGTAGCATGCACACTGCTTACCGTCTCACTGACGTGTAGCATGCACACTGTTTACTGTCTCACTGACGTGTAGCATGCACACTGCTTATTGTCTCACTGACGTGTAGCATGCACACTACTTACTGTCTCACTGACGTGTAGCATGTACACTGCTTACTGTCTCACTGACATGTAGCATGCACACTGCTTACTGTCTCACTGACGTGTAGCATGCACACTGCTTATTGTCTCACTGACGTGTAGCATGCACACTGCTTACCGTCTCACTGACGTGTAGCACGCACACTGCTTACCATCTCGCTGACGTGTAGCATGCACAGTGCTTACCGTCTCGCTGACGTGTAGCATGCATACTGCTTACCGTCTCACTGACGTGTAGCACGCACACTGCTTACCATCTCGCTGACGTGTAGCATGCACACTGCTTACCGTCTCACTGACGTGTAGCCTGCACACTGTTTACTGTCTCACTGACGTGTAGCATGCACACTGCTTACCGCCTCACTGATGTGTAGCATGCACACTGCTTACCATCTCGCTGATGTGTAGCATGCACACTGCTTACTGTCTCACTGACGTGTAGCATGCACACTGCTTACCGCCTCACTGACGTGTAGCATGCACACTGCTTACTGTCTCACTGACGTGTAGCATGCACACTGCTTACTGTCTCACTGACATGTAGCATGCGCACTGCTTACTGTCTAACAGACGTGTAGCATGCACATTGCTTACTGTCTCACTGACGTGTAGCACACACACTGCTTACCGTCTCGCTGACGTGTAGCATGCACACTGCTTACTGTCTCACTGATGTGTAACATGCACACTGCTTACTGTCTCACTGACGTGTAGCATGCATACTGCAGTTTACCAAGATCCTTGTTCATGCCAAGTTTTAAGAAGATCAAAAATCATATATAATCATAATATTGCTCTCAAGGACATCTTGAAACTTCAATGAGTGCAAAATTGTTTGGCAAGGGTAGTTACCCGATCGCCTTGTTTCTCTCACTCATTAGCAATTCTTAAATCATTGCATTGGCTCCCTGTCCAATATCATATTATTTTTAAGATCTGTACAATTACCTATCACATATTTTTTTTATCCAAGCAACCAGCTTAGTTACATTCATCGTCTAAAGATCGTCTAATTCTAATCTACTTTTTGTTCCCAGTGTTAAGACAAATGTCGGAACAAGAGCTTTTTCAGTTGCTGCACCAACTCTGTGGTACTCAGTCCCTGTTAGTGTTAAGTCTATAGGAAATATAGCAACATTTTGACGTAAACTGAAAACCCACCTGTTTAAACTTGCTTATCCTCCATAGCTCCCCAGCGTACCAATCCAACTGTTTACAATTGGAACTGCTTATCGATTATGACCTGCTTAACCCCTTTTGTTTTGGTGCGCTGCCGAGCTTGGGTCTCTCGAGGATTTTAGCACAATATAAGTATTTTACATATTATTATTATATTATATGTGCATAACAAGCTAAATCTGACAAGCCATTAAAGCGACTTTGTCTATTCTTTTTTTTTCTAGTAAAATCATGTTATAAATTATATATTGTTACATAATACTGACTACACAAATACTTCTAGATGAAGTAGAAGCAATTTTTAATCAACACTTCAATGTTTATATTGCTGGAAGAGGAGGAGCTTTGAAATGTCAGCACTTGTCACTTACAAACGACTTCCGTGTCAACTGACAATTCATTGAGCCAGCATATCACCCGGCACGGAACAGGGTGGTACGGCGAATAGCATTCAGTAGTGCTCTATATAATGACGTTTGTATTGTTCTCTGCTAGGATACTTCGGAAGGAATTTGTCAGTTATTTATAAACAAAGATTTCGCCGGCTAACAACAATAAAAAATAACAAAGTGGACATGAACAACCAAAAATGTATGTCATCAGGTGTCACATGCCGTGCGAAAGTTGATTAAGCATTACCAATGGCCATACGTACAATCGATAATTGTTTTACTTCGTTTTTCATCCAATCTCAAAGAATCAATTTGGAATCCACATTTCCCGTGCCATTTAATATTGCAATTTACCATTTCATATGCGAATGCACCAATTCCATATTTTCTGGTAAGCAGCCAATGTGCAGGGTCCGTCGAAGGCAGGAACTACTGCAATCATCTTACAGTTTACATCTTACACCTCTTTCATGCATACGACTGTATTTGTACTGCCTTATCTATAACACTATACAATGTTTCTATAAGACGCGTTACTGGGTCACGAGACGTCGCGAGGTTTCACGGTGGTTAAGCCGTCTGGCGACCTCCCGAGCAACGCGTCTTATTGCCCACCTAGTTACCTTATTGTTTACAACCAATTTATCGCTTTACTGTACCTTTATCAATTGTACCATGGCGTTTTCGCTCCAGTTCTATATGAACTATACAGCAGGGAAGATTAAATTACAAAGAAAGAGTCAGCTGGCAGTTGACGGCGGTCATGTTTTAAAAGTTTTATACGATCCCGATTGCTTCCATATGGAAGGGACGAAGCAGTTGTCAAGGCGTCAATGAGGGACACATCTTACAAAGTTACAGTAAGTACTTAATTTAATAGCAGGTTAAACTTTAAGTGAAACTTCGTTATGCTTACATTAATATATACTATGTCAAAACTAATTTAGCGCACTCATACAAGCTCAACGTTGGCTTGGCTTGGGCCAGGGCAATGTCAATGCCAATGCTATGGCCTTAGGCTTAGGTTAGCCTAGAATTAGTCTGGCCCTAGGCATGGTTAAGGTTTAGCCTTATAGATATAGTTATATGAATCGTTATAGGTAACAGGGCCGCACTTTGCTAAGGTGACTAGGAAAACTTAAGAATAATGTCATGTAGGCCTACTATGAACAAGACCAGGATGTTATGTTGTTTAAGCTAAGTCTGCATTTTCTGTCTAGATATATTTCAGATTTATCTGACAGGATATGAATTATACTGATATTTATTGTATTATTTTTATGTTAATATTCATTACCTGTTATGTTAATTTACAGCAGTCCAAAATATTCACATTCTTGAACTATTTTTGACAGTTGTATATGTCTCTTGTAAATTAATTTATTGTTTCAAATTGAACTCAATTATGCATAGGGCATCAACACGTCAACATGCGAGTGTCCCCTAAGGATGTAATAGTGCCATCATGTAGCAGCTGATCTGCTGTATGGGTGGGTAGATGTCAAACATAGGGCATCAACACGTCAACATGCGAGTGTCCCCTAAGGATGTAATAGTGCCATCATGTAGCAGCTGATCTGCTGTATGGGTGGGTAGATGTCAAACATAGGGCATCAACACGTCAACATGCGAGTGTCCCCTAAGGATGTAATAGTGCCATCATGTAGCAGCTGATCTGCTGGGTAGATGTCAAACATAGGGGGTGGGCAGACTACATACCCAGAGGGACTGTATAGGTAGGGTTGAAATGGTAGGGCAAGTAAAAGTAAACGTACAGGGGGATGGTAATGTTTTATACATTTGGACAATCCAGCCAAATGTCTTTATGTATATGGGCTGCGGAAGCAATTGATTTGATTACAAATAAAGCAATTACAATCATGAATGCACTGACATCTTGTTTAATATTAATGAATTATAACATGTTTCCAGATACCGACATGTCAGTAAGACGGACATCAAGTATGCTTGGCTGAAACATCCCAATTCACGAATACTGAGGGAGACACAGCCAATTGGGGAAATGTATCATCACCGAAGACCAATGTACAGATTATTATTTTAATTTCCAGAAAAAAAGAAACCTTTTAAGCAATTTAACTATCTAAGACGAGAGAACACAACTGTCAAAATACTGTTACTTTAAAGAATGAATAAACATAATTATGTAATTCCACATTTAGGGCCTTGTGTCGCCCGGTCGTGCAATATGACCGACAGTGTATGTACAGAGAATTGTCCAAACGAGGACGGTACACAGGTATAAATAATAAAAAAATTAGTATAATGTTTGTTTCAGTGTATTCATGTTATGTGTTTTATATGCAAGGCATGGATTGTAATAAGGCTACATCATATGGGAGTTAGATAGTACCATAGCCAAAATATTTTAGGTTGAATTTTAAAGGATTTGTAATATTTAATGCATCTTTATAATTATGCATTGAATTTGAGTGTGGGGGCTGGCCAGAAACCTAAGCATATTTTAGAAGCATGGGTATAATTGGCTCCCCTTATTTCAACCTTTGTAATGTATTCATTTCTATTGTTTGGACCACACAAATAAAAGTTCAGCTTTCACTGTTTCTACAGTACAGTAAATATAAATTTTATTGGGATCTAATATAATACAGTGTAACCTCATTAATCTGGATGATGATAATATGGAAACCATGTCATCTGGATATTACATCACAGGATCTCTAAATGACAATACTCATCGTTGTGTGCATGAATCATCTATCTGGAAAACTCATAAATCAGGATATAATTACTGGGGACCAATGTAATATATGTAATATACAGTGTTCCACTGTATATTACATATATAAATATATTAAGATTTGTGTATATACAAATATAATCATTGATATTTACAGTATTAAATTGTTTAACAATTCTTAGTAACATAGTCTAATCATTTTATTTTCACTAACATGTTAATTTTGTTGTTTTTAATTCATATCTTAGAGGCCTGCTTTAAATGCCAGATATTTGGGTTAAAGCTGTGAACATGTTATGTTTGACAAATATTTCAATGAAGATAGTTTGCATAACACAAGGCAAAGGGACAAATTAAACAAAATTAAAGTTCCTACTACATTAGGGCTAAATGTGTTTCTATCGCTTATGTTAAGTTTTGGAATGGCTTACGTATTGCACTAAGAAACTACAAATATTTTCAATATATTTCAGTAGTTTTTAGGTGAATTACTTTTACTTTTACTCAAGTACAAAATTAAAGTAATTCAGTCAACCCTGGTGAAGAGGAGAGTGTTGGCAGATATGGATGGGGAGCGAGGAACAGAGAGGGTTGAGCTCTGATGGAGCTGGTGGCAAGAAATGGTTTAGCAGTGGCTAGCTCTTTCTTCCAGAAGCAAGAGAGCCACAAGATAGCATACAGGAATGGACAGCTCAAGACAGAATTAGATCTGCTGATAGCCTGGAAGCAGCAGCCATGGAAGATTAAGGATTGTAAAGCTGTGGCTGGAGAGCATGTCACGACACAGCACAAGCCAGTGGTGTTTGTTGTGCGTATGCAGAAGAAGAAACAAACTAAGAATGTGCAAAGACGACGTCGCTGTTGAACACAAGGAGCGGGTGACGGTTAAGTATGAAGAGCTCAGCAAAGAAGTTGGTGGTTTGGAGGAAGAATGGAAAAAGTACAAAGAAGCATTTGTGGGAGCTGCAGAGGAGCTATGTGGAGGAACATCGGGAAAGGGCGGAATGTCAAGGAGTAGTAACCAAGGATGGTGGACAAGCGAAGTTGCAGAGGCAGTATGCAAAAAGAAGGAAGCCTGGAAAGAAATTGAGAAGACCAAGGAGAGAGGAAACCAACCGGATGCAAGGATGATGCACGCATATGGGCAGAAGAAGAAAGCAGCAAAGAGAGCTGTTGATAAGGTGAGGAGATATGGAAGCAGACGTGTATAGCAAGCTAGATGAAGATGGTGGAAAGATGATATACAAAATGGCCTGAGACAGGGATAAGAATAGCAAGGACGTGAAGAGTGGGACAGTGATCAAGGAAAGAAATGGGAAGTTAGTGACAGAACAAAAGGCAGTGCTGAAAGTCTGGGAAAGCAACTTTAGGAGCTACTGAACCAGGAAGGAAATAACAACGATCTGGAATTAACATCGTATGTAGAGGGGAAAGTGGAGGTAACTGATATTACTGACACAGAGATGCAAACTGGAATGAAATGGATGAAGAAGGGGAGAGCACCTGGTATCGATGAGATACGTGTGGATATGGTAATGGCATCAGAGAAGAGTGGAATCAGATGGACAAAGAGGCTGCTAAATACATGTATGAGGCAAGGTAAAGTACCAGATGAGTGGCGGACAGAACTAATTGTCCCAATATGGAAGAGGAAGGGAGATGTACAAGACCCAGGGAAATACCGAGGCATCACACTTCTGAGCCACATCATGAAGCTGCTAGAGAGGATCCTGGATGGGAGATTTTGAAAGAGAGTACAGCAAGAATTGGATGAAGAACAACAGGGATTCAGAAAGGGCAGAGGGACGACTGATGGGATGTTTAAGACAGATGGTAGAGAAGAGGCTGAAGATGCAAGGGAGAATGGCAGTGGGATTCGTGGACCTGGAGAAGGCATATGACACAGTCCTAAGACAGCAACAATGAGATGGATGGGAGTGCCAGAAGCAGAAACCAGGATGGTGGAAGTAATGTATGAGAGAACGAAAGGAAGAGTTGTGGTTGGATCTGAGTTGTCGAGTTAACATAGATTTGAGTTTCAAATTAACATAGATTTGAGGCAAGGAAGTGACCTTAGCCCTTTACTGTTTATCATGGTGATAGAACTAATCAGCAGGAAGACAATGCAGCCTAACAGGAAGATTGGTGAGAAGCAGGATGAGATGTGCAGGCCACTTGGTAAGGATGGATGCAGGCAAACAAGCAAAGAGACAGAGGTGAAAAAACATCAAGGATGCAGGAAAAGGGGAAGGCCACAGCTGAGATGGGAGGACTGCGTGAGGAGGGATATGAGAAGATCAGGGGAGGATGAAAGATGGAGAGATGGGGCGGCTGATAGAAAACTATGGAAAGAAATAACAGAAACAGTTGCTCGCCAATACTCTAAGTCTGTAACTGTACCTGACCATCACCCCTGTACAGCAGGGAACAAGGAGGAAGAGCACACAACCCAGGTAATGCGGGCAACATGTAAACAAAAAGGGTCGGAGTCACCCATATATAATTTGGCAAGGTTTTGTTAAAAAATATGTTTATTTCACAAAATATTTGACAATTACGGTCCCGACAACAATAATCTTGCCAGACTAAATGGTGCTATACAGGTATGCCATTAAATGTCCACTTTCTGTAGCAACAAATTGATAAGTTTACTACATTAGAATTTGAATTATGGCACTACATTAGAAACGGAAGTGCAACTTTGGTCAGACCCATTTATTAAATGGATTTGCAAAAAAATCTTAGAAGTCCTGTTTCCAGTTAAACAACCACAGGGACACCTTGGCTTGGAGTATCTAACAGTGACTACCGGGGTAAGATCACAGTTTAACTTCCTGTTTATTGTTTCACACGAATGTATGGCGCATTAAATTGTGGTAATTATTATGTGAAAATAAGCATTTCATATGATGTGACATAAGTGCAGTTGAGCAGGCATATTCACAGGTTTGTTTGTAGAAGCTGTAGGCTGTGAAATAGTGGATTTTTTTATAGGCAGATGGATTTATGGGAATTGTTCTGCTATGGGACATTTGGGCGCATGAATACATGGATATTTTTGTAAACGTTGATGGGCATTGCACTTGGGGGTGTTTTTAAAGAGCTGGAGGTAAGTGATTTTGACAAAACTTGGTCAGCATGTCAATGAGATGATGGCAGTTGCTGTAAACAAATTTCATAATTGTTTAGGGTCAAGTTTTTTTATAATCAGACAAAACGTTAACATGGCCACCAATTCCAATGGCAATGCAATTTTGCACTGTGGTCTGACCTCTATAGTTACCAGTGCAGTTTTCATGCCACTCGAATTTTCAACCCATTGAAATCTCGCTTGATACACAGCGTCTGTCTACGACTATAACGATACTGAGTCTTGTCTGAGCAAAATATATTTTGATATATAATATAACACGGAATACTTTTATGATATTCATACCTTGATAAAAAACGACTTTGCATGCCTACCAAGCATTATATTATTGTGCGTCTGCTGATGCGTGTCTCATTCTTAGCCATGTGACAATAATCGCCCTTTTTGTGGTAGATATATGGCAAGCCAGTCTTGTCATAAAAGTAGGAATAATACAAATTTGTTAAATATATACGAGATATATTACTACATTAACGTTACATGTTCAATGCAAGTATATGTGTATGTATTTTATAGAGCCATGACAAGCCTGATTGTAATAAAAAGTTAAAATAATTGGAACAAAGTGGTAAAAGAAAAAAAATTGTCTGTACGGCTTGCCATACATGTAGGTTGAAATTCACCAGTTTCCTCGTCTAGTGCGACATGGTTCGGACGTTCAATATTCGTAAGTTTTTCAATAAAAACAACTGTTTTAATAATTTGTTTGCTGTGCATAGTCATAGTCATATATGAAGTAGCTGTAGTGTTAGTGATTTGGTATATCGATCTCTTGCACAAAATGGTTATCAGATTTTTTTTAAACGGCATATTCTACTAAGTAGGTTGAACACTACACCGACCAGTATGCATTACTTGATTACATGGCTTCAGTGTCAATAATAACAATTTCAAGACTAATAAACTTTAACGCAAACCGCAAGTTACAACTTGCAATGACTAAATAGCATTCAGACCCAACCCTGACCGTTTGACTCCATAGGAGTGTTGGCCAGTAACAATACAAGACAAGACAAGACAAGACAAGACAAGACAAGACAAGCAACATTGAATAAAATTTGACATCTCATCTGGTCAGGCAGCTATACGAAATGCACTAGTGTTATACACACCTTCCGGTCGCATCACCTGTCCCACCAACCACCTTGTTTGTAAACATTTCCATTTTTAACTAGAATCGTATAAGAATTTACTCTACAAACGCAGACAACATCGTCTGCACTTCCACGTTTGCATTGATGGAATGTTTAATTTAGGCACAAGGGGTGCAGTTTATGTTCTGTGACATTTGTTATAATATTTCCCTCCGCAATTACATATTAAGGATGTCAGCAATACATATATGATAATATAATTAAATATATGTATGAATGCAGTAAAATTTATTTCGTAAACCTCCCAGTTAATTCACCAAGAAAACCAATCCTCTCCTTAAGCAAAATGGATTCAACCGTCGCCATTTCCCATGATGCAATGTCACACATGTCAGCGACCATGTCGAAGAAGAAGCTGTCCAAGCGAGACGAGTTTAAACAAGAAGAAGTCCTACAAGCCGTTGTCATAGCGGACAGTTTCAACACAAGATTTGCCCCATTAACTCACCACAGGCCAAGGGTAAATTGTGATAAAATAGCATGTCGTACTCCAATATATCGTCATATTCTAAGCAGTTGCGTCACTCGCCATTGGCCAATATTGCAAAGTATTCAATAACATTTAGAGATCCTGACAACATACGGCCCACTATGTAACTACTTTATAATGCAAGTTTTCATGCTGTTTTAAAATGCGATATGAACCATTGAAATATGGCGACGATAACAGACTGTACCAGATGACTTACACAGCGGGGTTGTTTACATGAATGTGAGCGATATTAGGAAATATCCATGGTGGCACATGCGGGTATGGTAAGTGAATTTGAGACTGTACACGGTAACACCCTTTTGGCAATTTATCGCTGCCTGAATTTTTTTAAACAGGGATATGATCATATTTCAGCACTTATGCTGTGCACAGCCACATATTGAAATTTATTTCTAGAGACAAGCTATCAAAATATGCATCTGTCAGTAATTATTTTTACTTACACATATAGTTGTTTTGGACATCATATGGTGGGAAGCATCTCGACATATTGTATGTTTATTTTCTGGATTTTAACATAGTTGATTTTTAGAATAATAAAAATAAATTTGCGAACAGCATTGAAACATGTTAGCAATTTCACCAATGGGAAAATAAATAGTGGCCTGTCCCCAAGTGTTCGCTACTACGGAAATTGGCTACCCTTGCAATCATGCTGCATCTATCTGTTAGCGACGTCAATAGTCTAGTGGGGCACAGTAGTGGTTAGAATGTTACTCTCAATCAAGAGAACCCAGGTTTGAATCCTCTTGCTGCCATTTTGAAACTTTGGCAATTTTGTTCACCCTACGTTGCCACAGTTGACTCAGCTGTATAAATGAGTACCTGGCTACAGACAGAGGTGGATATGTGAACGAATAGTCTTCACACAGTCATTGCAGTATGGCTGAATGCTTCACAGAGAAGTGGAGTATATATACTAGGAGTATAAGCTACACTAGGAGTATAAACGCCTGACAAAATAAACTTTTTCAAATTCAATGAGGCATAAAGAAGTCTTGGTATGGAACACTAGTCACTTGTTTAGTGTGACACACCAGTGACTGTTGATGTTAACATATGACATTGTTTCACTTTATCGGATAAAATTGTATGCAACTATTCGTAATAATCACTTCATGATTTTTACATTTAATTTGTCGTGTTTTAACATACAGTGATGCATTTTGAACACGCTGTAGCCAATTCGGGTATAGGTGTTTTCTTGCAAAGCATGTTTTTGTCATCCAATAACCATAATTATTTCGCTCATAGCAACTTTTTTAACAATTTGTTTGCACACAGTCGATGAAATAAATGTTAGTGATTTAGAATATCGATCCCTTGCATAAGCATTACTTAAGATTTTTTTTTTAAACAACATTCTAATAAGTATGACAACTCCATTAACCGGTATTCTGGGGGAAAGACCACAATTGATTTTAGTTTTTTATTCTCCATAAAGTAATTATGTATGCAGATTTTAGCAGTGAGGTAATTGGCTGGTTCCTGGCCCATCATGTTGTGGCGAATATGACCGCTGTTGGTTTCACTGACTGCCAAAATAACCTTGTGAGTCACATTTTGTAAGTTCTGAGAAAAACCCAAAAAACTATCAAAGACAAGAACTCTCTTGGATTATGTGGAACATATTGTTCATGGCTCCATGATTCCATTAGAAAGTAATAATTTACACTTACTTTGGAGCAAAAATTTAAACGAATGCGACATTTTGAACCATCTACTGCGGATCTTGTTCACGCATTGATGACCTATGTTGTGGCTCAGATTCTGATGGAATAACCTGGTTGTAAATGGCAGGTAGGTGGTACCCCTTGTCTCGATTCATGGTGGGGCCTCTACTTGATGTAGATTGCCACCTTCGCTTTTCTCTCCTGCCAGTTTTGTTATCTGGCCAGGACCTTGATGTTGTTCATGGACACTGAGTGTCCTGTGGCCACGCAGTGGTCTCCTACCCCTGTAGGTTTATCTAGGTTCGTATGGTCCTTGAACCTCCTGCTGACTGTTTGTTTAGTCCCACCGATGTATGTGTGTCTGGTGTTGTTGTCACATGTGGTAGATTGTCCCACACTGGTGTTCTTTCAGTGTCTTATCTTTCAGGTGAACTACCATGGAACAAAGGGTGTTTGAGGGCTTATGGTACGTGTGCACATTGTGTGACTTGAAGACTTGTCCGAGTTGTTCTGATAGCCTTGCTACATATGGTAGTCCCAACATGGGTTGGTTTGTATTCGTTGTTTTGGAACTATTATTGTTTGTGGCTGGTAGTTTCTCACTGGGAGGGGGTACCTCAAGGGCCGACTCCGGATAGTCGTTGGCTCTCAGGGTGTTACGGACATGCACAAACTCTGTTTTTCTGACTTCAGCGATGGTGACGTATTGCTGTGCCCTGCTGGTGAGTGTGCGCACAACCGATCTTTTGTGCATTAAGGGGTGGTGTGATTTGAAGTTTTAGTATTAGTCGGTGTGCGTGGGCTTCCTATATATAGTAAGCTTTGTGGATGTGTCGTCGAGTATGTGCATGCAGAGATCCAGGAATGGTAGTTCATGGTCTTTCTCTGGTTTGATGGTGAACTTGATGTGTGGATCGATGTTATTGATGTGTTCAGTGAACTCATCCACGTAGTACTCATGAAGTAGAGTGAATGTGTCATCCACATAACAGAGCCACAGTGATGGAGGTTGAGGTGCAGTAGAGAGGGCTAGTTCTTCAAAAAGTTCCATGTATGAACCAAGACCAGCTACCAGATTATTCCGCAAGAATCTGAACCACAACATAGGTCATCAGTGCATGAACATGGTCCACATAGACAGGTCGAAATGTCGCATTCATAAAAAAAAATTTCCAAAGTAAGTGTAGATTATTACTCTCTTGGATTAGCTATAACAAAGCCCAATCCTCTAACTTACACACATTTGTCTTTACTCCACCATGGTGCTAAATCAGGGTTCGGCAACCTTTTTGAACGGAGGGCCAAATATTAGTTACTTGGAATAGGTCAGCGAGCCGCACATACACACACGCACATGGAAGCATGCACGCACGCGCGCACATAAGGATATTATCTTTCTTGTAACACGTACAATATATATATTTATATATGTATATACGTACACAAATATACATATATATACACACACACACACACACACACACACATATGTATATATATATATACATATATACATATATGTATATATATATATATGCATGCATGCAACATGCATACGTTGCTGTTGTAAATAGGTCTGATTTTGAACAACAGTTTGATGGTCACTATGCTGTTCAAAAACACACACATTATTCATGTTACGTGTTCTTGGCATGCCGCTGATGCCATGTTGACCCGTGTGACACTGACGCCTGATGCTAGAGATATTGATGCTAGAGTTGCTGCGCCACCAAGTGTCCCACATCTGGCTGCAGACTTGACACTGCGAGCCTCAGCTCGTCATCCAAGTGTCCGTCTGTTAAATGCGTTCATGGCTACACGAAGTTCAGCTTCATTTTTTCATTCCCTGTTGCGAGCCCTGAGATTGTCAATCGGTCAGCAAACTCCCGTCTCAGCAGCTCAGTAAATGCTACGAAGGCCTACATGTCAGGAGTAGCTAGTTTGTTTTCTATGAGTGTCGGGAAGTAAAACCTGGTTTCGAAAGCGGAGACAAACGGGCACAGTTCATTGATTAGTTGGGCATTCAGCAGAGTGAGGTGCTCCGTGACGCAGACTAAAATGCAAAATCGTAGATCCATAAGGGGTCAGTGAATGCCGGTACTTCTCCACCCTTCTTCTCCATGAATACGCTAATCTCATGTCTCAGCTCATACACGTGGCACAGCATGGCAACCCAACCTAGTCAGGGCACTTCGGTTTAGTGCAGGAATTGTTAATATTGCAAATTCATCTGGGACGGAAGGTGCTGGAACTGCTAGTGATTTAACGAGTGTTGACGAGTGTTATTCAAAACAACACATTATCACTCAAACACAAAAAGAAAGAAAATTCATGTCTGCATGTGGGCAAAACTTAATTAATTAAAGTTTTAAGGAAGTGAGAAATGTTTGATATGTTCATCGCGTGGAAATGGTATTACCAAGTTGCATTATGTGATATGTCTCGCCTAGACGCCTCGAATTTAGTCTAGATAAGATGTACTATTTTTTATTTTATATATCAATATTGCGGGCCGCGCCATGCATAATCTCGCTATCAGTCCGCGGGCCGCATGAAATAGCTTTGCGGGCCGCAGTTGGCCTGCGGGCCGCAGGTTGCCGACCCCTGTGCTAAATAAATACAACACATTTAATTAATGTATAACTTGATGGGAGTTTTTTATTGACTGACTAAGTATTTTGAATCCACACTTGCCAGGTTCTGGCATTGCAATAGAAAGCAGATTTTCAGCTTTTTTTACAGTGTTACTCTGCAGAGACATTACATAAGTAACTCCAAACCAAAATAATTAAAGTTTGTTTTATTATAATTTGACTTACTGCACTCTTCAATAGGATGGCAACAGTTACTGTGCAGAACTCATTAACTCAAACATGTTCAGTGGAACCTCACTATTAAGGTCACCCTCCTGACTGGGGCAAAGTGACCTGAATAGTGAGGTGATCATATTAGTGAGACTGAAGTCCAATACTTTTTGCTTATGGAAATAATTTGGGATGGCGAGGTGGTTGTATTACTGAGGTGACTGTAAAGTGAGTTTTGAATGTGCATACTTTCTGTAGTAGCAACAAGTGACAGAGATCATCTAATGTATCATGAGTGTGTTGCCTTCTAGGCATTGCTGCCTCTGGCCAACTTGCCACTGATTGACTACACCCTCGAGTTCCTGTGGGCGTCTGGTATCCAGTCCATCATTGTGTTCTGCAGCAGTCATGCTGACCAAATCAAGGCACATATTGAGTAAGTTTGTGACAGGAAAGTTGTTTAACAAGATTTAACAAGATGGCCGTCCAAGGCAAAATCCCCAGCAAGTGGACAAGGTAGCCATTGACTTATTGAGAGTCCAAAATTTTTTCTGCGTATTTAAAGGTACCTTTTCTTGTTGCTATGCAATCTATGATGATCCTTCACTAATGTTAATTTGTGTCCTCTATTTGTGTTATCTTTCTTAAGCGATACAAAAATATTTCTATCAATATTTTTATACCCATTTAATATAAGTTGTTGGATCCATACAGAGAAGAAACTTGATATACTTGAATAGCTGGATCATGTTTCTTGGATTGTTTCATTAAACATTTTACTGATTTTGGTCTAAATTAAGAATACAGTAATATTAAAAAAAAAAAATTGAGGTTTGGGGTAAGCTATTTATATGTTTCTAACTTCTTATTTGCTCCTTTTCAAAAACAATTCTCATTATTTCATTACATTAATCTCACATACTGTGCACATGGCTTCTTTTATATGTCCAAGACAAAATAAATTGATTGATTATTTATGCACCTCACAAGAGAAACTGGGTTGAAATCTCAAACAAAGGCCGTGTGAAAAGCCCAAAATATCTAGAGATTACAACCAAGTTTCTTGTGAGTAAATAAGATGTCTAATGAAATTTGAAATGTTTGATTCAAGTTGATTGTAGAATTGTATGTATGTAATGTATTATAGGCCAAATAAAACAATCCTTGTTTCTCATCAGAACTTTTTGTAAACATAAATGAGGGATGAGGTTTTATTTTTAGTATTTTGTTGGAGGTTTAGCGACTACCGGTATCAAAGGGGCTATTCTAAATCATCAACAAGTGTAACGAGTGTATTTCTTACACCACTCCTCAGAAATGTACAAAAAGGTGCCCTTTGGCATGAGTCATACCTTGCTTGTTTTGTGGCACCTATTTTTAAATGCAAATGTTGGGAGGAAACCAAGAATTTTTTTCATGACGTCATGTGTGGAATTATGTTGAGAATCACTAAATGTTTTCCTCATTGAAAATTGTGAAAGCAATCTGTGGCCATTGGCATAGAGCTTGTGATGTGCTTGCAGGGCCTCCCAATGGAGCCTGTGGCCATTGGCATAGAGCTTGTGATGTGCTTGCAGGGCCTCCCAGTGGAGCAGCAGTACGAGTCCCATTGAGGTGAAGACGGTTGTCTTTGAGGGATGTATGTCAATGGGAGATGCCATGAGAGAGGTGGATGCCTGCTCTCTCATCACCAATGACTTTGTTCTTGTCAACGCTGATGTTGTTGCTAACATCAACCTCGCATCGGTCATAGAGAAGCACAAGTAAGACTACGTATTTGTTGCTGTCCTCTTAGTTCCTGAAGTCCAGGGTGAGGCTGACATCGACGCTGGTCCTTGATTTTTTTTCGTTCCATCACTGATCCCGTTTCACTCCCTATATCTCTCACTCTTTACCCCAGTTGTAGTCTCCCTTTTCTCCTACCCTCCACTCTGAGCGTATCCACTCTCTCTCTGTTAACCGTTCCCCTTCTTTCCAAGTGTCCAGCCCACTTTAACCAGCTCCTTCCTGAAGCCCTCTTTCACACCCACCTCCTCCCCAGCTCCCCCATTCTTCACCTGTCTACTCTTTTCATTGTAAAATAATCATGAAACTAACATGCATACATTCTAATGAATACTTGTAAACAAAATAACCAGACTGCTAATTTGCCATCTAAAGCCACAAGCAACTGTATAAGGAAATCATTGGCTTGTTAAGAGTCTTGTTTTTTTTCCTTATAAGTGCGTGTAACCCTACTCTAGAGCACAGTCGCACAGTGGCTTTTTTCATCAATGTAAAGCATGCCCATATAAGATATCTGTCAATTTTATTTTTAAACATTATTCACACTGTCATTAACACAACCATTAGCTAATTTGTTTCATTCATTATATAAACCTTTTTATGCTTGCTAAAAAAAGTTGTTATGGGCTTCATTAATGGATGATCTCAAAATATTGATTTATAACGCAAAATTTGTTTTGATGGGGGGTTGGGAGAGGGGGAGTTAGCAGTTTTTTGTTTAGCATCACACATAGATGTATTAAAAAAACATTGTTTATTTTCCTATCACCGTTCAGAAATGTCCTGACTTTGTATGCAGGCAGGCAATGTTGCATTATGACAGCTGGATGTTGTCGTATTCAGGGTGCCAAACATGTTTCCCATATTTCCTATATTTTAATTGTAATTCCTATTATTTAAAAAAATTCTATATTTTCCAAATAATTGTGGAAATTTGGATGTTTCTTGCGATTCATCACTTCAAACTTATTTTATGTCGATGACCACCTATGGATGGGATATGACTGCAGTGTGGTGTGAGTCGCACCTTACTGTAATGACCACCTATGGATGGGATCTGATTGTGGTGTGGTGTGAGTCGCACCTTACTGTAATGACCACCTATGGATGGGATCTGATTGTGGTGTGGTGTGAGTCGCACCTTACTGTAATGACCACCTGTGGATGGGATCTGATTGTGGTGTGGTGTGAGTCGCACCTTACTGTAATGACCACCTATGGATGGGATCTGATTGTGGTGTGAGTCGCACCTTACTGTAATGACCACCTGTGGATGGGATCTGATTGTGGTGTGGTGTGAGTCGCACCATACTGTAATCAGATTGACAAAATTGACAAATTTTGTCATGTAGAAAGTTGGTAGTTGCTAATTTGCGTTAACATGAGTCATTAGATGGCACCACCTGAAATAATGATTTATGCAGCAACGTTGGCTAATGGATACTCCTGTGTTTTTTATATATATTCCTATATTTTACTTCTAAAATATTATATTTCCTATAATTTTAAAATTAAAGGTGGATAAACTGTGCTATGTGAGGCCTACAGCTCAAAAGACAAATACATTGTCACATATATCCATGTAATTAATGTAGCGGGTGGGTGGGCAGTGGGCAGGGAGGGGGTCGGTGACCCGGTGGTCTGGGATGAAATGACATAGGTTCATGTAGTATCGTACATCAGTATTTTTAGATAACCCGTCATGTTTCCGTGTTGACTGTGATTGAGTTTATGGCCAAAGCAGTCGTCTTGGATGCTGAAAGTGAAAGTATAATGAACATTTACACACTCTTGTGAGACACTAAACCCGTTCGTCCCTTCTACTTGATCCAATGTGTACGCCAGGGGAAGTAAAAGACCCCACACAGCGGGTAAACTATAACCTGTTGTGAACAGTGGACTCACAAACTCTACGACACACTGCACCAAGTGTGTGTAGGGTGGGTGCTGAATTAGCTGCTGCCAAGAATAGCTGTGACAATGGAGTGCTTTGTCTAGGCAGATACCGGTGCTATGCATGATGTCATCATTATTATTATTATTCACAGGATGCGAAGACTCAAGGACAAGAACACGATCATGACGATGGTGTTCAAGCACGTCCTTCCATGCCAGCGAACACGGTGTCGCGAGGACGATGTGGCGGTGTGCATGCGCAAGACAGACTCCCGCATTCTAACCTATCAAAAACTCAACAACGCACATCGCATTGAACTCCCCCTGGTACGAGACATTGACAGTAGTTATAGTACTTATACTGTTCCTTTTACAGTCGCGCCTCATTATTACGTGCCCCGTTATTATGCAGATTCGGATATAACGCGGTCAGTCGTGGACAGCGATTTTCTGCCGCCAGGGGAAAATGCCAACTGGGCCTGCTTAAACCTATTTAGAACTGCTATGACAATTCTCAAGAAATATTAGGCGAACAATGTCAATGAACGAGTATCAATGTGTTGTTTGCTTTGAGCTGCCGCCGACATCAATCGCTGTCTCTGGCTTCGCTTCGACGGTTTGTAAATTGCAATTGAGATTCACAAATACGCCTCGCGTAAGAATTTAAAGTTTTAAATGCATTTAGTATGCAATACCAACATAACACTTTTAATCGTTTTCGCGACGCAAAACCAACATACCAAATTCCTAAGCCTAACTCAAGGCTCTACCGGTCACTATGCAAAAATACGAATTCATAATCCGCATATGAAACGATGAATCGATGTTAAGTGTTGCGTAATAATTTTATGCTTCGGTCGAGATCGGTTGAAAGACAAAGTGAAACAATTATTAATTCTACTTATTGTCATTTTCTGTGTTTTATCAGCTTACATACTACGTTTGTCAAATCATGTACGTTTTCAGCTTCTCAGATCCAGGTTATGATTTTCGATTCGTAGGCATATTGGTAGTAGATCTATTCCATAATGGTATACGTACATGTGTTTTATTCAGTTCAAGAATCAACAGGGTGTGACATTTAAAAATAATACACGTTGATGCTAGTATACTTTGTTTAGTAAGTTCCATGAACTGCATATTGGCGTATAAGACAGTGCTGCAAGCACACAGGGCTTTGACAGCGTTCTTGGACTTGGTGGTGCGGGCGGCGATCGATGTTGTTTAGTAGCTCCCTGGTGGCAGATTTGAGAACACCTAACGCGCCTCGCTTACAGCCCAGTCTGAAATCGTGGACCCCGACCACCGCGTTATAACGAGGCTCGACTGTATTAAGGAAATTCCATTAGTTTTGTCCCATCCCTTAAAATTCTTTTAAATTATGTTATTTTTGTCAAATATTCCTTTATATTTTATGTTAACTCGCTGTGATGATGGCTTTGTGCGTCCTTGTTCATGATATCGTGCTTAATGCTTAGTTGTGCCTCTGAGTTCGGCTTCCTGAGGGTTTAGGTGCTATAGAAGTTTATTGTTATTATTCCAGGAAATGCTGCAGGAGCACAGAGACGTCCAGCTGAGATACGACCTCCTCGACTGTCAGATCTACGTCTGTTCTCCCCACGTTCCCACGGTATTCACTGACAACTTTGACTATCAGACGCGTGATGACTTCACCCGTGGTATTCTCGTTGATGAAGAGGTACATGTGATTTACTTCAACAACCATGCAGCCGGCATAACAGTCAAACTGTTTGGTGTTTCCATTTATGTATTTAAAAATTATAATACAATTGTGCCATTGTGCTTTGAATCCAGTACAGAACCAGTGTTTGGGAACCAGAAACGGTGTCAGTTGCTCCGCATTACCCAGCTAACTAGGGTAACTGGCCCTGCCAAAACATCCACAGAGTTTGTTGAGACATCTGCCAGGCACCGCAGGATTCCACCAGTGAAACATTAATCTGATGCTATCTTCATCCCAGTCCCCAGTCGTGCTGTCTTCATCCCAGTCCCTAGTCCTGCTGTCTTCATCCCAATCCCCAGTCCTGCTGTCTTCATCCCAGTCCCTAGTCCTGCTGTCTTCATCCCAGTCCCCAGTCCTGCTGTCTTCATCCCAGTCCCTAGTCCTGCTGTCTTCATCCCAATCCCCAGTCCTGCTGTCTTCATCCCAGTCCCCAGTCCTGCTGTCTTCATCCCAATCCCCCATCCTGCTGTCTTCACCCCAATCCCCAGTCCTGCTGTCTTCACCCCAATCCCCCATCCTGCTATCTTCATCCCAATCCTCCGTCCTGCTGCCTTCATCCCCGTCCTGCTGTCTTCATCCCAGTCCCCAGTCCTGCTGTCTTCATCCCAATCCCCCATCCTGCTGTCTTCACCCCAATCCCCAGTCCTGCTGTCTTCACCCCAATCCCCCATCCTGCTATCTTCATCCCAATCCTCCGTCCTGCTGCCTTCATCCCAATCCCCTGTCCTGCTGCCTTCATACCAATCCCCCATCCTGCTACCTTCATCCCCATCCTGCTGCCTTCATACCAATCCCCCATCCTGCTGTCTTCATCCTAATCCCCCATCCTGCTACCTTCATCCCCATCCTGCTGCCTTCATACCAATCCCCCATCCTGCTACCTTCATCCCCACCCTGCTGCCTTCATACCAATCCCTCGTCCTGCTGTCTTCATCCCGATCCCCCATCCTGCTGTCTTCATCCTAATCCCCCATCCTGCTACCTTCATCCCCATTGTTCTGCCTTCATCCCAATCCCCCATCTTGCTGCCTTCATCCCAATCCCCCATGCTGCTGTAGATTATTGTTATACCATTATTATTGTTTTATACCAGACTAGCTAAATAGCATAACTGTTGTGATAGACCACAATTTATTAGAGTGGACAGTTTTAATGTTGATCAGTTATCTCCATTGAATGATTGGGACGTTGTTGCTTGCCCTCAGATCTCAGGTAACGCCATCTATGTGGAAGTCATTGAGGATGAGTATGCAGCCAGAGTGACTAATCTACACATGTACGATGCTATCAGGTAGGCCTAGTTTGACATTGTGTAGATGTGTTTGTTCAACTCTGATAATGCAATACCTAGTGACAAGCCATTGTCTATGATGGCCAGTATACTGGTAAAGACATCTTGGTAATTGCTATGGCTAGCTGGAACTTAAGATGATTTTAATGTGGTGATGAGTTCATTCCAGATTTTTGGTGCAGCTACAGAGAAAATGTTCTTGTCTAGGTTGAGCTTAGTTCTGGGAGCAACAAGTTGTTGCGAGATAGATGCTCTGAGCTGCCTGGGGATATTTGAGAGATGCAGGAGACTAGCCAAATAGGACAGCTGATGTGTTGAAAGAGCACACTAGTTTGAATTTTATATGATAGGTAACTGGATGCCAGTATTACTGTTTCAGTACAGGTAGTGAAGGTGAGAAACAAGGTGCCCAGACTCCCTAACATAAATAAATATATGTATGAATGTTTCTATGGCAGTAAAGACGTGATGGATCGATGGGTCTACCCTGTCGTGCCTGACACAAACATCTCCAACAGCGCAGACACAAAGTACACGCTTGGTCGACACAACATCTACCTGCACAGGGACATCACACTCGCAAGGTGAGCTATGTCTAGGATGCCTTTCTGCAGACACGAATGCCCCAGTAGGAGAGTTAAAACTGACCCCCATTAACCTCATTACATATGTATTCTGTGAGTACCATCTGCATAGTGTCATCAAGAATTAGAGTAAATGTACTCAATCATTGATTGCGAGTACAGTTATCAGTCGTTGATTGCGAGTACAGTTATCAATCATTGATTGATTGCGAGTACAGTTATCAGTCGTTGATTGCGAGTACAGTTATCAGTCGTTTATTGTTAGTACAGTTATCAGTCATTGATTGCGAGTACAGTTATCAGTCGTTGATTGCGAGTACAGTTATCAGTCGTTGATTGTTAGTACAGTTATCAGTCGTTGATTGCGAGTATAGTTATCAGTCATTGATTGCGAGTACAGTTATCAATCATTGATTGCGAGTACAGTTATCAATCATTGATTGCGAGTACAGTTATCAATCATTGATTGAGAGTACAGTTATCAGTCGTTGATTGCGAGTACAGTTATCAGTCGTTGATTGTTAGTACAGTTATCAGTCGTTGATTGCGAGTACAGTTATCAGTCGTTGATTGTTAGTACAGTTATCAGTTGTTGATTGCGAGTACAGTTATCAATCATTGATTGCGAGTACAGTTATCAATCATTGATTGCGAGTACAGTTATCAATCATTGATTGCGAGTACAGTTATCAATCATTGATTGCGAGTACAGTTATCAATCATTGATTGAGAGTACAGTTATCAATCATTGATTGCGAGTACAGTTATCAATCGTTGATTGAGAGTACAGTTATCGGAGGTTTGTGATCACACTACAACAACTTTGATTATATGACAACCTTTTTCCAGCAGTTGTGTTATGACATAAAAGTAATAATTATGTATCTCTACAAGATCATTGTCAGGTAATTGTAGTGATATACAGTCACCTGGGACAGTGCCAAATTATTTCAACAACAGTAAAGTATAGATCATTTAGTTCATTTTATCGGTAAAATCGGCACCGTTGAGCGAAAAATCTCGACTTTCCGGTAGATCCCGTTTGAATCTGAATCTCAGCCTCGATTCCGGCGACCAATGATATCGTAGCTACGTGCCCTCGTGATCTCTGCTATATAATTATAGCGAGTATAACTCCCTACCAGAACAGTTACAATTTTTTTTTTGCTTGAGTTATTTCTATCTACAATTTTTAATCATTGATCGCCTTCGAGGTCGATTTTCCGCGGGTCGGAAAAAGTTCGCGATCGACGAACCATGTATTTTGTCGCAATCGGCACTTTTTCATTGCGTCTGTCCATTTAGGCAATTTATTATGATTACTGAATGTACATTATTACTTAGTAGTCGTTATAAAAAATTGGTTGACTGTTAGTGTTATACACCGCTTATGGAGTAATGCACTAATGGCGGATTGGCGGCTACTTGGCCACTGGAATTTCACCCGCACCCTTGGTACCGGTACTTGGTACTCTGTCAGCACTGCTGAAATGCAAACTGAACGAGGACACTATTATGTACTGATTTCGCTCCCTGTGAGCGCACACTGTGGCTGGCGCGTGTCGCGTGCACGTCATACAACGTGTGCATTAGCTCGGCACAGGAGCGAGTGTGAATTTTATTTAGAGCATTTTGTTGTACAGCTGTATCTATATGTTGTTTGTATTTTGTGTATTTATACATTAGTGTATTTTTTATTTATGTCATTTGCACATTCCAGGCAGTTTTTACATTTGTATTTATCAATCTCAGTCAGAATTGTGTATAGCTTCGTATATTTCTGGCATGGTATTTTTATTTTATTTATCAGTATTGCCTTATTTAACAGTTTTTTCTGTAATCTGTACTTTATTAAGTGCCCTTTTATCAACATGATGCTTCATGCTGATTTGTGTTTGTTTTTTTACATTGCTGCATGTCTACTTTGTTTGTAATTATTGTTGTATAATTTTTATATATTTTTATCATTTGAACATTTCAGTATAGAATGTGCGTGTTTGCGTAATTGAAATGTGGAGCATTTTATTGATTGTTTTCACTGCTTTGTTTTTGTCTATTACCTTAATTTTTATGGACCTTGCATCGTTCTTAGTATTTTTTATGATTTATAATTTTTTGGAAATGCATTTTATGATTTTGTATATATTATTTATATTGTATATAATTGTCATTTCTTGTGTATTAGAAGTATATGCTGTGTATGTTTATGTAATTGAAAAGTGGAGCATCTAGCTATTTTCACTGCTATGTTTTTTATTTTTTATGCACCTTTCATTATGCTCAGTATTTTTTACCTGCATTTTAGCCTGTTGTATAATTATGTTATTCATGTACCTATATGTACCTTATTTAAATTGTATATAATTACCATTTCTTGTGTGTATTAAAATAATGTGTTTAACCATTATGGTTAATAGTGTGTTTGTTGTGCTGTGTCTCGAGTGTAGCTGTCGGTCGTCGAAGCGACGTCGTGACCCCAATTTTTGTCATACTCGCTAATCTACCCCTTTCGGGCCTTCCGAACTTGGCATGTCTGGTCCAGTCCCAAGGATGACCGTAATAGTGAGGGTCCACCTATAAGAATGTTTATGGACTTGAAACTTGTGTTTACTGCATTTTGATTCTTTGAGTGATGATTACCAGACTGTTGACGAGTCGTTTATTTTGATTCTTTGAGTGATGATTACCAGACTGTTGACGAGTCGTTTATTTTGATTCTTTGAGTGTTGATTACCAGACTGTTGACGAGTCATTTTGATTCTTTGAGTGATGATTACCAGACTGTTGACGAGTCGTTTATTTTGATTCTTTGAGTGATGATTACCAGACTGTTGACGAGTCGTTTATTTTGATTCTTTGAGTGTTGATTACCAGACTGTTGACGAGTCATTTTGATTCTTTGAGTGATGATTACCAGACTGTTGACGAGTCGTTTATTTTGATTCTTTGAGTGATGATTACCAGACTGTTGACGAGTCATTTTGATTCTTTGAGTGATGATTACCAGACTGTTGACGAGTCGTTTATTTTGATTCTTTGAGTGATGATTACCAGACTGTTGACGAGTCGTTTATTTTGATTCTTTGAGTGTTGATTACCAGACTGTTGACGAGTCATTTTGATTCTTTGAGTGATGATTACCAGACTGTTGACGAGTCGTTTATTTTGATTCTTTGAGTGATGATTACCAGACTGTTGACGAGTCATTTTGATTCTTTGAGTGATGATTACCAGACTGTTGACGAGTCGTTTATTTTGATTCTTTGAGTGATGATTACCAGACTGTTGACGAGTCGTTTATTTTGATTCTTTGAGTGTTGATTACCAGACTGTTGACGAGTCGTTTATTTTGATTCTTTGAGTGTTGATTACCAGACTGTTGACGAGTCGTTTATTTCCCACAGGGACAGTGTGCTGAAGGAGAATGTTATCGTGGGAAAGGGGACATCTGTCGGCAGTAACACTCATATCACCCAGTCTGTCATTGGCAACAACTGTATTATTGGTGAGTCTACAGTTGTTGCATTTTAGAACTCCTTCCGCAGTTCATGTAGCCCATCATATAGCCCATAGTGTAGCCCATCATGTAGCCCAAATTGTAGCCCACCGTCTAGCCCAGCATGTAGCCCAACATGTAGCCCATCACGTAGCCCACCATGAATCAGGTTTTGTTGATGTACAAATCTGTAGTGCCTGAACAGCTAAAGTTCTGTGACATGTGCTGTAGGTTTAACATAAGAGTGCACACCTTAGTTAAAGCTGCTTCCTCAAATGGTTCAGCCCATCGCGAATGCAGTTCATTTATATCCAGATGTGTAATGTGTGACTAGTTTAACTAATGTGTGCAGTTTATTTAATTAAAAAAATGCCTATTTTTGTTCAAATCATCAAAAGAATTTACTTTAGTCATTAGATCTAGTAAGGATCAAAATAGTGGATATCCAAAATGGTAAACACTGTGTGGGTCAATGCCGATCATAGACGTGACCTCCATCCTCTTGCCGATCACATGACAAAGCTGCAATATTTCACCTAGGAAGAAAATCGTGATTTTTCAGCATTTCGATTTTCACTTCAGTTAATGCTTGTTAAAGTTCTAATTTAATAGTTTGTCTGATGATTTCACAAAAACTACATACAATAGTTGCACAAACGAGTTAGCATGTTGTACTGGTAGGTTTGTTTTTTTGCAAAATTAATTTGAAATGAAACTAGCAAAAAATTTAAATGATTAAGCACCTTTAAAATCATCAAATGTTTTGAGTTTTGTTATATCTGGTAACTTGCAAAAGTGTGAATATTCTAATGTCATGGTATATAGATCTGTACTACTTTTGCCTTTTTTTCACCAAATCCATAAAAAAATTATTTAATGGTTTGTCTGATGGTTTCATAAAAATGTAATAACAAATTTGATGTGTGAATTAGCGTTTTGGGCATGTTTAAATTGTACCCATCTGTGATATTTTAGACTTTAAAAGTCTGTGCAACATGAAGTTGACTTTAGTGTGTTTCCAGTGATATTAATGTGTTTCCATTGACATTAATGTGTTTCCAGTGATATTATTGTGTTTACAGTGATATTAATGTGTTTACAGTGATATTAATGTGTTTCCAGTGATATTAATGTGTTTCCAGTGACATTAATGTGTTTCCAGTGATATTAATGTGTTTACAGTGATATTTATGATCACAATCACAACTCTAATATGCCACAGTAGCATTTAGTCACTCTGTTAATAGCATTTTGTTTGGCTCCATTGTAGGCAATGATGTGAGGCTGGATGGCGTCTATGTGTGGGACAACGTCACCATTGGTGACAGGTGTGAAGTAAGGATGTCAATTCTGGATGACGGGGTACATTTAGAGAATGGTGTCAAGGTTACAGAAGGCTGTGTACTGGGCAGGCAGGTAAGGTGGTAAACTTACTCACTTACTTGGGCCCATTTACTCGCTTTTTTCACTTTCTTTGGGGGTTCAGTGTGAGTGACTGTCTACAATGTCTGGCAAAACAATTTTTCATCTTGAATTCCTTCTCCACTGGAAGTTATTTGGTCCTGTCCTGAAGAGTGTTGTTGTCCTTTTCCACTGGAAGCTGTTTGGTCCTGTCCCAGAGAGTGTTGTTGTTCTTTTCCACTGGAAGCTAATTGGTCCTGTCCCAGAGAGTGTTGTTGTCCTTCTCCACTGGAAGCTATTTGGTCCTGTCCTGGAGAGTGTTGTTGTCCTTCTCCACTGGAAGCTATTTGGTCCTGTCCCAGAGAGTGTTGTCCTTCTCCACTGGTCCTGTCCCATAGAGTGTTGTTGTCCTTCTCCACTGGAAGCTATTTGGTCCTGTCCCAGAGAGTGTTGTCCTTCTCCACTGGTCCTGTCCCGGAGAGTGTTGTTGTCCTTCTCCACTGGAAGCTATTTGGTCCTGTCCCAGAGAGTGTTGTCCTTCTCCACTGGAAGCTGTTTGGTCCTGTCCCAGAGAGTGTTGTCGTCCTTCTCCACTGGAAGCTGTTTGGTCCTGTCCCAGAGAGTGTTGTTGTCCTTTTCCACTGGAAGCTGTTTGGTCCTGTCCCAGAGAGTGTTGTTGTCCTTTTCCACTGGAAGCTGTTTGGTCCTGTCCCAGATAGTGTTGTTGTCCTTCTCCACTGGAACCTATTTGGTCCTGTCCTGGAGTGTGTTGTTGTCCTTTTCCACTGGAAGCTATTTGGTCCTGTCCCAGAGAGTGTTGTTGTCCTTCTCCACTGGAAGCTGTTTGGTCCTGTCCCAGAGGTGTTGTTGTCCTTTTCCACTGGAAGTTGTTTAGTCCTGTCCTGGAGAGTGTTGTTGTCCTTTTCCACTGGAAGCTGTTTGGTCCTGTCCCAGAGAGTGTTGTTGTCCTTCTCCACTGGAAGCTGTTTGGTCCTGTCCCAGAGAGTGTTGTTGTCCTTTTCCACTGGAAGCTGTTTGGTCCTGTCTCGGAGACTGTTGTTGTCCTTTTCCACTGGAAGCTGTTTGGTCCTGTCCCAGAGAGTGTTATCGTCCTCCACTGGAAGCTGTTTGGTCCTGTCCCGGAGAGTGTTGTTGTCCTTTTCCACTGGAAGCTGTTTGGTCCTGTCCCAAAGAGTGCTGTTGCAAAACTTTTTCAGACCATTTTGAATTAATTATTCTGCACAGGCATCTATTGGTAACAGTCTACACCTGTACATCCTTTTTAGTGTTTGCTTTGTCATTTTCATAGCATAAGTCATGCAAAAATAAAATGTTAAATTTCTTGTTCTGTTGAATAATCTGCCATGTGGCAGTTCCTTGGTAACATATTCTTCATTCTGCCCAGTGTTCTGTCTTTCTCCTATGGTTTTGTCCTTCTTTCAGTCATGCCCATAAGCTCATTCTCTTCCTCCCCGTCATCTTTTTCCTTCTGTTGCCATTCTCAAAAGTCTGTGACTTCTCATGTTGTGTCCTAATCAGTTTTTCTGTTTCTTAAAGGGAACTATGTTGTATAAAGTATTTTATTTGCTTTATGGACAAAGGACTATCTTTATCAAATTGCGCTGCACACACCCCAGATGTCACGTTAATAGCCATGATCGGCTCCTGTGGTGCACCCACATACAACAACTGCAGTTGGATCTTCAGATTCAGATACAGTTAGACAATTGTTACCATTTGTTTGCTGAATTTTTACTGGATCTGCTAAAAAATAAATTAATAGTATGTATATTTCATTAAAACTAAATAAAACATTTGCACAAACAAACTAGCCTGTTGTAGTAGATACTAGAACTAGCCTTTCTTAATGGACACTAGAACTAGCTTGTCATAGTGGATACTAGAACTAGCCTTTCATAGTGGATACTGGAACTAACCTGTCATAGTGGATACTGAAACTAGTCAGTCGTAGTGGACACTAGAGCTAGCCTGTCATAGTGGATACTAGAACAAGCCTGTCATAGTGGACACTGGAACTAACCTGTCATAGTGGACACTGGAACTAGCCTGTCGTAGTGGATACTAGAGCTAGCCTGTCATAATGGACACTGGAACTTGCCTGTCATAGTGGATACTAGAACTAACCTGTCATAATGGATACTAGAACTAGCCTGTCATAGTGGATACTGGAACTAACCTGTCGTAGTGGATATTAGAACAAGCCTGTCATAGTGGATACTAGAACTAGCCTGTCGTAGTGGATACTAGAACTAGCCTGTCGTAGTGGATACTAGAACTGGCCTGTTATAGTGGATACTAGAACTAGCCTGTCATGGTGGATACTAGAACTAGCCTGTCATAGTGGATACTAGAACTAGCCTGTCATAGTGGATACTAGAACTAGCCTGTCATAGTGGATACTAGAACAGGCCTGTCATAGTGGATACTAGAACTAGCCTGTCATGGTGGATACTTGAACTAGCCTGTCATAGTGGATAATATATATATATATATATATATATATATATTTCATTTTTCATTTAATGATTCTAAAATGAGACGAATGAAAGAATTGACTTGAGGAAGAACCTTTAATATTTGTGTTATGAAATATTGTGTTGTTGTTGTTATTATTGTTGTTGGTACGTTGTTGTTGTTGTGTGTTGTGTAGGTGAGAGTCGGGCCTGACGTGACCTTACCCAAGGCAACCAAACTCATGTCAACGCCGGCAGTAAAAGCAGACGACAGTTTTGCTGAAGAAGAATCAGACGACCAGCCCATATGTGAAGGTGTCACATCACTCTATTTGCCTGTCTTTCAGAAGAGACACTAAAAGCCGTTGGTCCCTTCTATCTGGTGTCTATGCCAGGGGAAGTGAAAGATCCCACACAGGGGGTAAATGTGTAACCTGTCGTGGATTCACAAACAGACACGTTGCACCAATTGTATGGAGGCTGGGTACTGATTTAGCTGCTGCCAAAAACTAGCTCTGATAATGGGGCAAAGCATATAAGTACCTTGTGTAGGCGGATATAGATGCTATATAAAACATTCTTACTATTACTAGCAAAATACCTATCCTGCAGACAGGATAGCTTGCTGTCTTTCATTCTCCCCAACAGGGGTGCCACTCAACATATCACCACTGCCACATCTTGATAAAAAATAAAAATTGGCGAAGTGGTATAAGCGATTGGTTGGCTGGGTGACGCCATTGTTGTTTACGACTTGTTACATCATCGCAACTGTACAGTGGACGGTTTACGTAAGTTAGAACAATCGCAGAAAACATGCATAGTGTTGCGAACAAATGTAAGTAAGTTGAAACTACTTTAGAAAATAGCATTGCGAATGAGGGTAATTCTATGATTCAGGGTATATCTATGATTCAGGGTAATTCTAAGATTTAGGGTAACAGTCAGGTGAATTAAAAAAAAAATATAAGTGTCATGACTCCTTTGTGTGGTCGTAGATGAACCCCAGAAAGTTTGGCGCCCGAGATGCAAAGCATCTAGGAGGAGTAGGATAATATACATAGGCCTATGCTAGCTGGATTATAGGAAGATTATTATTTCTCAGTTGCAGAGGCCAACCGCTCTCTGGTTGGTACAAACGGCCACGCCTACCTTTATCAGCCACCCGATGGTGGTGATGATGATGATTTTGAGGATATCGTTGATGACGTGTGGGGCCAGACTGTCGAATCAGACAAGGAAGTGAGCAGCAGTGAGAGTGAGGAAGAAGACGAGGGGCAGCCATCAACCACCCCGCCCCCGGATGACACAAAAAGTAGTCATTTACTGTTGCGTGTACTGAGTTAGTTCTGCCCACCAGACAGTCTTGGGCATTTTATTATATAAAATTGCCGAAAATTAAATAAATAAATTAGACATTTATAATGCGAGGTGTTCCCAGGTTTATTTCCATCTATTTCTATTTATGATGCTTCTGCTGCTTCAAAGTTCTTCATGCAGTTAAATGCCAAATGTCATCAGTAAATGTCACCGTTCTGTTTCAGTGTTTTATGACGAGGTGATGGTGACATTACAGAGGGCGCTGTCAGAAAACATCGGCCTAGACAATCTGATAGTGGAGATCAACTCACTCAAGTAAGCCATGAGTCAGTAAGATGTGTTTTATGGGTGTCTACAATTCATTGAGCACATCGTAAATCCGGTACATTTATGTTCCAATCTATAGTGTGTGAATACTTTAATATATGCAATCAATTTAATAAAAGAGTGCGTAGTTTTGTTAAAATTACTGAAAGAATTGACTTCGATTGTTAGATTGGGTAACTCGCGAGTGAGAACAGTGTGACCGTGAGATCACAAAAAGTGTGCTGCCACCTTTTTCTGCAGGGTTTCTAGTTAAATAATTTAATGTTTTGTTCGATGATTGCATTGAAACTAAATAAACAATTTGCACAATCAAGCTGGCATGTCACGATTGACAAGTGCCAAGCTGGCATGTCACGGTTGATACATGCCAAGCTGGCATGTCACGATTGACAAATGCCAAGCTGTCATGTCACAGTTGATACATGCCAAGCTGGCATGTCACGGTTGACAAGTGCCAAGCCGGTATGTCACGGTTGATACATGTCAAGCTGGCATGTTACGGTTGATACATGCCAAGCTGGCATGTCACGGTTGATACATGCCAAGCTGGCATAGCACGGTTGACACATGCCAAGCTGGCATGAAATGAGTCAGAAATGAGCTGAGCAATTAATTTAATTGAGGAAGGAGTTTTTATACTCAAACCTCCCTTATTTCTTCAAGGCATCAATCAGTTTTTTTTATGAAGTAATAATTAATGAGGGGTGTGTTTTAGAGGATGAGACCTCCCCACCTGGTTTGGAGGCCAGCATCAAATTATATGCCTCTGTGTTTTAAGGTCAACATCCCACGTATGAGTGGGGAGTGCGGCAGGGGTCCCACCCACCTATCTCCATCTTTTGAGAGCCAACCTCCCACTTACTGCCACACCTTCCTCAGTAATCAGCAGCCTAAGCTCTCTTGCAGTAAAGTCATTATAATTCACTTATTTTTCTGGAGATTGTAAATTTAGTGTGTGTGTGTGTGTGTGTGTGCGTGCGTGCGTGTGTGTGTGTGTGTGTGCGTGCGTGCGTGCGTGCGTGCGTGCGTGTGTGTGTAATGAAAATTTAACTGTGTATTCCTGTCTCCATTACAGACATGCCTACAACATCCAGATCCAAGAAGTGAACACCTTTGTCACCAGGGCCATCTTCTCTCTGCCTCTTCATGCAGGGAAATCTGAGAAACTCCATTATATGGAGAGTATCAAGACGGTATGTCATGTTAATATCAAATGGAACCTTTGAGAACTGGTTGAGGCGCAAATAAACAGTCAAGGCCATAGGTCGCATCCAATTGTTTCTGTCGTTCCACCAGACATTTATAATGATTACATATTGATTTTAGCCAATTGAGAGCAGCAACAGACAAAAGTCATTTCTAAAAAATTATATTTGAAATATTCGTCTGCCATTTTGTATGCGATGACTGCGTTAAAATAGAAACAAAAGTTCTGTTGTCATTGCATGTGTGTATATTTATGAAATCATAACTACACCCCTGTCTTGGAGCAGAGTGTATTGCCTGTAATCTGACATAGAATTAGATTACCTTACCAACGACTTGTGTAAATAAGTCTTATAAAAAGACATGAATGTTTTGTGATTAGATATAGCTAAGAAAGTATTACTGAATTACCGAGATATTAAACATACAAAGTCTGATCATTATTTGTCATAAAATCAACTATATCTGCAGAAAAATTCCTAAAATTGTTCAATGCACCAACAGAAAGCTAAAACTTGGACAATCACCAGTAACTACATAACTAAGCAAGTTTTATTTCAAGACAAGAAACTACAGAATTCTAATTCCTCTCAAGCTATGGGCAACACACACGTGGGCAATGGACATTAGATACTATTGAATTTAGAATACTAAGAATGTGTGACTTTACAACTGATGGCTATTGTGGTGACAGTTCTGAGTCTGGACGGGGGTAGAACTAAGACATAGTACTTAGTGGGTACCACATGGGGTAGAACTGAAACATATGGTACTTAGTGGGTCCCACAGATGGTAGAACTGAAACATACGGTACTTAGTGGGTCCCACAGGGGGTAGAACTGAGACGTACGGTACTTAGTGGGTCCTACAGGGGTAGAACTGAGACGTACGGTACTTAGTGGGTCCCACAGGGGGTAGAACTGAGACGTATGGTACTTAGTGGGTCCCACAGGGGGTAGAACTGAGACGTATGGTACTTAGTGGGTCCCACAGGGGGTAGAACTGAGACGTATGGTACTTAGTGGGTCCCACAGGGGGTAGAACTGAGACGTATGGTACTTAGTGGGTCCCACAGGGGGTAGAAATGAGACGTATGGTACTTAGTGGGTCCCACAGGGGGTAGAAATGAGACGTATGATACTTAGTGGGTCCCACAGGGGGTAGAACTGAGACGTGTGGTACTTAGTGGGTCCCACAGGGGGTAGAACTGAGACGTATGATACTTAGTAGGTTCCACAGGGGGTAGAACTGAGACGTATTGTACTTAGTATGTACCACAGTTGTGGTCAGCACTAGTAATTATGTTGATTAACATTGCTTTTAAGACTATAATGTCATATGTTTTATGTGGACAATAGTTGACACTGACAATGCTGTGTTGTGTTTGAAGTATCTCTCGAAGCTGCTCCCAGTTCTTAAGAACTACATCCGAAGTAGTGCCTCACAGAAAGACTGTCTCTACTCGCTCGAGGTAAATCGTCAAGTTTTTACGCACCATCACTTGTAGTCAGACAGTGGTGGAGCCATCGTTATAGCAGTGGGCTTCATGCTGGAAACATCACAACATCAGGGATACAGTGGCTCAGTGGTTAGTACACTGGACTTGTAATCGAGAGTACCAAGGTTTGAATCCTCTTTTCGAAGCTTGGCCAACTTCTTTGCCTCGGCTGTGTAAATGAGTACCTGGCTATAGACAGTTGACTCAGCTGTGTAAATGAGTACCTGGCTATAGACAGTTGACTCAGCTGTGTAAATGAGTACCTGGCTATAGACAGTTGACTCAGCTGTGTAAATGAGTACCTGGCTATAGACAGTTGACTCAGCTGTGTAAATGAGTACCTGGCTATAGACAGTTGACTCAGCTGTGTAAATGAGTACCTGGCTATAGACAGTTGACTCAGCTGTGTAAATGAGTACCTGGCTATAGACAGTTGACTCAGCTGTGTAAATGAATACGTGGCTATAGACAGTTGACTCAGCTGTGTAAATGAGTACCTGGCTATAGACAGTTGACTCAGCTGTGTAAATGAGTACCTGGCTATAGACAGTTGACTCAGCTGTGTAAATGAGTACCTGGCTATAGACAGTTGACTCAGCTGTGTAAATGAATACATGGCTATAGACAGTTGACTCAGCTGTGTAAATGAGTACCTGGCTATAGACAGTTGACTCAGCTGTGTAAATGAGTACCTGGCTATAGACAGTTGACTCAGCTGTGTAAATGAATACATGGCTATAGACAGTTGATTCAGCTGTGTAAATGAGTACCTGGCTATAGACAGTTGACTCAGCTGTGTAAATGAGTACCTGGCTATAGACAGTTGACTCAGCTGTGTAAATGAGTACCTGGCTATAGACAGTTGACTCAGCTGTGTAAATGAGTACCTGGCTGTAGACAGTTGACTCAGCTGTGTAAATGAGTACCTGGCTATAGACAGTTGACTCAGCTGTGTAAATGAGTACCTGGCTATAAACAGTTCACTCAGCTGTGTAAATGAGTACCTGGCTGTAGACAGTTCACTCAGCTGTGTAAATGAGTACCTGGCTATAGACAGTTCACTCAGCTGTGTAAATGAGTACCTGGCTATAGACAGTTCACTCAGCTGTGTAAATGAGTACCTGGCTATAGACAGTTCATTTAGCTGTGTAAATGAGTACCTGGCTGTAGACAGTTCACTCAGCTGTGTAAATGAGTACCTGGCTATAGACAGTTCACTCAGCTGTGTAAATGAGTACCTGTCTGTAGACAATTCACTCAGCTGTGTAAATGAGTACCTGGCTATAGACAGTTCACTCAGCTGTGTAAACGAGTACCTGGCTATAGACAGTTGACTCAGCTGTGTAAATGAGTACCTGGCTGTAGACAGTTGACTCAGCTGTGTAAATGAGTACCTGGATGTAGACAGTTCACTCAGCTGTGTAAATGAGTACCTGGCTATAGACAGTTCACTCAGCTGTGTAAACGAGTACCTGGCTATAGACAGTTGACTCAGCTGTGTAAATGAGTACCTGGCTGTAGACAGTTGACTCAGCTGTGTAAATGAGTACCTGGCTGTAGACAGTTCACTCAGCTGTGTAAATGAGTACCTGGCTATAGACAGTTGACTCAGCTGTGTAAATGAGTACCTGTCTGTAGACAGTTCACTCAGCTGTGTAAATGAGTACCTGGCTGTAGACAGTTCACTCAGCTGTGTAAATGAGTACCTGGCTGTAGATAGTTGACTCAGCTGTGTAAATGAGTACCTGGCTGTAGACAGTTGACTCAGCTGTGTAAATGAGTACCTGGCTATAGACAGTTCACTCAGCTGTGTAAACGAGTACCTGGCTATAGACAGTTGACTCAGCTGTGTAAATGAGTACCTGGCTGTAGACAGTTCACTCAGCTGTGTAAATGAGTACCTGGATGTAGACAGTTGACTCAGCTGTGTAAATGAGTACCTGGCTATAGACAGTTGACTCAGCTGTGTAAATGAGTACCTGGCTATAAACAGTTCACTCAGCTGTGTAAATGAGTACCAGTCTCTAGACAGTTCACTCAGCTGTGTAAATGAGTACCTGGCTAAAGACAGTTCACTCAGCTGTGTAAATGAGTACCTGGCTATAGACAGTTCATTTAGCTGTGTAAATGAGTACCTGGCTGTAGACAGTTGACTCAGCTGTGTAAATGAGTACCTGGCTGTAGACAGTTCACTCAGCTGTGTAAATGAGTACCTGGATGTAGACAGTTGACTCAGCTGTGTAAATGAGTACCTGGCTATAGACAGTTGACTCAGCTGTGTAAATGAGTACCAGTCTCTAGACAGTTCACTCAGCTGTGTAAATGAGTACCTGGCTAAAGACAGTTCACTCAGCTGTGTAAATGAGTACCTGGCTATAGACAGTTCATTTAGCTGTGTAAATGAGTACCTGGCTGTAGACAGTTCACTCAGCTGTGTAAATGAGTACCTGGCTATAGACAGTTGACTCAGCTGTGTAAATGAGTACCTGGCTATAGACAGTTGACTCAGCTGTGTAAATGAGTACCTGGCTGTAGACAGTTGACTCAGCTGTGTAAATGAGTACCTGGCTATAGACAGTTGACTCAGCTGTGTAAATGAGTACCTGGCTATAAACAGTTCACTCAGCTGTGTAAATGAGTACCTGTCTCTAGACAGTTCACTCAGCTGTGTAAATGAGTACCTGGCTAAAGACAGTTCACTCAGCTGTGTAAATGAGTACCTGGCTATAGACAGTTCACTCAGCTCTGTAAATGAGTACCTGTCTGTAGACAGTTCACTCAGCTGTGTAAATGAGTACCTGTCTGTAGACAGTTCACTCAGCTGTGTAAATGAGTACCTGGCTGTAGACAGTTCACTCAGCTGTGTAAACGAGTACCTGGCTATAGACAGTTGACTCAGCTGTGTAAATGAGTACCTGGCTGTAGACAGTTGACTCAGCTGTGTAAATGAGTACCTGGCTGTAGACAGTTCACTCAGCTGTGTAAATGAGTACCTGGCTATAGTCAGTTCACTCTGCTGTGTAAATGAGTACCTGGCTATAGACAGTTCACTCAGCTGTGTAAATGAGTACCTGGCTATAGACAGTTCACTCAGCTGTGTAAACGAGTACCTGGTTATAGACAGTTGACTCAGCTGTGTAAATGAGTACCTGGCTGTAGACAGTTCACTCAGCTGTGTAAATGAGTACCTGGCTGTAGACAGTTCACTCAGCTGTGTAAATGAGTACCTGGCTATAGACAGTTCACTCAGCTGTGTAAATGAGTACCTGGCTATAGACAGTTCACTCAGCTGTGTAAATGAGTACCTGGCTATAGACAGTTCATTTAGCTGTGTAAATGAGTACCTGGCTGTAGACAGTTCACTCAGCTGTGTAAATGAGTACCTGGCTATAGACAGTTCACTCAGCTGTGTAAATGAGTACCTGGCTATAGACAGTTCACTCAGCTGTGTAAATGAGTACCTGGCTATAGACAGTTCATTTAGCTGTGTAAATGAGTACCTGGCTGTAGACAGTTCACTCAGCTGTGTAAATGAGTACCTGGCTATAGACAGTTCATTTAGCTGTGTAAATGAGTACCTGGCTGTAGACAGTTCACTCAGCTGTGTAAATGAGTACCTGGCTATAGACAGTTCACTCAGCTGTGTAAATGAGTACCTGGCTATAGACAGTTCACTCAGCTGTGTAAATGAGTACCTGGCTGTAGACAGTTCACTCAGCTGTGTAAATGAGTACCTGGCTATAGACAGTTCACTCAGTTGTGTAAATGAGTACCTGGCTATAGACAGTTCACTCAGCTGTGTAAATGAGTACCTGGTGGATATAAATGAATGAGTAGACTTCACACATAATTGCTTATGTTCTGTTTCCAGAGAAGTCAGTTGGCGTTTTAATGAACAGGTCTGCCAGGGAGTGAAGTGTGTTTTGGGCAGTCCTAAGGATGGGATACCATGTTATATAACTTACCTCAGACCTGCCAACCCTGAGTGGCTCACACCTGTAAGGATTGTGACAACAATCCATAAGATTTGCACAAAATCCTTACAAATTCATCCTGTCAATATGACGCAATACATCGACAAGATATATACATGTCAATGGTTAATTGTCGACTTTAGAGAAAACAACACAAATTTCAACTGGCACGTGAACTCTTTTGTGATAATTGTATGTCGATGACAGGCTTCGACGCCTCCGGCGCCAACCATCACTTCACTATCTGCGTGGTTTTCGTTCTTTTACAAAAAAATTCTTAGCCACTTCACTGTCCGGAAAAGACGTGGCGCCAGATCTGTGAAGTGGTTGACAAATGGCAGGAGGGAAGTTATGTTCGGTCACGAAATAAGAAAACAACCTCGGCCTTGATCACAGAGTCCGGCAATAATACGCTGATTGTTCGATCGTTTTTCGCAATCATTGAACAATTCCTCATAAATTTAGCATATAAAACGAGAAAAAAAAATGTTTTTCTTAAAGAAAAAAATCCGTAAGGAAACACTTACGCCCGTAAGCCCGTAAAATTATGAAAAATCCATACAACGTACAGCTAATCCGTAAGGGTTGGCAGGTCTGACTTACCTCTACATTTTGACTTGTAGGACCACACCATGCAAGTGGAGCCTATTGAGGGAGCGTTACGTGATGTCTTGTATCTTCTCTATAGTGTCTTGTAGGACGTAGCCATGCAAGTGGCGCCCATGCGGGGGTGTTACGTGATGTCTTGTATCTTTTCTATAGTTTCTTGTAGGACCTTGCCATGCAAGTGGAGCCCATGCGGGGGGTGTTACGTGATGTCTTGTATCTTCTCTATAGTGTCTTGTAGGACCTAGCCATGCAAGTGGAGCCCATGCGGGGGGTGTTACGTGATGTCTTGTATCTTCTCTATAGTGTCTTGTAGGACCTAGCCATGCAAGTGGAGCCCATGTGGGGGATGTTACGTGATGTCTTGTATCTTCTCTATAGTGTCTTGTAGGACGTAGCCATGCAAGTGGCGCCCATGCGGGGGTGTTACGTGATGTCTTGTATCTTTTCTATAGTTTCTTGTAGGACCTAGCCATGCAAGTGGAGCCCATGTGGGGGATGTTACGTGATGTCTTGTATCTTCTCTATAGTGTCTTGTAGGACGTAGCCATGCAAGTGGCGCCCATGCGGGGGTGTTACGTGATGTCTTGTATCTTTTCTATAGTTTCTTGTAGGACCTAGCCATGCAAGTGGAGCCCATGCGGGGGGTGTTACGTGATGTCTTGTATCTTCTCTATAGTGTCTTGTAGGACCTAGCCATGCAAGTGGAGCCCATGCGGGGGGTGTTACGTGATGTCTTGTATCTTCTCTATAGTGTCTTGTAGGACCTAGCCATGCAAGTGGAGCCCATGCGGGGGGTGTTACGTGATGTCTTGTATCTTCTCTATAGTGTCTTGTAGGACCTAGCCATGCAAGTGGAGCCCATGCGGGGGGTGTTACGTGATGTCTTGTATCTTCTCTATAGTGTCTTGTAGGACCTAGCCATGCAAGTGGAGCCCATGCGGGGGGTGTTACGTGATGTCTTGTATCTTCTCTATGTTGTCTTGTAGAACCTTGCCATGCAAGTGGAGCCCATGCGGGGGGTGTTACGTGATGTCTTGTATCTTCTGTGTTGTCTTGTAGAACCTTGCCATGCAAGTGGAGCCCATGCAGGGGGTGTTACGTGATGTCTTGTATCTTCTCTATAGTGTCTTGTAGGACCTAGCCATGCAAGTGGAGCCCATGCGGGGGGCTTTACGTGATGTCTTGTATCTTCTCTATGTTGTCTTGTAGGACCTTGCCATGCAAGTGGACCCATGCGGGGGTGTTACGTGATGTCTTGTATCTTCTCTATGGTGTCTTGTAGGACCTAGCCATGCAAGTGGAGCCCATGCGGGGGGTGTTACGTGATGTCTTGTATCTTCTCTATGTTGTCTTGTAGAACCTTGCCATGCAAGTGGAGCCCATGCGGGGGGTGTTACGTGATGTCTTGTATCTTCTGTGTTGTCTTGTAGAACCTTGCCATGCAAGTGGAGCCCATGCAGGGGGTGTTACGTGATGTCTTGTATCTTCTCTATAGTGTCTTGTAGGACCTAGCCATGCAAGTGGAGCCCATGCGGGGGGCTTTACGTGATGTCTTGTATCTTCTCTATGTTGTCTTGTAGGACCTTGCCATGCAAGTGGAGCCCATGCGGGGGGTGTTACGTGATGTCTTGTATCTTCTCTATGTTGTCTTGTAGAACCTTGCCATGCAAGTGGAGCCCATGCGGGGGGTGTTACGTGATGTTTTGTATCTTCTCTATGTTGTCTTGTAGAACCTTGCCATGCAAGTGGAACCCATGCGGGGGGTGTTACGTGATGTCTTGTATCTTCTCTATGTTGTCTTGTAGAACCTTGCCATGCAAGTGGAGCCCATGCAGGGGGTGTTACGTGATGTTTTGTATCTTCTCTATGTTGTCTTGTAGGACCTAGCCATGCAAGTGGAGCCCATGCGGGGGGCTTTACGTGATGTCTTGTATCTTCTCTATGTTGTCTTGTAGGACCTAGCCATGCAAGTGGAGCCCATGCGGGGGGTGTTACGTGATGTCTTGTATCTTCTCTATGTTGTCTTGTAGAACCTTGCCATGCAAGTGGAGCCCATGCGGGGGGTGTTACGTGATGTCTTGTATCTTCTCTATGTTGTCTTGTAGGACCTTGCCATGCAAGTGGAGCCCATGCGGGGGGTGTTACGTGATGTCTTGTATCTTCTCTATGTTGTCTTGTAGAACCTTGCCATGCAAGTGGAGCCCATGCGGGGGGTGTTACGTGATGTCTTGTATCTTCTGTGTTGTCTTGTAGAACCTTGCCATGCAAGTGGAGCCCATGCAGGGGGTGTTACGTGATGTCTTGTATCTTCTCTATAGTGTCTTGTAGGACCTAGCCATGCAAGTGGAGCCCATGCGGGGGGCTTTACGTGATGTCTTGTATCTTCTCTATAGTGTCTTGTAGGACCTTGCCATGCAAGTGGAGCCCATGCAGGGGGTGTTACATGATGTCTTGTATCTTCTCTATGGTGTCTTGTAGGACCTAGCCATGCAAGTGGCGCCCATGCAGGGGGGCTTTACGTGATGTCTTGTATCTTCTGTGTTGTCTTGTAGAACCTAGCCATGCAAGTGGCGCCCATGCAGGGGGCTTTACGTGATGTCTTGTATCTTCTGTGTTGCTTGTAGGACCTAGCCATGCAAGTGGCACCCATGCAGGGGGCTTTACGTGATGTCTTGTATCTTCTGTGTTGTCTTGTAGAACCTAGCCATGCAAGTGGAGCCCATGCAGGGGGCTTTACGTGATGTTTTGTATCTTCTGTGTTGTCTTGTAGAACCTAGCCATGCAAGTGGCGCCCATGCAGGGGGCTTTACGTGATGTCTTGTATCTTCTGTGTTGCTTGTAGGACCTAGCCATGCAAGTGGCGCCCATGCAGGGGGCTTTACGTGATGTCTTGTATCTTCTGTATTATCTTGTAGGACCTAGCCATGCAAGTGGAGCCCATGCAGGGGGCTTTACGTGATGTCTTGTATCTTCTGTATTGTCTTGTAGGACCTAGCCATGCAAGTAGAGCCCATGCAGGGGGCTTTACGTGATGTCTTGTATCTTCTGTGTTGTCTTGTAGGACCTAGCCATGCAAGTGGAACTCATGCAGGGGGCTTTACGTGATGTCTTGTATCTTCTGTGTTGTCTTGTAGGACCTAGCCATGCAAGTGGAACCCATGCAGGGGGCTTTACGTGATGTCTTGTATCTTCTCTATGACCGAGACATTCTGGAGGAAGAAATGATACTGACTTGGTACAACAACCTACCATCACCTGCCTCAGACATCTCCACAAGGAAGAAACTCCGTACCTTGGTCAGTGGGGGATTTGAAGGGATGGAGGGCTGCTAGAGTGGGTTTTATGGGTTTATCCCGGGGGAGGTCATTGTTAAGCTCCTGCAGTTCAATTATTTCACTCCTCGTTTTAAAATCATTTTCCACTGCAACATGTTAACAACTGATTACATTGTTTTTGCTGATTTGTTGTATGCATTTCAATGGAGTTTTTTGTGATGAAAAGTGTTTTGTGGTTTTGTGGAAAACACGAAAACCATGAAGTTTAAACGCTCGAAAGAAATGTCAGTGTGTAGTATGGTTATTTTTTAGTCAGACATATTAATATATTTTGTCTTCAACTGTCGATTCACTTGTACTGTACATTAGTTTGAGCCATGTACTTTAATTGATGGTTTCAAAATATTAATATATGACACAAAACATTTAACATCAGACCCCTCTCCCACTACATGACCCCTCTCCCACTACATGACCCCTCTCCCACTACATGACCCCTCTCCCACTACATGACCCCTCCCACTACATGACCCCTCCCGCTACATGACCCCTCTCCCACTACATGACCCCTCCCACTACATGACCCCCTCCCGCTACATGACCCCTCTCCCACTACATGACCCCTCCCACTACATGACCTCTCACCCACTACATGAAATATCCACCTGTGCGCTGCTTTAGTAACTTTATATCCACCAGATGGCACTTCAGCCATCATAATACAAAACTGTCTGTGCTCAAAGTCAACATCATTATGCTGAAATCAGAAAATAAAAACGTTTTTGGAAAAAATACATCGTTAAATGAAACAGATATAAACCTCCTATGAAAACGATAGTGTGGTTTCATACATCTATGTTTTGAGCTTGTCCCTCAACAGTCCTTGACGCTATGTTACAGGTGTTTTGAGCTTGTCCCTAAACAGTCCTTGACGCTATGTTACAGGTGGAGAAATTTGTCCAATGGCTGCAAGAAACAGAGGAAGAGAGTGACTGATGTGGCGCAAGGAAGTCTTCACTCGTACCCGTCTCTAAAGCTGAGGCATTCAACAGCCTGCTGAACGATTTCTCTTGTAATGCTATGGCCAGGGGTCAAGCAAAATAATGGATTTTGATTATTAAACTTGTGGTGTTGCCACAGTTGTGGTTATTTCTGTAAGGTTATATCTATATAATAATGACGTCTTCTGCAGCACCGGTATCCATCAACATAAGATGTTCATGATAGTATAGATATCGAGTCCACGACAGGTTACACATTTAGCCTCTGTGTGGGATAATTTACTTCCCTTCACATAGAAAACAGGCAGACCAACATTGACCGTTGTCACACTGTACGCTTGATAGCCATATTTTCCTGTCTGCAGTGGGGGAAATATATAAAGCAGTATCGGTCTAGTTGCACATGAGGTGATCTTACAATGAATCAGTGATAAGTGTAATGATATCAAAATAAATATGTGATGTCTCAGTATCATGAGTGCCAACCCTGTGTGGTGCACACCTGTAAGACGGATAACAGTAAGATTGCAAATACGTAAAATTGCAAACGAAACGGAAGATTATATATCTACACCACACATCCGACTGTCCACCACTGAAATATTCACAACAATCGCTCTTTGTACAGGTTTTGTTTTGTAATGCAAAACAGCCTTGTTCAAAATGCACAAAATCATAAAGAATATCTCCTATGCCTGAAGGCTCATCAAATATAAGACAAATTAAGAGTTAAACCATAAGAATTGGCAACTATATGCAATATGATGCTCAAGAAATTACAACTAAATGTCATTCTCGAATAATAGCAGATTTTATTAGTGTTTAACACTATTTCGAAATACAGTAATCTTAGAATGATTATAAAATATTTGGATAACATCATCATTACTTGTAACAAGCATGCTATAACAACTATATACAACACGTAATAGCCCAGCTACATCTTTATAACTTATACGCCTCAAAATTTGCCAATGGTCAGATACAATTTTCAATCTATCATGTTAGGGGCTTTGTAAATATAAAAAATTACAATGATCGAAAAAAGGATAGGATTGACACCTTTATAAAAAAAATGGAAAATATGAGGCATTGTACAGGCATTAACAATGCAGCAAATAGCCGATTATTGCAAAATTTGTGCTGGGAAAAAAACTCAAAAATATACCAGTAAATTTTTTTTTTATAATGGCCCACCCATGCACATAATTTTTTCCTGGATTATTGGAATTTTTTATATTTGCAAAGCCCCTTAGATGTCAGATGAAATTTATTTGCCATGCTTTGATTAACAAAGAGTTAATTTCAGTGAACGGTAGATGTTAACAGAAACAACTTGTTAAACAAGTCATACTAGTTCATTTAATTTACCCAGCTCATAAAAAATACAGTTTGAAATGTTAATAGATCGTCAGTGGAGTAAATTATACTTTAACTATACACAAGAAATATGCAAATATTGACACACACACAGTCGTATATATAGAGTATTGTAAACACTTTGTAAATGCTCAAAACATGAGATACTATACAGTTGAATTGATCACAAGAAAGATCAGACAAGTTGACAACTTCAGTAGATACAGGTACAAGGTGTGATCTTTTCAATAGCAAAATCATTAGTATATGGTATAAACTTTATCTATTCTAATATTTTTACCATCCAAATGGATTTCAATGAACCACTGTTTCTTAATATAATTTGGCCATTATCTGTTTGTGAATATCTAATGTGAGTAGGGAGTTCAGCATGCAATGTAAACAAGATATTCAGGGCAAAACATTCTAACTAAACAGATAATGGTAAAATTATATTAAGAAATTTTTTAGAATAGATATAATTTATATTATATAACAAGTTTACGATAAAAACTATCCGACTTGGTATCTTTAAGGGGATAAGGATGTAGATGGAATGACTGTACTGGAAGAAACTGACTGAAGAACGTGACATACCTTACAATACAATACAGGTATACATCATGTAGTGTAGCACATACACTTAGACGTCTAGCATGTGAACAAATCCTTGGATGGACGTTCCGGTTTCATGGCTTGTTGTTTTAGACGTGTTAGTTACCTCTCAAGAAACTTGGTGGTATTCGCCGAATATTTCATCAAACGAAACAAGCCGTGAACCGAGACGTCGGCCAGGAGCTCCAACCTGTCCTTCTCCAGTTTGTGTCACATGATGCTGGTCATGTGACATACCTGTAGGGAAGTCAGTCCGTCGACAAAGGCCAAGTGAATCGGTCGATGTATTCAAGGAATATTAAAGACGTTTTTGAGATGTAAATAACATGTCTAATGCAACCACCCAAGAAACTCGAACATCCATCCATTCATGGAGAACAGTGTACTTATCTTCATCTTTAAACATAAATTACTACAAACTGTAAACAACATTTGTATTTGCTGAAATATTGGCAGGCGTTTTAACGATGCTAATACTGCTGCCGCTTCCTGCAATGATCTCCCTGCTACATTATAGCTACACTGCTACATTATAGCTACACTGGTATGTTTAAACAGAGTTGACCCCAGGTGTAGAGTTGATTTCAGAAACATTTATATTTTGCTACTTTGGTAGCATAAACCAGTCACAATGTATTTGGGAGATATGTTAAAAATACTGTAAGCAAAAGACAAGTAAAACTGTGAGCTAACAAGTTAAATATGGGCAACTTAGCAAGATGAAAGTTTCTGTTAATGTCAAACCCGGACAAAGTCCATCATAATAATTACTTTTCAGATTTCCTTTTAAATTCAAGTCGAGTGCTACCTCAACCCTATAGTTATCCTTAACCCTATAGTTACCGGTGTATCCTCAACCCTACAGTTACCAGTGTATCCTCAACCCTATAGTTACCAGTGTTTCCTCAACCCTATAGTAACCAGTGTATCCTCAACCCTATAGTTACCAGTGTATACTCAACCCTATAGTTACCAGTGTATCATCAACCCTATAGTTACTGGTGTATCCTCAACCCTATAGTTACCGGTGTATCCTCAACCCTATAGTTACCAGCGTATCCTCAACCATATAGTTACCGGTGTATCCTCAACCATATAGTTACCAGCGTATCCTCAACCATATAGTTACTTCTGTGAATTACTCTGTGATCGTTTCTTGCTCTTCGACTTCGATGGTAGTGATCCGTGCTGCACCCGGGTGGCAGCGATTGCAACCTGTGGTGACTTTGCTAACTGCTGCTTCTGCAGTGCCAACTGTGCTGCCACCTGCTGTTGCTGCTGGGGGGTCAACTGCATGACCTGTTGGGAGGTCAAGGTGGCCGACTGACCACTGGCCAGTTGCAGTGAAGTCTGCATCAGCTGCTGGGTGGTCAAGGCTTGACTGCTGGTTCTGACCTGCAGCCCACCATCACCATGGGACTGACCAGTCTGGGCGGTCAGTATGACTGCAACAAGAGGTCAAGTACACAATATTTAGTGGGAATACCATAAAATGAATACCTCGTTCCCCGTGAACATTACCACTAGGCCCAACAACGTTCTGTAGCCTACCATATCCATCACTCCAGACGCAATTAACTCTTTTGTGGGTACATTCTTATTCCTCCAGTACTACTCAACTGTGGAACTCCCATTGCTGGGGTAAACAACCTGGCTACATTCACCAGTAGTATCCACACATTGCTGGTGTAAACAGCCTGGCTACATTCACCAGTAGTATCCACACATTGCTGGTGTAAACAGCCTGGCTACATTCACCAGTAGTATCCACACATTGCTGGTGCAAACAGCCTGGCTACATTCACCAGTAGTATCCACACATTGCTGGTGCAAACAGCCTGGCTACATTCACCAGTAGTATCCACACATTGCTGGTGTAAACAGCCTGGCTACATTCACCAGTAGTATCCACACATTGCTGGTGTAAACAGCCTGGCTACATTCACCAGTAGTATCCACACATTGCTGGTGCAAACAGCCTGGCTACATTCACCAGTAGTATCCACACATTGCTGGTGCAAACAGCCTGGCTACATTCACCAGTAGTATCCACACATTGCATTATCCAACATTTTGTGTTCTTTTGCACATATTTCTGTTTAGTCTTACATTATTTATTTTTATTGTAATTCTAAATTATAATTAAAAATTTGCATGGTATATAGGTTAAATTGTTCCTGTTTTCTCAACAGGCTGCCCGTATCCTCAGGTTGTTTTCTCAACGGGCTGCCAGTATCCTCAGGTTGTTTTCCCAACGGGCTGCCCGTATCCTCAGGTTGTTAATAGTTTTGACACATATTAAGGATATGAAGAAAAACAGATTTATCTTTCAAAATAAAAATAAAAGCCTGCTATCCAATGTTAAATTATTAACAGTGACAGCTATTTTTTAATACCTGATTTACATATCTAAATAACACTAAGGTTGACGTCATAGAGTGACTCACCTGACCCAGGTATTGAAGTACCTGCCCTGCCAGCTAGCCCACCCCCTGACTGTCTACGCCCTCCCTGGGGGGCGACACCAAGCTGTGCCCTGCTGGCTTGGGGGAAGTCAGCAGCACTCAGCAATTGCACCGACTGTTGCCCGGGGATCTGTGGATGAAACAGACGTGGTCAATAATTATGACATCAAACCGTGTGTATCCGACCGACCGACCGACCGACCGACCGACCGACCGACCGACCGACCGACCGACCGACCGACCGACCGACCGACCGACCGACCGACCGACCGACCGACCGACCGACCGACCGACCGACCGACCGACCGACCGACCGACCGACCGACCGACCGACCGACCGACCGACCGACCGACCGACCGACCGACCGACCGACCGACCGACCGACCGACCGACCGACCGACCGACCGACCGACCGACCGACCGACCACTTTATTTCAGACTCGTGTATTATTTTGTTATAAAGCACGTTGATCTATCTACAGGAGTATGCACTATAAAAGAACTAAATTATTATTATTACTCAACTGATACAAAAACACAACTGATACAAAAAGCATGTACAGATGTCCTTAAATCGTGATTAATTAAAATTAATTAATAGGCTTATCAAGAGTGCAATGATTGTTCATCTATGTGAAACTTGCCCTTCTGAGATATTTGTTAATTTTGTTTTTAAACAAATTTACGCTGCCACAAGTTTAGTAGTCCAGTACAAATTAAATAGTTTGTGTCACTCTTTACACTAAGTACAATTAAATGGATCAAAATGATTTATAAAATAAAAAAAAAAAAAAAACAATGAGAGTAATCTGTTAAATCTGGTTAATACAATATTTATTTGGATATTTATTAAATCCCCACTTGAGTGACCACCATGTATGCCTACCTGCGAGAGAAAAAGAGGCGCCCCGGGACGGATACCCTGGGCGGTCTTGAGCCCTGCGGCCGCCATGAACTGAGTGAGGTTACCAGCCACACCAATGGGCAGGGACAGCAACCCTGATGGGGTGCTCAACACTTGGGTCGGAGAGGTCAACAACCCTGCAATGCAGACACAATATATTTAAAAAGGAATATAACAAGGCATTCAAAATATTGACTTTGTGTCCAGTATAGTTTTTTCTTGAATTTGGACAATACCGTACTGTTGAAAAAACAGTTTTGATTGACCATCAACTAAGGGGTTTTGTAAATAAAAAAAATTGCAATACAAAAAATTGGATGTGGGTGGGTATGTCAGGGGTCCATTTGAATTAGCACCAACAAACTGGAAAGGTATTATTTTTTTAGTTTTTCCCTGGTTAAATTTTTTCAATAAACGACTTTCAATTCACTGCATGCATTGGCAATGTATGTACAGTGCCCCTTTTTATGGGATAGGGGTGTATGTGGGTGGGGTCAATCCTATCAACTTTTTTGGATTATTGGATTTGTTATATTTCCAAAGCCCATAAGAGACAAAGTGCCAGGTCATTGTTGCAACCGCTGTGTGAAAACACCCAGGTTTGTTTTAGCACTACCTGATGCAGCTGAGGCTGATGATGATGTTGCCAAGGTGACTGCTGGTATGGCGGTTGCCATGGTAACAGACGATGAGATGAGTGGTGCTGACTGAAACAAAGAGCGCTGATGAGACAGATATAGAGACCTTTATACATCAGTCTACAATGGTTGCATTTGTTTAGAAAATAGCTAATACCAACTTTTGATAAGAATGTTAGACAACAACTTTTGATAAGAATGTTGGAATAACATGCTGAGAGGGTAAAAAACATCGTAGGCTCGGGTAAGGGTGGATCTGTTTTAGTACACGTAGGGACAAATAACGTAGAGAGGGAGGGTACAACTGCTATAGTTAGGAAATATAGGCAGTTGGTCAGAACACTAAAACAGACGCGGGTTGAGCAGGTAATACTGTCAGGGATTTTACCTGTAATGGGCAGGAGGGGTCACAAATATCGAAATTGTCGGGGGATGGCAATTAACATGTTAGTCCAGAAGTTATGTAGGGAAGAGGAAGTTGGATTTGTGGATTTATGGGGAAGTTTTGTTGGGAGGGCTGATATGTACATGAAGGATGGGCTTCATTTAAGTGGAAAGGGGGCGGCAGTATTCGCGGACAAACTTTCAGCAGCAGTAGATAGTGACTTGGGTACAATGACAAATATTTTTGGAAGTAAACATTCTTTAAACTAGAAGTGCAGGGGGGTTACCTAGAGGTGTCTCAAGCAGAACAAGAGGCCACTAGCACAGATAAACCAATATCAAATAATCCGAAAAACATCTCTGAAAAAGGTTATAGATGCGTATGTTTAAATGCAAGGAGCATAGTAAATAAGAAAAACGAATTAAACATTATGGTAGAAGATATTGACCCTCACATAATTGGTATAACTGAATCATGGGCCAACATAGATATAACAGATGCTGAATTAGGACTGACAGGATATGTAATGTTTAGGAAAGATCGAATAGGAAGAAGGGGCGGGGGAGTTATTTTATATGTTAAAGAATCTATTCAGGCTTATGAAATAAAACTAGAAAGGGAAGCAGATTGCGATGAAGCTGTTTGGTGCAAAATTGTTTCAGGTAATTCAAAATTAACTATTGGATTAGTTTACCGAAGTCCAAACATAAACGAAGAGGACAACACAAAAATAAAAAACGCTATAAAGGAAGTTAGTAAAGGGGAATGTATCATAATGGGAGATTTTAACCATGGACACATACAATGGAATTCTCTAGAGAGCACAGGGATTGAGGACCAACAATTTCTATTTTTAATCCAGGATAGCTTTCTTACTCAGCACGTACTAGAACCAACCAGGGGAGAAAATGTATTAGATATAGTTTTGTCATCACAAAAAGAATTAGTGGACAATGTAAAAATATTTGAACCATTGGGTAATAGTGACCATAATCAAATACATTTTGACATCAATGTAAAATCAGAAAGTAAAAATAAGAAAACGTACAAGAGAAACTTCCACAAAGGTAACTACAAAGATATGAGAAAATACTTAGCAAAGCTAGATTGGAATAACATGCTGATGAATAAGACCGCAATTGAATGTTGGAATATTCTAAAATATGAAATTGAGAGTATCATCGATAAATTTGTTCCCTTCCAAAAACAAGGAAAACGGTGTAGAAAGAAACACTTGTCAAAAGAGGCTATTAGAAAAATAATGCTAAAACAAACTATGTGGAGGGTTTATAGGCGTACCAGAAAGGACGAAGACTATGCAAAATACAAAGAGGCACTTAATGCAGCTACAACTGAAATCAGACAATCTAAAAGAAGCTATGAGCAAAAACTAGCATGTAACATAAAAAATGACAGCAAGAGTTTTTATGCATATGTCAGGAGTAAACAAAACGTACAAGACAAGGTTGGACCTCTAGAAGACAGTGCTGGAAATATAATATCACAGGGGTTTTTAATGGCGGAAGACCTAAATGGTTACTTCAGTTCAGTGTTTACCAAAGAAGATATTAGTTCATTACCAGTTGCTGATGCTAAATTTCAGGGGGCTAAATCTGACTATTTAGGTCCGTTAGTTGTAACTCCAGAATTGGTAGCTAAGAAAATAAAGGCAATGAAAGATAACAAATCACCGGGAGTGGATGGGATTCCTCCAAAATTACTAATGGAAACAGTAGAACAAATCAGTATACCACTTGCAATAGTATTCAACTTGTCATTAAAAGAGGGAGTTGTTCCGTTTGAATGGAAAGAAGCAAACATCATACCATTATTTAAAAAGGGTTCGAGAAACAAGTCAGAGAATTACAGACCAGTGAGTTTAACGTCAGTGATTTGTAAATTATTAGAAAGGTTAATTAAAGACCATATGGTGGAATTCCTCGTTAAGCATAAATTATTAAATTCATCTCAACATGGTTTCCTTAAAGCGAGGTCATGCTTAACAAATATGTTATGTTTTTTGGAAGAAATCACTAAGTGGATAGACGTGGGATCGCCAGTAGATATTATCTACTTAGATTTTCAGAAAGCTTTTGACAAAGTGCCACATCAAAGATTACTACTTAAATTAAAAGCCCATGGTATCGGGGACAGCATAACTGACTGGATAGAACAATGGCTGACTGACAGAAGACAACGAGTTGTAGTAGATGGAGAAGTTTCAAATTGGAAATCGGTTTTGAGTGGGGTACCTCAAGGATCAGTATTAGGACCTATATTATTCTTAATTTATATCAATGACTTGGACGACAGTATAACAAGTAACGTACTGAAATTTGCGGATGACACAAAACTGTTTAGAAAGGTTAATACTGATGGTGATAAACAACATTTACAAAACGATCTAGACAGATTAGTGAAATGGTCTGAGAAATGGCAGATGTTGTTCAATTTTGGGAAATGTAAATGCTTACATACAGGACATGGGAACTTGAATGTAAACTATAAAATGGGAGATACTGTTCTGGGTACTACTGTAAAAGAAAAGGACTTAGGAGTTACAATAAGCGCTGATATGAAAGTTTCAGAGCAGTGTGGTATTGCAGCTTCAAAGGGTAATCAAATTCTTGGATCGATTAGAAGAAACATAACATACAAGGGAAAAAAGTTAATTATACCTCTTTATAAAGCAATAGTTAGACCTCATTTAGAATACTGTATACAAGCATGGAGACCATATCGTAAGAAAGATATAGATACGCTTGAACGCATACAAAGGAGAGCAACTAAAATGATTCCAGAACTGAGAGACCTTAGTTATGAAGAACGCCTGAAAGAATGTGGTTTAACAACTCTAGAGACAAGGAGGTTAAGAGGAGATCAGATTGAAGTTTTTAAGATATTGAATGGGTACGAAAATATTGATAGAAATATGTTTTTCTCACTCAAGAAGGATAGCAGAACTAGAGGACATGAGGTAAAATTAGTAAAGGATCAATGTAGATTGGACATCAGGAAGCACTCGTTCTCACAGAGGACAATAAATGAATGGAACAAATTGTCTACAGATTGTGTAACTGCTAGCAGCGTGAATATGTTTAAAAACAAGGTTGACACATATCTCAGGAGGGCGGGTTATAAGTAGATGAACATTGTTGGACTCTCGATAAGCCAATGGCTTCCTTGTCCACTTGCCATCTGGGCCTTTGGCTTGGATGGCAAATCTTGTTAAATCTTGTTAAACACATATTTTGTAAAGATGATGATGACGGTTGCTTGTTGGATAATAATGATTAGCTTTATGCTGCTAAAATAATAATTATTTATTTATTTTCATATAGCGCACTTTCCTTGAAAGCTCAACGTATGTCACACCAAATCTATGAAATAAAATTATACATAAAAAATACATATAAAACTGTATTAAACTAATAAAATCAACTTAAAGGTAAACTAATAATATATATATATATATATATATATATATATATGTATTTAAAAATTAACTAAATATATATAAATACAATAATACAATTATTTTATCTCAAATGTTCTCAATAAGTTAAATTAAAAGAAACTTCGGCAAGAATAAAAACAATATAATTCATAAGGTAAAATTAATTTAAAACATCAGTTATTCAACAATACTCTTGATGGGTTTTTGCCACCTGTCTTAGGGTGCGACATCAAAGAATCCCTTTAACTGAAGTTAGCTGAAGGTTTACTGTATTTGCAGATGTAGGAGATAAACTTGAGTTTGTGAATGTGAAAGCCTCACCAAGGAGCTACCAACATCAGTGCTGCCAGACACCACAGTAGCTGAGTGACCGGAGGTCAAGGAACTGACCAGTAGCCCAGTCGGGGTGGACAACGATGGTGTGGTGTTGATCATGCTCAGTGGCACAGCAATGCCTCCAGGAAGGGTGACGGAGCCTAGTGACACCTGTTCAGAGATGGTCACACTAAGTCAGCGGTCAAGGTTCTGATATTTAGGGGAAATCTAAAAACATGGACAAATTACACAACACAAAAAAATTTTTAATGGGGGGATTTTTCACTTGACTCATTTCTGGCTGATTTTGCCAAAAATCTAACCTATCTAGTATCGACTGTGACATGCTGACTTGTTAGTACAAAAAAGTTAGTGAAAAAGGTCAAAAGGCATTCTTCTGTATATACTACAACACAAAACTATTCACATTTCTATTTATACTATGACAAAAGGCTATTCACACTTCTATATATATACTACAACACAAGGCTATTCACACTTCTATATATACTGTAACACAAGGCTATTCACACTTATATATATATATATATATATATATACTACAACACAATGTTATTCACACTTCTATATAGTACATAATATTATACTATAACACAAGGCTATTCAAACTTCTATATAGTATATACATACTATAACACAAGGCTATTCACACTTCTATATATTCTATAACACAAGGCTATTAATACTTCTATATATACTACAACACAAGGCTAATCACACGTCTATATATACTATTACATAAAGCTATTCACACTTTCACAAGTTACCAGATCTAACGATAGTGTACATTTTTTATTCTGAAAAATATATACTCTATTATTAAACTGACTGCACATAATACTTAAACTAGTCACACACTACGTAATACTTAAACTATTCACGCACTACATATTATTTAAATTATTCACACACTACACATTACTTAAACTATTCACACACACACTACACATTACTTAAAAACTATTCACACACTACATATTACTTAAACTATTCACACACTGCATATTACATAAACTATTCACACATTACTTAAACTATTCACACACTACATATTACTTAAACTATTCACACACTGCATATTACGTAAACTATTCACACACTACATATTATTTAAACTATTCACACACTACAGTTGTGAGCATCAGCGAACCTGATTTATGATGGATTAATTATTTAGGAGCTTTAATGATTGTTTCTCACCTGCACATTCTGCAAGTTCTGCAGTCCCTGTAGACTGGCCAGGTTGAAGTTCTGTGACATCCCTGCCAGGCTCCCTAGAGTGATGCCTGGAGGCATCACATTCAGACTGGTCGTAGACAGTTTACCCACAATGCCACTGGCTCCATCACCTGTCAGAGCAAATCTTAGTTTCAAGCAATTTTATAAAAGGACTAAAAGCAAAACTCTTATACATAAAAAACAAATTCAATAAACACGAACTATATAAGTGAATCCAATCTCTTATTTTTGAATTAGTTCTTCATGTCGATAGAAGTAAATGCTGAACAGATTCACAATCAAAACATACTACTCACATTAATAATATGTGGAACCCAAGTTCAGAAGTGCAGCAAACCTTAATTTAACAGTGTTGTTGCTGGGATTCCATCGATCAAAGATATAATGTTTATATATGGCTAGTTAAATCTGGGCAATAATAATCACAATTATCATATATTACTGATTATAAATTAACATAAAAAAAACTTATTTTTCTTTTATAAAAAAATAACTACCAAATCTTATATTGCATAACATGACTCAACAGTTGAAATAATTTTTTATTTACAGATAAAATGGACATGGCAGAAATATATATATATATATATATATATATATATATATATACACACCAGCAGTAAAATATATTAGCAGTAACATACAATGCAGTAACAATACTAGTTTACATAAAAAAACCTACCTTGCAGGAAGGAGCCAACATTGACAACTTGTGGCAGGGACTGAGCGGCGTTCCCAGGGGTGGTGGGGGAGGGGGTCGTGGAGGGGGTGGCGGAAGCCCCCGGGGTGGCAGCCATGGGCAGTCCTACAGGGGTGCCAGTGGCAGACGTGGAGGTCAGTGAGGCAGTAGCCTGAGCATAGGTGGGCAGCTGGGCTGAAGGAACAACAATTTAATTTTTATGCAACCAACAACGCAAGCCAGGTGTAAGGATATGAAAAGGCCAAATAAATGACGTTTATTAAGAGTATGCCTAATGGCATATTATTCCGATTAAAAGCATGAAGAGTGGACCCTGTAACATGCGCCAAGAATGTGGCTGAGCCTCATACAAAGCCGCCTGGACACAATGCTCCCAGAGCCCACACTTCGACATAGCAATACAGTACATGTAGTAATATTCCTACAACACAAGACAATTCATGGCATCATCACCAGCACATTAAAACATTACCCAATACCGACAATACTCGACAAAAACCTATTTGCATATACTGCATTACTGGAATACACTACTTGCTAAAATTCCTACTCTATATATTTATGTAACCTAAAAGGTGGGGCCATAACGCCACCGTTCACCGAAACCTGTGAACACCCCCACCCATCTGCCAATTTATATTGCAATGTACAAATAAAGGTATGTTCTTATAAAGCGCTGTGTCCAGTCCTTGGGACTGATCAAAGCACTTTACACTTCACCCACTGGCAGACCAACATAATCTCGACTTTTCTGGGAACCATTCAGCCAAGCAGCAATTACTGCACAAAGACTATCATTCACATATATACCTCTGTCTGTAGCCAGGTACTCATTTATACAGCCGAGTGAACTGAGGCAATGTGTAATGAACAAAATTGTGAAAGCTTCGAAACGGCAGCAAGAGGATTCGAACCCTGGTTCTCTCAACTGAGAGTCCGATGTTGTAACCATTATGCCCCCACAATGCTGTAACCACTTGGCCCCACAATGCTGTAACCACTGGGCCCCACAATGTTGTAACCACTGGGCCCCACAATGTTGTAACCACTTGGCCCCACAATGTTGCAACCACTGGGCCCCACAATGTTGTAACCACTGGGCCCCACAATGTTGTAACCATTATGCCCCCACAATGTTGTAACCACTTGGCCCCACAATGTTGCAACCACTGGGCCCCACAATGTTGCAACCACTGGGCCCCACAATGTTGTAACCACTGGGCCCCACAATGTTGTAACCACTGGGCCCCACAATGTTATAACTACTAGGCCCCACAATGAGCATTTTAATTTACAGGTATAAGTTCAGCTTTTCATAGACCACAGTTGTGTGATAGATAGTGTGTACGTGACCAATTACACAGATTTACTTCACTTGGTGTAGTCACCTGTCAGAATGGATGTATATTTCAATACTGTTGTGTGTTGGAAGTATCATCAAGAAAGATACTTCCAACAAGTCCAAGTCTCACCTGAGCTGACAGTTGCCACTGACACAGGACTAGGGGTGGAGGCGGGCCGCGACACCCCGGCATACATCTGACGCCCCCTCTGACCTACGGGGGCTGCTGGATGTGGCTGCTGTTGTATGTTTAGGGTTAGTTGGGCCTGCCCCATCACTGGACCTGCTAAACACAGTTAATAGTAGTCACAGCGAGTTAAACCTCCTCAAATAAATTTAAAAAAAATTTAACCTACATAGTATCCACTACGACATGCTAGCTCGTTTGTGCAAATTAGTTTTTAATTTTGGTGAAATCATCAGACAAACAATAAAATTATTATTTTTTTTTACTTAATCTGGTCAAAATGTGGCAAAAAAATGAAAAATGGTCTGGCTCTGTAGAATACAACATAAGTCTGGCTCTACATAATACAACATAAGTCTGGCTCTACAGACTACAACATAAGCCTGGCTCTAGAGACTACAACATAAGTCTGGCTCTAGAGACTACAACATAAGTCTGGCTCTATAGACTAAAACATAATTCTGGCTCTATAGAATACAACATAAGTCTGGCTCCAGAGACTACAACATAAGTCTGGCTCTATAGACTACAACATCAGTCTGGCTCTACAGAATACAATATCAGTCTGGCTCTATAGACTACAACATAAGTCTGGCTCTAAAGACTACAACATAAGTCTGGCTCTACAGAATACAACATAAGTCTGGCTCTATAGACTACAACATAAGTCTGGTTCTATAGACTACAACATAAGTCTGGCTCTATAGACTACAACATAAGTTTGGCTCTACAGAGTACAACATATGGCTGTTCCAACTTTTGCAACTTACCCGAAAGAAGTAAATTCTTTCTATCTTTTTAACAAAAATATACTCTTTTATTAAACTGACCGTGCATATAACTACTCACACACTACATATAACTACTCATACACTACATATAACTACTCACACACTACATATAACTACTCACACACTACATTTAACTACTCACACACTACATATAACTACTCACACATTACATATCTGAACATCAACAAACCTGATTTGTCAGTGGAGGAAGGAGTTTTACAATTATTTAAAATATGACATACTCACTGCATGTGACAATAGGTTGTTTCATTACTGTACATACAAAGAACAATGTCATATACAACTGTTGAGTATCTAATGCTGCTGCCCCCTGGGGACTGACTTTACCTTGCACTGCTGCCCCCTGGGGACTGACTAGGTTGCCAGGAGCAACTGAGACTTGGGGATTGAGTGAGAGAGACAGTTTGATTGGTTGAACTTTCTGGCCAGTATTGCCATCCCCGCTCAATCCTGGCACAGTCAGCTGTAACAAACATAACAAACTGCTTTACAATGTAGTTTGTAACAAACATTACAAACTGCATTACAATGTAGTTTGTAACAAACATAACAAACTGCATTACAATGTAGTCTGTAACAAACATTACAAACTGCATTACAATGTAATTTGTAACAAACATAACAAACTGAATTACAATATATTATGTAACAAACATTACAAACTGCATTACAATGTAGTTTGTAACAAACAACAAACTGCATTACAATGTAGTGTGTAACAAACATTACAAACTGCATTACAATGTAGTTTGTAACAAACATAACAAACTGCATTACAATGTAGTCTGTAACAAACATTACAAACTGCATTACAATGTAATTTGTAACAAACATAACAAACTGAATTACAATGTAGTCTGTAACAAACATTACAAACTGCATTACAATGTAGTTTGTAACAAACAACAAACTGCATTACAATGTAGTTTGTAACAAACATTACAAACTGCATTACAATGTAGTTTGTAACACACATAACAAACTGCATTACAATGTAGTTTGTAACAAACATTACAAACTGCATTACAATGTTGAAAATATTACAAGAACCTGACATGTAATACACTTTTCCTACAAAGAATGGCTACAATGCAGACATTATTATAAAAATGCTGATACACATAATATTGCAAACATAGCATAGTTACGGGTGAACCATCCGTGTTTTAACAGACAATATAATAATAATATCATAATAAAGGGCACTTTCCCATTACAGATGTGAATTAAGCATGTGCCATTTTGTAGTTGAATCACACTACAAAATAAAATGAATAAATTAGACATTTCAATGTTAAAGGGAAACAAGTCATGGTTTTAGGCTTATGCACCTATAAGAGTTACAAAAACATAACCATTTTCAACTAGAATTAAGAAGTCACACCAGTTGTTTACTAGGAAAACCTTGTTGAAGACACAACAGCTTAATTTCATGGGCCGCCCCATACTGTAAAATAACCCTATCTACCATCACAAAGTAGTCTAGGTTCTCTGATTTCATAGAACTGCGCATGCGCTCATTGGTTGCACAGGTTAACATGTCAGCCAGAGAAATGACCAGAATTCTTGATTTTAGTTCCACATGGTTAGTTTTTATTATCTCTTTTAGGTTCATAGCCCCCATTTTGTTTCACTTTTAAATCAGTAAAATAAGCCCAGATGAAGTTAAAATATGTTAAATATGTTAATAAATAATAAAAGGTCCACATAATTAAAAATGAAATTTATGACAGATGAAACTGAGATTGACTGACCTGTCCAGTGATGGTTGCAGCCAATCCAGCAGTCTGAGTGAGTAGGGGGCCCGCCCCTGTCACGGTCACTTGGACCCCCGTCTGTGTGTTCTGGGTGTAGCTGACTGTGGGGGATTGACCCAGCACCTGAGGAAAGGGGCTGTGTCACCAGTGGGCTGGCAGGAGCGATGACAGTGACACAGGCTACATGTGACGTGATGACAGACATTGGTGACGATTGTAACAACGACAATGGTATGTCACAATGGCATACCATCAATACAGTGTCATAATGATCATGTCAAAATGATGATGCTAGAATGAAACAACAACAACAGCAACATAATGCTGTACTGATGAATGATGATATACATAAAATTATAACATTTTTGATGGCAGTTCTGCCTGGTGAAAATATGCCTCAACTGGTGAAAATATACCTCACTTGGTGACAATATGCCTCACCTGGTGACAATATGCCTCACCTGGTGAGTAATCTTCACCTGTCTACGTCCTTCTTCAGTGAAGATCTCTCTGAACTGTGTGATGTATCTAGGTAACAGGACAAAAACACTCTAGATGTGATGGGTATAAAACTGACAACAGACAATTCATGCACGTGACTAAATGCTTTTTGAATAGTGTCTTTATTATTTATGCTCGTGAAGCACGCAGTCATTTATAGTTAACTATTTACTGGGCAGACATCATGGTCCTAGTAAACCTAGCTGTGGACAAACTATTTTAAGACGGTCCTCAATTGCGGTCTACACCTCAGGTTACTTGCTGTAAAATGAGGACATCTCGGCAACTGATTCATGAAGTTATATGACATAAAATACACTGTACATAGAAAAGAATTTGTTCATAAAATATGCGGTGTGCCCAGAGAAGGGTTAATGTTGGTTGTCATTTAGGATGTTTTTACCAAAATAGTTTAACAAAGTTTTGATAAACTAAAAACACTCACTTCTCTACGTTTGCCTTGGTGCCCAAGGGAAATCTACAAATAAAAAACGTCAAGATGTCAAGTTGCTTACAGTATAACAATCATCATACACATATAAGGAAATAATATGTCTCAGTGTGTGTGCATACATGCATGCATGCATGCATGCATGCATGTAAACACAAAATATACTCTTATCCATGCAATTAAAGACAACATACCACCCCAACAATCAAAATAAAAACAACGCAGTCAACAATCATGCATGCACATCTTTATTCAATTATTACAACATAAAACCTGCTTGTCGGAAATTAACCAAATTAATTTAAAGCTCATTTGTGACGTACCTACAAGTGCTGCCCTCTGACTTCCCCTCTGTGTAATCACGGTCAACGTACAACATGCCCGAGTAGAACTCGTCACTGAGTCGCTGCAGGATGGTCAGTCGGGAGTAGTTGACCTTGCCATGACTGCGCTCTGTCTCCAAAGTGAACTCCTCCACAGTCACCTGACAACATCATTTAGCTCCATGAAACCAAAACTATCTTTCGACATCCTATTTACCTCACCAGAAACTGACTTCGATGGCTTTGTAAAGCAGCCAAAAAATATCAACCAAGTTTCTTGTGAGGTAAATAAAATGTCTAATGAAACAAGCCAAGACATGTCCAGCCATTCAAGCAAAACAATCTTCTTTCTTCTTTAACATTCGGTACCAGGTTGGTTAAATGGAATTTATCCCTGTTTAGTACAAGTCATGTTACGGTACACGTTGTCTCTGGCACTGAGGGTGGTACATGTCATGTCATGGTACATGTTGTCTCTGGCACTGATGGTGGTACATGTCATGTCACGGTACATGTTGTCTCTGGCATTGAGGGTGGTACATACCATGGCACGGTACATGTTGTCTCGGGCACTGACGGTGGTACATGCCATGGCACGGTACATGTTGTCTCTGGCACTGAGGGTGGTACATGTCATGTCACGGTATATGTTGTCTCTGGCACTGAGGGTGGTACATGTCATGTCATGGTACATGTTGTCTCTGGCACTGAGGGTGGTACATGTCATGTCATGCTACATGTTGTCTCTGGCACTGAGGGTAGTACATGTCATGTCATGGTACATGTTGTCTCTGGCACTGAGGGTGGTACATGTCATGTCATGCTACTTGTTGTCTCTGGCACTGAGGGTGGTACATGTCATGTCACGGTATATGTTGTCTCTGGCACTGAGGGTGGTACATGTCATGTCACAGTACATGTTGTCTCTGGCACTGAGGGTGGTACATGTCATGTCACGGTACATGTTGTCTCTGGCACTGAGGGTGGTACATGTCATGTCACGGTACATGTTGTCTCTGGCACTGAGGGTGGTACATGTCATGTCACGGTACATGTTGTCTCTGGCACTGAGGGTGGTACATGTCATGTCACGGTACATGTTGTCTCTGGCACTGAGGGTGGTACATGTCATGTCATGGTACATGTTGTCTCTGGCACTGAGGGTGGTACATGTCATGTCATGGTACATGTTGTCTCTGGCACTGAGGGTAGTACATGTCATGTCATGGTACATGTTGTCTCTGGCACTGAGGGTGGTACATGTCATGTCACGGTACATGTTGTCTCTGGCACTGAGGGTGGTACATGTCATATCACGGTACATGTTGTCTCTGGCACTGAGGGTGGTACATGTCATGTCACGGTACATGTTGTCTCTGGCACTGAGGGTGGTACATGTCATGTCACGGTACATGTTGTCTCTGGCACTGAGGGTGGTACATGTCATGTCACGGTACATGTTGTCTCTGGCACTGAGGGTGGTACATGTCATGTCACGGTACATGTTGTCTCTGGCACTGAGGGTGGTACATGTCATGTCATGGTACATGTTGTCTCTGGCACTGTGGGTGGTACATGTCATGTCATGGTACATGTTGTCTCTGGCACTGAGGGTGGTACATGTCATGTCACGGTACATGTTGTCTCTGGCACTGAGGGTGGTACATGTCATGTCACAGTACATGTTGTCTCTGGCACTGAGGGTGGTACATGTCATGTCACGGTACATGTTGTCTCTGGCACTGAGGGTGGTACATGTCATGTCTGATTCATAACAGGCTAAATGAATTGTGGAGTCAGCTTTAAACTATGAGATGCACTCACCGGTGTATTATAAAGAGTCAGCCTTATACTATGAGATGCACTCACCAGTGTATTATCAAGAGTCAGTCTTAAACTATAAGATGCACTCACCAGTGTATTATCAAGAGTCAGCCTTAAACTATAAGATGCACTCACCAGTGTATTATCAAGAGTCAGCCTTAAACTATGAGATGCACTCACCGGTGTATTATCAAGAGTCAGCCTTAAACTATAAGATGCACTCACCAGTGTATTATCAAGAGTCAGCCTTAAACTATAAGATGCACTCACTGGTGTATTATCAAGAGTCAGCCTTAAACTATGAGATGAACTCACCAGTGTATTATAAAGAGTCAGCCTTAAACTATGAGATGCACTCACCGGTGTATTATCAAGAGTCAGCCTTAAACTATGAGATGCACTCACCAGTGTATTATCAAGAGTCAGCCTTAAACTATGAGATGCACTCACTGGTGTATTATCAAGAGTCAGCCTTAAACTATGAGATGCACTCACCAGTGTATTATCAAGAGTCAGCCTTAAACTATGAGATGCACTCACTGGTGTATTATCAAGAGTCAGCCTTAAACTATGAGATGCACTCACTGGTGTATTATCAAGAATCAGCCTTAAACTATAAGATGCACTCACCAGTGTATTATCAAGAGTCAGCCTTAAACTATAAGATGTACTCACCAGTGTATTATCAAGAGTCAGCTTTAAACTATGAGATGCACTCACTGGTGTATTATCAAGAGTCAGCTTTAAACTATGAGATGCACTCACCAGTGTATTATCAAGAGTCAGCCTATAACTATAAGATGCACTCACCAGTGTATTATCAAGAGTCAGCTTTAAACTATGAGATGCACTCACTGGTGTATTATCAAGAGTCAGCCTTAAACTATGAGATGCACTCACCGGTGTATTATCAAGAGTCAGCCTTAAACTATAAGATGCACTCACCAGTGTATTATAAAGAGTCAGCCTTAAACTATGAGATGCACTCACCGGTGTATTATCAAGAGTCAGCCTTAAACTATGAGATGCACTCACCAGTGTATTATCAAGAGTCAGCCTTAAACTATGAGATGCACTCACTGGTGTATTATCAAGAGTCAGCCTTAAACTATGAGATGCACTCACCAGTGTATTATCAAGAGTCAGCCTTAAACTATGAGATGCACTCACTGGTGTATTATCAAGAGTCAGCCTTAAACTATGAGATGCACTCACTGGTGTATTATCAAGAATCAGCCTTAAACTATAAGATGCACTCACCAGTGTATTATCAAGAGTCAGCCTTAAACTATAAGATGTACTCACCAGTGTATTATCAAGAGTCAGCTTTAAACTATGAGATGCACTCACTGGTGTATTATCAAGAGTCAGCTTTAAACTATGAGATGCACTCACCAGTGTATTATCAAGAGTCAGCCTATAACTATAAGATGCACTCACCAGTGTATTATCAAGAGTCAGCTTTAAACTATGAGATGCACTCACTGGTGTATTATCAAGAGTCAGCCTATAACTATAAGATGCACTCACTGGTGTATTATCAAGAGTCAACTTTGGTTTCTCTAGAGCTTTGGCATATTTCTCCACCTGCACAAGAAACAAGAAAGCATCAGTAACATCCGCTTCTAAATGTCTTACTGCAGTTGCTTATTGTAGTTATTGAAGTGACTGATTGTTGTTACAAATATGAAACTGCTAATATTTTTAAATTGAAAAAACTCAGAAGTATTGTCACAAAATAAAGGTAAAAAGGTAAGTTCTTACATAGCATAGTACCCAGTGCTTGGGACTGATCAAAGTACCCAGTGCTTGGGACTGATCAAAGTACCCAGTGCTTGGGACTGATCATAGTACCCAGTGCTTGGGACTGATCAAAGTACCCAGTGCTTGGGACTGATCATAGTACCCAATGCTTGGGACTGATCAAAGTACCCAGTGCTTGGGACTGATCAAAGTACCCAGTGCTTGGGACTGATCAAAGTACCCAGTACTTGGGACTGATCAAAGTATCCAGTGCTTGGGACTGATCAAAGTACCCAGTGCTTGGGACTGATCAAAGTACCAGTGCTTGGGACTGATCAAAGTACCCAGTGCTTGGGACTGATCAAAGTACCCAGTGCTTGGGACTGATCAAAGTACCAGTGCTTGGGACTGATCAAAGTACCCAGTGCTTGGGACTGATCAAAGTACCCAGTGCTTGGGACTGATCAAAGTACCAGTGCTTGGGACTGATCAAAGTACCCAGTGCTTGGAACTGATCAAAGTACCCAGTGCTTGGGACTGATCAAAGTACCCAGTGCTTGGGACTGTTCAAAGTACTCAGTGCTTGGGACTGGTCAAAGCACCTTTCACTTCACCCCTTGGCAGACCTGTTCATTCCAACACCAACTCAACTTCTCTGGGAAGCATTCAGCCATGCTGTAATTACTACGCGGACACTATTCATTCACATACTGCACATGTTAGGAAACAGCAGCAAGAGGATTCGAACCCGTCTTCTCAACTGAGAGTCCAATGTTTTAATCTCTACACTACTGCGTGCCACTGTTTCACCAACAGAAACATTTAACAAGTTAAATAGTGCCAAATTGGTATTACCTCGATGGTTTCTGGCACAATGAGTTCCACGTCTCTCTGTCTCCACATGTCAACACACTGTTAAACACACAAACAAGTCAGCTTCAAATTAAACAATACAATTTACAAACATTTCTATTGTCTTGCCGTCATGTGAAGACTTAACTTTTAACTGTGCATCTGTTAATAACTTTAACATTCTCTTTAAAGTCATTTAGAATTAGTAAAAGACAAGATTGTCTAAACGTTAATTAGTACATACTGCAATATGAACCAAGTTCTATACCAGTCAATGAGATGCCACATGTGAACTTACCATCTTGCCAACCTTCAGATTGACATGTGGTACTGGTTTCAGTTTCTCTTTCTTGCGACAGTCAATGAGATGCCACACGTCAACTTACCGTCTTGCCAACCTTCAGATTGACATGTGGTACTGGTTTCAGTTTCTCTTTCTTGCGACAGTCAATGAGATGCCACACGTCAACTTACCGTCTTGCCAACCTTCAGATTGACATGTGGTACTGGTTTCAGTTTCTCTTTCTTGCGACACACAAAGTCGTGCAGTCTAAGGTGTGCAGGAGCGGGACACTGGGCCATCTTCCTCCTCCGACTGACGGCTGCCTGGGAACACTTCCGAACTGACCTACAAGCCAGATGCTTCCCAGTCACCAGTCACAATCACTTGTCCGAGTTTCCAAACGGACAGAAATTGGAAGGAGAGCAACTCTGTGTGGAAAGACTAAAGGTACAAAATCTAATCGTTTTATCGTAAAATTCAAACATTCAAATTAAACAGATTATAATACAAATTAAACAGATTATATCACAGGCTTGTCTTTGAACATAATAAACATTTGTTTCTTGTTAAAATATGACACAAGACCACAGTAACACATTAATCAGGGTTGAAAAAAATCATGATTAAAAAAAAAAAAATTTTTATCAGATTTTTTATTTAAATCAGATTTTTTTATTTATTTGATTTTTTGTATTTATTTGATTTTTTTTAAATCTGGTATACACAATGTCATAAAATATTTGACTATCAGGCTGTTTGGTGTCAATACAGCTACAAAAGTGTGCGCACTTTGTGCTTTTGTATTAAAAAACACACAAAACTTTGTTGATCTCGATGCTTGAAAACAATTATTTGTGCTAAATTCATATAAATCAGCGATTAAAAAAACCGGAAGTAAAAAAAAAAAAAATCATAAATCAATGATTTTTAGGGAGCGATTTAAATCAATGATTTAAATCAAATGATTTAAATCAAACAACTCTGACATTAATTATATTATTCACATAATAACTGATAATGTCATATATTAACATGAAAAAACATCAGGACATTTAATCAGACACTGACAGAAAAAACTCCTTTGTCAACAAAACCATAAAACAATGGCTTCATAAATCCTATGGTCACATATAAAGTTTAAATACATTTGCAAACTTATATGGCATACATAAAAATGTATACATAAACACAGATGGGAAATCTAAACTGAGAATAAAGCAAATCATAAATCACAATGTCATGTAAATGTCATCATTAAATTACATGGCAGGAAATACATGTACTGACATCGTTTCAATGACAGTATAAAGAAAGACCTTGCTTATAAAACTCATGGCAGCAGGTAAATAAGTGGAAATATAAATTACAATGGCATGACTAAACTACTCCAGAGTCATAAATCAAACTGGCATCTTAAACAGCTCCACTGCTATCATTTACAAAATGAACTTAAGATGTCTTCAAAAATGAGAATAGAACAAAGGAATGAACTCCAGCCTTTGTAATAATATGAGTAAAGAAATGTTCAACTGCCACAAATGAAATGGCCATACAAGAGACATTGTATATGAAATACTTGTCTGTTGCCAGCTGTACATGTCTGGCTGCTATATTGTACACTGTATTGTATCTACAACTACCTTTATTAGATTTTTAAAGATTCTGCTAAAACAGTTATTATTTCAAAGTACAATCAGTATGAGTTGTTAGTTTCAGATGCACTGCCCCATAAACCCAATATAATATTCATAGATTTCACATTTAACTATTTACTGAATTTTACATAATAAATATCATCATTGATATCATTGGTCACATGGAGATGAACCGGTCATCTGGAGATGAACCGGTCATCTGGAGATGAACCGGTCATCTGGAGATGAACCGGTCATCTGGAGATGAACCGGTCATACATACAGACCTCCCAATCAAATAGAGATCTCCCCACATGGAATGCCATAGCGAGACATTTTTTCAAGGAGGATTACCAATTCTCTTCCCTTGGTGGCGCCACCAAATGTATTTTACCAAAATTATGCTAGAGTTCTCATCACCCAAAAACACGAACATTTGCAAAGGATGCGATTTTCAGGTTTTGAGCTTTATTAAATTTATTTACATCTTTAACTCATTAAACTGTACTATACAATCATATGCAAAAACTTAATCAAGCTAAAAAAAATCTAAAAATCAATTCATTAACAATTATCATTGCCGGAAATCAGGAGATTGGGAGACTGTTACCAAAATTACCAAAAAGCGGGAGATCTCCAGCTATAACGGGAGACTTGGAAGGTGTGATGTCGTCAAATGAGAACAACTAAACGTAGACTACTACCTCTTGAGTGAGTGAGTACTCAGCTTCTGTCTCTCATAGTTGAGTATGTTGGTGACGAAGCCGACGGCAGGAGAGGGATGAAGACACAGCGGGCCGCTGGTAGCCAGGAGGATCTGACTCTCCAGGTTAAACTTGTCCTCCGGTGTCCAGCGGTGCTCGTCATTGGTCAGTGCATTTAGGTCACACAACATTGACTGCAACATACAGCGATTTTCATTTACCATAATGAAGATGTGTCAAAATTAGAAGTGACTATCAGGTAGACCTGGGGTCAATTATACTGTAATTGTAATAGTAATTATTACATTTCTTCAAATAATAGTAGTATTATTAGTGCTCATTCTGTAAAAACGTCATAAGGGAAGTTTATGAAAACACGGCTAATGTGGCAATTCTGGTCGCTAAAACTGCCCTAAACCACAATATTTGACAATCATATGTGACATATGTGCACCTAAAGTGATGTAGTATGATATAATGAACGTCTTGGGATAGATAAAGCGAGGTAAGAGTGAAACACAAAGCCGTAATAATAAGGGCCCTGTTTATGCAAGATTATTGATAAATGAAGACAATTACCAAATAGAGTTGAAGAAATATATATTTATTTATATTATCACAGTGACACAAGTAGCCCTGCTGATTTGTTTTGCCAACTATTGTTACTATTGATATTTCAGTGTACTAGCGATGATAACTATCATTAGTGAAATGCTCTATCAATAGTATTGCATCGTCACACCGACTAACGCAGTGCATCAATAGTTTGATGTATTGTAGAGAAGACGGAGGTGCTTTGGGTCGGGCAGCAGAAAAAAAATCTTTACATAAGACTGGATGGGAAGAAACTGAACCAACGAGACAGCTTTGTATATCTGGGTGGAGGGGTTTGCAGGGACGACAGCACGGAGACGGAAATTCGTAGGAGAATACAAGCTGGGGCGAGTGCGTGGAGGAAAGTAGAAGGGGTGAATGGAGATAGACACATATCTCAAAAGCTAAAAGGAAACTTTCTTAACTCATGCACAACACCATACTACCTATACGACCTAGAGACCATGGCGATGACAGCACCAGCCTACCTATACGACCTAGAGACCATGGCGATGACAGCACCAGCCTACCTATACGACCTAGAGACCATGGCGATGACAGCACCAGCCTACCTACATAGCCTAGAGACCATGGCGATGACAGCACCAGCCTACCTACACGACCTAGAGACCATGGCGATGACAACACCAGCCTACCTACACGACCTAGAGACCATGGCGATGACAGCACCAGCCTACCTACACGACCTAGAGACCATGGCGATGACAGCACCAGCCTACCTACACGACCTAGAGACCATGGCGATGACAGCACCAGCCTATCTACACGACCTAGAGACCATGGTGATGACAGCACCAGCCTACCTACACGACCTAGAGACCATGGCGATGACAGCACCAGCCTACCTACACGACCTAGAGACCATGGCGATGACAGCACCAGCCTACCTACAGACCTAGAGACCATGGCGATGACAGCACCAGCCTACCTACACGACCTAGAGACCATGGCGATGACAGCACCAGCCTACCTACACGACCTAGAGACCATGGCGATGACAGCACCAGCCTACCTACACGACCTAGAGACCATGGCGATGACAGCACCAGCCTACCTACACGACCTAGAGACCATGGCGATGACAGCACCAGCCTACCTACACGACCTAGAGACCATGGCGGTGACAGCACCAGCCTACCTACACGACCTAGAGACCATGGCGATGACAGCACCAGCCTACCTACATGACCTAGAGACCATGGCGATGACAGCACCAGCCTACCTATACGACCTATTCATCCTGTGTGTTGCACCAGAAAGTATTCACCCTGTGTGTTGCACCAGGAAGTATTCATCCTGTGTGTTGCATCAGGAAGTATTCATCCTGTGTGTTGCACCAGGAAGTATTCATCCTGTGCGTTGCACCAGGAAGTATTCATCCTGTGCGTTGCACCAGGAAGTATTCATCCTGTGTATTGCGTCAGGAAGTATTCATCCTGTGCGTTGCACCAGGAAGTATTCATCCTGTGTGTTGCACCAGAAAGTATTCATCCTGTGTGTTGCATCAGGAAGTATTCATCCTGTGTGTTGCACCAGGAAGTATTCATCCTGTGCGTTGCACCAGGAAGTATTCATCCTGTGTATTGCGTCAGGAAGTATTCATCCTGTGCGTTGCACCAGGAAGTATTCATCATGTGTGTTGCGCCAGAAAGTTTGTATGAAGACTTTGAAGTTGCCAAACCTTTCATTTTGTTATGTCTCTGAGTGCGGGTTTCCAATTATTATTATTATTATAAGGTGCTTGACTAACATGTGACGTAGGTCTTAGTAGGATGTGTTGTGAGTCAAATGTTCCATCAGTTGTTCTTCGGTAGTCTCTCAGCTCTATGATAACACAGCCACTGTAGAAGACATTTAGCTGAAACAAGACAAGACTCATTGCGATCTTCTAACATCACTGACAAACCCAGGATATGATCAATACTACTCTATTAATTCAAGCTATCAAAATAAACAATTCTAACTCAGCTACGTTAACATTCAGTTGTATTAGTTTACATTTTCATGGATTCGGTTTGTTGCAATATTTCAGTACTTCGGGTAAGAAACAATGATAAACTTTTACAGAAGGTCCTCACAAACCACACTGCTCACACATTTAGTCTACGGTAGGCTTAAGGCTGGCTTACAAGAGCAAGTTTTGCCCCAGCTAGTCTGGCAACACTGTGACAATGAGCAGCTAAATTATGTGTGTGTTTAAACAAGCGATGTGTCTAGACACTGTGACCTAGATCTTGACTAGCACCACTCCTGAGTTGAGCTTTGACAAAAAGTCATGACGGGCACACCTGCTGTCCATTGCTGATTGGTCACTGGTTCAAAACCGCTGCAGACTGTTGGTCAAATTGGGACTAGCATCAATGTCACCAATATAATCATAGCCACAAATTGGTCTCACTAATCAATCTCACAGAGTCACAAGAGTGTCTACATGACCAATTCTTGCACTGTTATGCTGTGCGATACCATGTTGGCTGATCATTTCGGCAATTAATCATTCGTGTAAGCCAGCCTTCACAGTGACACAAGTTTTGTAAAACATCTATTCCCAGATGCCTGCTTACCGACAGTTTATCGAGCAGGTCGACAAGGAGAGGTGGCAGCTCCTCTGCGTCTATGTACTCCAGTAACTCGACTTCCTAGAGTGCAACAACGAGCTTTAGAGGATGCACTTATCCACAAGATAGTTTCATGACAACAGGAGTTCCTACACATTCGAGAGTTAAAAAGTGTGATTTAAAACATTTTTAAACATCAAACAATTATTTCTTTTATTTAAATCAATGTTTTCAATGTAAATTTTTTTTTTTTTACATGCTATATAGTCTTTTGCAACTATTCATGATAAAAAACATTATCAACTTATGTCGTTATAACAGTGAAGATAAATATAAAAAAATAAAACAAATAAATAAAAAAAATTATTATTATTATTTACTGTATAAATGGTATTTGGTTGTTGTACTTCAAAGTGTATTTTCTCAAAACTGCATTTTCAGTTGACCTTTTTATTTACAAATGCTGTAACTCCATGATCTCCATCATGTCTGTAGATATTAACTTGAAATATTAATTGGAGTTCCCTGAAATAATACACAACACAACAATAGCTTTTTATTAGCTGTAACACTGAGTGTTGTATCTTTAGTGTTACAACAGCTGTAACACTGACTGCTGTATCTCTAGTGTTACAACAGCTGTAACACTGAATGCTGTATCTCTAGTGTTACAATAGCTGTAACACTGACTGCTGTATCTCTAGTGTTACAATAGCTGTAACACTGACTGCTGTATCTCTAGTGTTACAACAGCTGTAACACTGAGTGCTGTATCTCTAGTGTTACAACAGCTGTAACACTGAGTGCTGTATCTCTAGTGTTACAATAGCTGTAACACTGACTGCTGTATCTCTAGTGTTACAACAGCTGTAACACTGAGTGTTGTATCTCTAGTGTTACAATAGCTGTAACACTGACTGCTGTATCTCTAGTGTTACAACAGCTGTAACACTGAGTGCTGTATCTCTAGTGTTACAACAGCTGTAACACTGAGTGCTGTATCTCTAGTGTTACAATAGCTGTAACACTGACTGCTGTATCTCTAGTGTTACAACAGCTGTAACACTGAGTGTTGTATCTCTAGTGTTACAATAGCTGTAACACTGACTGCTGTATCTCTAGTGTTACAACAGCTGTAACACTGAGTGCTGTATCTCTAGTGTTACAACAGCTGTAACATCGACTGCTGTATCTCTAGTGTTACAACAGCTGTAACACTGAGTGCTGTATCTCTAGTGTTACAATACCTGTAACATTGACTGCTGTATCTCTAGTGTTACAACAGCTGTAACACTGACTGCTGTATCTCTAGTGTTACAACAGCTGTAACATTGACTGCTGTATCTCTAGTGTTACAACAGCTGTAACACTGACTGCTGTATCTCTAGTGTTACAACAGCTGTAACATTAACTGCTGTATCTTTAGTGTTACAACAGCTGTAACACTGACTGCTGTATCTCTAGTGTTACAACAGCTGTAACACTGAGTGCTGTATCTCTAGTGTTACAACAGCTGTAACACTGACTGCTGTATATCTAGTGTTACAACAACTGTAACACTGACTGCTGTATCTCTAGTGTTACAATAACTGTAACACTAACTGCTGTATATCTAGTGTTACAACAGCTGTAACACTAACTGCTGTATATCTAGTGTCACAACAGCTGTAACATTGACTGCTGTATATCTAGTGTTACAACAGCTGTAACATTAACTGCTGTATCTTTAGTGTTACAACAGCTGTAACACTGAGTGCTGTATCTCTAGTGTTACAACAACTGTAACACTGACTGCTGTATATCTAGTGTTACAACAACTGTAACACTGACTGCTGTATATCTAGTGTTACAACAACTGTAACACTGACTGCTGTATCTCTAGTGTTACAACAGCTGTAACACTAACTGCTGTTTATCTAGTGTTGCAACAGCTGTAACACTAACTGCTGTATATCTAGTGTCACAACAGCTGTAACATTGACTGCTGTATCTCTAGTGTTACAACAGCTGTAACATTAACTGCTGTATCTCTAGTGTTACAACAGCTGTAACACTGACTGCTGTATCTCTAGTGTTACAACAGCTGTAACATTAACTGCTGTATCTCTAGTGTCACAACAGCTGTAACACTGACTGCTGTATATCTAGTGTTACAACAGCTGTAACATTAACTGCTGTATCTTTAGTGTTACAACAGCTGTAACACTGACTGCTGTATCTCTAGTGTTACAACAGCTGTAACACTGACTGTTGTATCTCTAGTGTTACAACAGCTGTAACACTGACTGCTGTATCTCTAGTGTTACAACAGCTGTAACACTGAGTGCTGTATCTCTAGTGTTACAATAGCTGTAACATTGACTGCTGTATCTCTAGTGTTACAATAGCAACCATGTTTCAGGGATTTATTTTTATGTTTTATAAAATAAAACAATTATTTGAAAGAAAAGGGACAAACTGGATGTGTCATTGCAGAGATTGTCTTTCGTAAGATATTAAACAATTTGATGGCCACCGTTTCCAATCATGTATTTTATTCAAAAACAAATGTGATTGTTTGTAATCAGATGATCCTAACTAATATTTTTTTTTAAATAAGTAGTTATAATAAAAAATAGAATATGGCTATGACTATCGCATTGTTTATGGTGAAGGTGAACTTTACTTGATACTGGATCTGACGGGTGTGCAGTAGAATGGAATTAATTATTGTAATTTCACCAGCGTGGAATAACTGAAAAGTGTTGCCATCTGGTGTTAAACAGTTGGTACCACTTTTCAGTTGTTCTACATTAGTCACCAAAATGACCCCAATAGTGCTAAATAGTTACCTTATTGTATAGAGAAAAAATAAGAACAGATTCCCTGACATTTTTCCATGGCCCAATTTTTTTTGCTTGTTAGATCGAATACAGTATATCAAATGCAAAAACAATGGCAGCATTGCTTACTTCATAAGGTAATTTGCTTACTTCATAAGGTAATTTGCTTACTTCATAAGGTAATTTGCTTACTTCATAAGGTAATTTGCTTACTTCATAAGGTAATTTGCTTACTTCATAAGGTAATTTGCTTACTTCATAAAGTAATTTGCTTACTTCATAAGGTAATTTGATGGTCTCGGAGTTGCAGCCATTTCTTCCCTTGATCATGAGAGAGTAGCCCTCATTGCCCGGGTACAGGTTGACCACCAGGGTGTTGAGAAAGTCCCTTTTCACCAACTTGTCCAACAGGTGAGAGGCACATCGCAGCTTCTGTCAAAAGAAACAATTAACAAACCGACTGTTTAAGCAACAACTATTATCATCACAACTCTCATTTTATTTTGCTTAGCTATCGTCAGCTTAACCCACGTTAAAATATTTTTACTGAGACCTTTTCATCAGACAAGGTTTACTCACTGAAACATTTACCTCAATCAACCAATTGGGATTCCCAAATCCTATATATAACCGAAAACCTAACCGGCTGGTTGAGCAAACTTGTTCAGGGAACAAACCTCATCTGATGAATAGATGACAGAAGTTTTCGAGATATTGCGTTATATGAAGAGCTGACTTGCTTACACACTCTTTGACTGATTCAGAGAAAAACACAAAAGCTGTAGGAATCACTGTGATTAATCTTTTCCAGAACATTACAAAAGCTATGGCATAGAATTGAGAATGAACTTTTATTAGTTGAAGAACAAGTGTTTCTGTTATGTGTTAACACCTCCTGGTGTTTCTGTCATGTGTTAACACCTCTTGGTGTTTGTGTTATGTGTTAACACACCTTGGTGTGGGCTTCCTTCTTGCTTTCCTCCAGATACACGTCCAGCATTCTGGGCAACAGAGGCTTCCTGGACACACAACATGTCAACATCCTTGTAGTTATGTGTGTTTCAAACAAGGTTTTTTATTATAGGATGAAGTCTGCAAATGACACCATTGATACAATTTTGTATTACAATTATCCACAATTCTGTGTTAACCTACATCATGTATTTTTATAATCTACTATCCTTTATAAGAAACTGCATGCTTGTAAATGATTGCATTGTATTTCTCACATTTAGTGTAGGTGTCGTGACACATTATGAGTATACGGACAGTAGTGGATCTGTATATTATATAAACAAATAGTATTCGTGCAGTAATTGTGGCATGGCTTAATGCTTCCCAGAGAAGCCGAGTTGGTGTTGGAATGAACAGGTCTGCCAGGGTGTGAAATGTAAAGCACTTTGACCGCTCCCAAGGACTGGATACAGCGCTACGTACTTGTAAGAACTGAAATACGAGTTGAAGCACTTTGCCTACCTCTTTGAGTCTGCTGAGCTCTGTGTGTGGAGTCTGCCTGGCTGACTCCATGCCAACTCAGTGAGACTCTGTAGACCACAGATGGAGTAATCATACTTGGTAATCATAACCACGTGTAGTTGTTGAAATTTGTTGCGTAATCATACTCATACTCAACTACATGCAAAAGTAATCATAATTAATTACACTCATTTAAAATTATTAGCGTTAGGGTTAAGGATTGTCTAAGTGATCATATTTGTAATCATACTCATAAATACTAACAGTAATTGTAATCAATTACATATGTGGTGTAATCGTCCCATCTCTGCCGTAAACAGTCGTCAGTTAATGATGACAGGGAACCCAGGAACCAGACAACACAGACAACAAGGCAGAAGGCTGAGTAAAAGAAGGAAGAGGGTTGGCAGAGAAATGAGGGATAGACTAAATCAGTGAAATGATGGACTTACCTCTGCATGTTCCAGGGCCTTTCCAAGATCTCTCATCCTAAGAACAAGAAAAACACATTATAAATTTTGAAGCATATCCATGAACATACTGGAGCAACATAATCAAGACAACAGCATCACACACAGCACTTCCTGAAGCAGAGTATCATCTGCGACCTTGGAAAAATATGGAGTAATTTATATACAACTTAGTAGCTGTTTTAATACATTTTGACATATATTTCTAATAGGTGTAGAGAGCATGCCATGCATATTGATTATATATATATGTGTGTGTGTGTAAGGCTTCACACGCAACAGTAACTGTTGTTTCAATGGCAACCCATCTAAATGAATATGATCTTCCATCTATAAACTTCAAAGAGGTTATAAGTATTATGGATTGTTATCCTTTAAAAAATTTATTTTTTAATATGGCTTTGTTTAGAAAAAAATTAACTATGCGTGTGTGTGCGTGCGCACGTGTGCGTGTGTGTGCATGCTTGTGTATAAGACTGTTATGAAGTATAAATAATAAAGTACAAACAATACACATATTACCTATTTTAACAAAATATTAAATATTTAAATGCAATATGTTCCCTGGAGTGTCTCAATTCAGGTCCTTTTTTAAAAGGTACTGCCTTTTTCAGGTATGAATTTCAGTTCATTTTCCAACCAGTGCAAGATCATTTACCAGGGATAAAAACCCACTGAAGCCCAAGCAACTTTATTTGTGTGTACATGACTACTACACGTATGCTAACTTTACTGCCAACTACTACCCACTTATTTAACCTAAATCTGTGTAACAACAAACTTTCACACCCTCACTGCATTTTTGTGCATCAGTATGAACAAAGCCACAAATGAAGGACTGCATGATAACAGAGGATGATAAATAAATGGAACAATTGTGTTAATAGCAGTGTGAATATTATGTTTAAAAATAAAACTGACAGATATCTGATATGTGTGAGGTATACAGAGATGATCAATTGTTAGACTCTTGATAAGCCAATGACGTCCTTGTCCACATCTGGAGCTTTTTGCTTTGGGTGGCAGCTTTGTTAAATGACAAAACACGACTAACATATCATACACGCCTGTGGTTTCCCTGTATTGCATCATGCTGCACTACTTCTGGCCATGGTCCACGATGACAACTGACAGTTCAATTCAACACTCAAGTGGACACACCCCAAACTTCAATCATCACACGTCTGTGAAACAAACTTCCTGTCCAGCCGTACAGAAACTGTCCAGAGATGGACCTGACAGGCTAGAGGGAGAGACTGCTGATCACTCTTCCACTGGACACTGCACATACTGGACACGGGCCATCAGTTCTCACACACTGTGGCAATGTTATCAATAGTTGTGAGGAGCAGAAATCCCATGTTCGGTGAATTACATGTTCACTCACCACTGATTTAAGCAATTCTATGTTTGTTTTGATGGAATTTTTTTACAAATCCCCTTTGTGACATGACTTACTTTTCCACCAAGATTTAAATGATTTATGCCAAGGGTCGCCAACCTTTTTGAATGGAGGCCAAATTAGTTACTTGGAATGGGTCAGTGGGCCACACACGCAAGCATGCACACTATCCTCATTGTAACTGGTACAATATATATAAATATATTGTACCAGTTACAATCATAAATCATATCCGTGGACATGCTATTTACAACAGTACTCGATACCACTACTACACTACACTACATTATATATATATATATATATATATATATATATACCGTGTGTAGCAATGGTATTGAGTACAGTTGTAAATAGCATGTCCACGGATATGATTTATTATTATCATCATTAAATATCAACAACAACAGTTGGATTGTCACTATGCCATTGAAAAACATGCATTATTCAAGTTACATATTCTTGGCATGCCGCTGATGCCATATTGACCCGTGTGACACTGACGCCTGGTGCTGGTGATGTTGCTGCACCACCAAGTGTCCCTCATCTGGCTGCAGACTTGACCCTACAAGCCTCAGTACGTCATCCAAGTGTCCGTATGTTAGATGCGTTCATGGATTGCATTTCATGAAGTTCATCTTCATTTTCCACTCACTGTTGCAAGCCCTGAGGTTAGTGAATCAGTCAGCAAACTCCATGAATGCTATGGACCCTTACATGTCCAGACTGGTTAATTTTCCATCAGTGTCGGGAAGTCATTTGCATTCCGCAGTTCTGTCTTTCGCAATCGCAACTTTATGATTGACTTTGTGTGATTTCGATCGCAAGCGTGAACGTAGTTTATGGTCTTCACATTCTGCATTTCCAGGCTTGCCACACAAGCTTTCGTGGTGGATGATGGAGTGGGCCCTGAAGAGCTTTGCCCTGGCACCTGCATTGTCTCGAACCTTTTCCATCAGCGGACAATTTATCAGGTGATGAATATTATTCAAAACAACACATTATCACTCAAACGCACAAAAATAGTGGATAAAAGTATATTTTATATGGTATTACCGAGTTGCATTAGGTGATCTGTCTACAAAAGTCTAGGTGGGACGTACTATTTTTGCATTTTATATATATATCAATATTCCAAGCATGGGCCATGTTATGTACAATCTCGCCGTCAGTCCACGGGCTGTATGAAATAGCTCCACAGGCTGCAGTTTGCCCACAGGCTGCAGGTTGCCGACCCTTGATTTATGCTAAGGGGTAGGAACAGGGCATTAATTACTGTCAGCTGATCAATATGTATGATTCCAAATTTCCAACTGGTTTTCATGTGAATAATAAACCAGTCTGCAACCAGTTGGTGTCCCATGACTACCGTCCATTCCTAATTCTAGTGAATGTGTCTTAATATGCATCTTCTTGATCGTAACATGAATTCTGTAAATGAAATGTTCAAACCAGAGTGTAAGTCCAATAATGCCAGTGTCTGAACTGTTTATAGCACTTGATGCAATGTATAAATTAGTCTACATAGATCACATTGTCAATTTTTTTTCTATATCAACAGGTAAACCAAACTGCTCTTTGGTGAATAAAAAGTGATTAGTGATGGACTGATTTTAATGCTACTTTTTCCAGTCAATAAATGTACTAGTTTTCTTCAGATGCAAATGAAAATGTTTCCATTTTCAAAGACCATACTAGTTTAGTTCTCATGACAGCAACTATTAACAACATGTACCAAGATTACAAGAAGATATTCTGAAATGGCACTGCCACTGAGCACAGATGGATATTTACATAATATTATACAACTGTATCCAAGTTGGTTCAAATGTACTCAACCCAAATGAAAGTCACAGGACACTAATTGAAACCTGTTTGGAAATTAGTAGCTGATTAGGCACTTGTCTAAAATCCGGGCCCACCTCAATGTTGCTGTTAGAACATGCAATATGTATAGTAACTATGCACGATGCATTCATAATGCATACGGAACATATAAATTATTAAACATGATGTGCATAAAAAAACATATTTAATCACTTTTTTCGATGCTCAAATCTGCATATTTAACTCGCTTTCAGTGTCACCACCTTGCAAATAAAAGGGGCAAGATGGTGCTCAATGCAGGTTAAATATGCGAATTCGAGCTTCGCAAAAAGGTGATTAAATGTGATATACACACATCATGTTTAATAATTTACATGTTCCATAGTTCAGTATGCATTGGGCATGCACATGCATTGTGCATGTTTGCTGTACAAATTGCATGTTAATAACTGAAAATTGAGGTGGGCCCAGATTCTAGACAAGTGCCGCTGATTAAAATAACGTTATCGCTCAGCATTTTCACTTAGGGTTTCATTTCATGTTTGTATTCATGTTTCACTTTAGCAAGTTTAGGTGTTATTTGTCTTTACTGAAGTCACCTCATTCATCTTGGCTATGGTAGTAGTAAAGTCATTGTATTGTTTGCTTCACATAATCACATAATAATATAAGAAGAAACTGTGCTGTGGATGTGTCTTGTGTATCTAGGCCTTCTACACAGGGCCAGGGCCCAGCCCCAGTAAGGCAGCAGGAACTTGAAGCATTGAAGGCAATTGAAGCTAATAATTTCAGAAAGATGCATGCCAGTTTTTTCTGACAGATGTAATTGAAATAATATTTGCGTTTAACCATTCAAACAGTTGCATGCGTGTGTTCTAAATTCACCTTCATACAAGTGCTCCGAAGTAATTAATGCAGACTCGTTGACATAATTGGATTAATTTTGTAAAAATTTGGACGGCGATACCGATTCATGGAAGCTGCCATATTGTTTAGGCCATGTGCCACCTGCCGGCAAATCACAGAAACATAATTGCCGGAAAATAGGTAGTACTCGCTAGGTGGCGACTGGGATTTTACCAGGACTGGTTTTTAGCGCTGTTGTCGCATACGGACGCTGGTAGCAGAGCCAACATGACCACATGACCACATGACCACAGTTCATTTCTTCTGCCTTCCTGATACCATTCTGCACAGCCTCTGGCCAGTTGTTGCGGTCTGCTGCAGCAGATTCCCAGGACTATACGCTGATCTGAGCAGATTTTGTGTATCGCTTGCAAGCATCCCTGAACCGCAGAACTGGACGGCCGACACGCTCCGTACGGCAAACATGGCCAATCCTGCGCATAGACCACTATGCACATTGTAGCTACATGAGCCGAAAGTAAATATGACCTGTGCTACTTCCGAAATCGATACTGCAAAGTCGAACAAGTGTATACGTGTTTTAACAAGATTTAACAAGATTGCCATCCCAAACAACAAGTTCCATATGGCAAGTGGACAAGGAAGCCATTGGCTTATCGAGAGTCCAAAAATGTTCTCATCTATGTGTAGCCCGCCCTTATCAGATATCTGTCAATTTTATTTTAAACATATTCACACTACTAGCATTAACACAATCATTTAGCAGTTTGTTCCATTCATTTATCACCCTCTCATGTCCAACCTACACTGCTCCTTAACTAATGCTGCTTTGTGTCCTCTGGTTCTACTGCCTTCTTTAAGTTTGAAGAACATATTCCTATCAACATCCTCATAACCATTCACTATTTAAACACTTCTATTTGGTCTCCTCTTAGTCTCCTGGTCTCTAGTGTTGTCAAACCACATTGTAATAAGCGACTTTCGTAACTAAGGACTCTCAATTCTGGAATAATTTTAGTTGCTCTTCGTTGTATTCTTTCTAGCTTGTCTATGTAATTTTTACGATATGGCCTCCATGCTTGAATACAATATTCCAAATGTGGTGTAACAATTGCTTTGTACAGGGGTACTATTAGCTGTTTCTCCTTATACATGATAGTTCTCCTAATTAGCCCTACAATTTGATTTCCTTTCGAAGCAGCAATCCCACATTGCTCTGAAACTTTCATGTCAGCACTAAATGTTATTCCTAAGTCCTTTTCTTGTGTGGTTCTGCCTAGTACAGCATCCCCCATGTTATATTCTTCGTCCATGTTTCCATGTCCTATGTGTATACATTTACACTTCCCAAAATTGAATAACATTTGCCATTTTTCTGACCATTTAACTAATTTATCTAGATCATCGTGTAAACTTTGTTTATCTGTATCATTAGTAACCTTTCTGAATACTTTTGTGTCATCTGCAAATTTTAGTACTTTGCTAGATATGTCATCTTCCCTGTGGTACCCCACTCAAAACAGATTTCCAGTTTGAAATCTCACCATCTACTGTTACTCTCTGTTTTCTGTGTGTAAGCCACATTTCTATCCAGTTGATTACATCATTACCTATGCCATGGGCTTTTAGTTTAAGTAACAATCTTTGATGTGGCACGTTATCGAAAGCTTTCTGGAAATCTAAGTAAACAACATCCATTGGTGACCTGTCATCTATCCACTTTGTAATTTCTTCAAAAAAAACATAAGAGATTAGTTAGACATGACCTTGCTTTTAGGAACCCATGTTGAGATGTATTTATTAATTTATGTTTTACAAGGAATTCCACCATTGGTCTCTAATTAATGTTTCAAGTAATTTACATACAACTGATGTTAAACTCACTGGTCTGTAATTTTCTGGCTTGTTCCTCGATCCCTTCTTAAATAGCGGCGTAATGTTTACCTCTTTCCATTCTGAAGGAACTATTCCTTCTTCTAGTGACAAGTTAAACCATTTTGCAAGTGGTGTACTAATTTGCTCAGCAATTTCCATAAGCAGTTTTGGTGGTATCCCATCAACTCCAGGTGATTTAATATCTTTCATCTTCTTAATTTTCTTTGCCTTTGTGACTCCTGACAATCTCCCCTGGCCAGTGTTTCGTCCATCCTTGAAAAGCGACTGATACGATAATTTTTTTCTTTGTTAAGTTTCTTGAATCGGGCGATCGATAATGCTTGCGACTCATCATCGAAATGTGAACACACTAATTGCCTGCTCCTGGTACTTATATAATTATGTCATCGAACAACTTTACGGAAAATTAGTTGAACAGAAAATTTAAAACAATTATTCTACTTTGAACACAATGAAATTGGCACATAACTCATTTAAGACAGGTATTGGGTTAATCATGGCATATTGTATTGCAAGCCATAGCTAACCCAACAAATACAAGCTATAACATGGAGGATGGGTACGAACACTAGCAAAGTGCATATCTTTGAAGGAAAAAATATTCTAAGTAGCCCCGGTTCATCCTATAACGTTTTGCGCGACAGGGCTTCCCAACAAATTACGTAATAATGTGCTATCCAAATCGCATTATTTTTAAGATCTGCACAATTACCTATAAAGCACTTTCATCAAAGCAACCAGCATATCTACATTCACTGCTCACTCCTTAGACAGCTTCGATCATTTAAGTACAATCTACTATTCGTTCCCGAGCTCAAGTCTCCAGATGATTGTGGTGTATTGTATTGTATTGCATAGATCCGCTCCTCAATCCAACCACCGGCGTTCTCACCCCACGGTACAACCACCGGAGATCCGGAGAGATCCGACCCCGCAGTACAACCACCGCAGATCCGAGTCCTCGGTCCAACCATGAGAGATCCGACCCCGCGGTACAACCACCGGAGATCCGATCCTGCGGTACAACCACCGGAGATCCGACCCCGCGGTTATACCACCGGAGATCCGATCCCGCGGCATAACCACCGGAGATCCCACCCCGCGGTACAACCACCGGCGATCCGACCCCGCGGTCCAACCGGGGAGCAGCTCTCAACGGTACAGCCACCGGGAAGCCGCTCTCGACGGTCTGGCCACCAGGAAGCCGCTCTCGACGATCTGGCCACAGGGGAGCCGCTCTCGACGGTCTGGCCACCAGGAAGCCGCTCTCGACTATTCAGCCACCAGGAAGCCGCTCTCGACTATTCAGCCACCGGGGACCCGCTCTCGATGGTCCGATCACCGGGTAGCAGCTCTCGGTGGTTCAGCAACCGGGGAGTCGCTCTCGACGGTCCGACCACCGGAGAGCCGCTCTAGATGGTCCGGCCACCGGGTAGCAGCTCTCGACGGTTCAACCACGGTAACTAAGGCATTGAATTGTCGTTCAGACCGTTTTATTGCATCAGAAAACGGTCAGGTGAACAATAAATATATAAATAAATTCACGTGGAAGCACAAATCTAAGACGGATCTGGGTGTCCATTTTTAAAAGCAAACTAATCATGTTTAAGCTGGTGCATTTTGAAGTCAAACTAAAAAATACAACAGAATGCCCCTCCAGCAATGGAGAAAACCATGACCCCGTTACTTGACACCCGTCCCTGGTGAAGGTGAGTTTTAACCGCTTGCAACAATAACAACTATATAATCAGCCAAGAAGACACGTAGACAATGATAATGCCCGGCAATAGGGTCTAAGTGTTTACAAGTCGATCATATCTACAGAAAGGGTTCAATCACTACCCTTTCCTTCATTGAGGCAGAATGTTAGCGCTAACCGTATGATCTTTTTGACGACTGAAATGGTGGATGATGCATTCTGCATCCAACGTCTTGTCCTTGTGGACATGCGTAAGGCCCAATCCCGACAAGCGCTCAGTTGTCACCATGGTTCGGAGCTAGTTCTTGTAGCACTGTAATAACCGCTCTGTAGTGGCAGTCATGACAAACGTCACCAGCAGTATCACGACTACTGTATAGCTAGCTACCTGTTATGGTACAGAACTGGATAGATGTCCTGCATTGTGTCAGCGACATTCACCACCTCCGTCTTGTCTTCCATTTTGTAGCCGACGTAGATCACCTGGCATGTCGTCTTGGAACACCCCATACAGCTGGACAATCAAGTGTCAGATTTATCCGTTGTCGCGATGTGAGGTACTGGGCAACGGAACGATTCTGGGTTACTAATAGACGTTTACGTGTCAATTTCCTGCAACAAGTGATCCACGAACGACAGATCTACTGCCCTGATCCAATACTGGCTGGACGTTGTCAGTTATATCAACAGGCACGTTCTCACGGACGGTGTCAACCAGCATATTGAGTGGCTTGCTCTCTTCAATTTCAAATCTTCCCGCTGGCTCTACAGCAAATATCAAGGAGTGTATTCCACACTTCAGTGTTGGCCCTCTCCTGCTGCAGCTAGGCGAGTGTATATTCGTTTCCTCTTTGGCAGAAGTTACACTGTTTGGACTGTAGGGATGCGGTCAGAGAACGCAGACTTTGGAGGACATGCCCAATGGTCAGTAGTGTTATGATGAAGTAAACATTTCTGATGGACAACAAGTAGTGCCTGGCTTTGCCGTCCCCATCTTCTTCCAAACATGTATGGGCAGTGACTACAGCAGTGAATGCAGCTAGACTTGAATGTATACAGAGCGTTCGTACGACTGGACCATCCTGTATCACAGAGATATTGCAGATTAACCCATTTGTTCACACCAGATTGTGCATCCCCGTCTAACTCAATCTCAGCCTGTAAGACACGCAACCTCTGGGCTGAATAGTTGAAGGAGAAGGCGATCTGCTGGACTGTGTCCATCTTTGCCGGTATGCACAATGACCGAGTTAGCAGTGTGTCATTTGCATTGAGTGTGGATTGTGCCGATTATCAACTGTCTTAATTGTGCTTGCACTCAACGATAGATGCCAGCTAGATTAGGAATGGACCATTCAATTTCTGGGGGTGGGTTGGATTTTTTTTATATTTGCATAGCCAATGAATGGAGAAACAAAGTTGTTTGCGATATTGTCGTGGAAGCACGTGCGTATGACTATCCACACGCCTGATTATCATGGACATAATAATAATATAAATACTATAGTGGGAGCAACGTGAACCGGGCGTGTGCTTTGTCCCACATGATGAAATTTGCCAAATATGTAGGACTGCAATTAAAATGTAGGCCTAATTGTTGTTGTAACTTAGGTTCTGCAATTATATTACTACTTAGATAAGAGGTGTGTCTGTGCGACTGTGTTAACCATTTAACCCTGAAATGAAAATAAGTGAAAAATCGTGTTTGTCTCTAAAGGGGTGCGTTTTGACCCACACTACTTTAATAATATGTAAACGATACTCGGTTACCAACAGGGTCTGGCTCTGCGTAACCGAGTTGTAGAAGGTGCGTCCGCCTGCCCACACTAATCATACCGCTCCCATAAATTGTGTACGCTCGAAAATACGTGTGTAATATCACACGTGTGAATATGGTATTGATACCTCGAACTATTATGAGACGTAGTTTGACAGAGAAAGAGTGTCTCGCCGTTGCGCGCGACTGCGTTCAACCAATCCGCGGTGTCGTTACAACCCAGTCAGCCTGCCGCCGCCTCCGCCGCACATGACGTCAAACTCGGCATATATGACAACACTGGCCATGTGAAGATTGTGTGAAGGTTTGTCGGTTTTGTCTAGCAATTTAACATCGTTTGTGCGACCTGCCATTCTTAACAGTGCGTGCCGTTAAGACCTTTGCGGGCACTGTGGCTCACACGGCCGTATGTTGAACGCTTGCTCTCGTTTGTTGCGTAGGATAGGATAATGCCAATGGAGGAATATTTGGCGACCTTGGGGCTGTGGAGGAAACCCATTGCTAAAGATGGTTCGTGTCTTTTCCGGGCCGTGTCGGAACAGGTAATGACAAGCTTTTATCCTACAAACATTGCAACGTGCCAATTCATGTCAAGTTGTGGTGCAAATATCGAGGCTTGTATTTCGGTGTCATGTTTGTATTGGCCGTGTTTAGGGAGGTATGATTTACGAATGTTGACTCGTCCGCGAATAAATGGACGTCCAGACGAACCACGTGGGCGTACCCCGAAGTCTGAGAGGGTCGGGTTATTAGTAGCCGCACAGAGACTGTGACAACCTGTCACGGTGTCAGCGTGCTAACGCAGAAACAAGTCTTCTCAGCTGACATAATTTATTCGACTTTACTGTATACTCCGTTCACATATTATGAGTTGCCGGACAGCGATGGCCGAATCATCGCGAATGCTTTCATTCCGACAGTAAAACTTAAAAGGCGATTCACACTCAGTTAAACCAGTTACAACTGGGAACCAGGCAATCAGTGTACTTATCACTGACAGGTTCAAGGTATACACTGATGGTTTGCGTGATATTGAAAGTGGTGATCTATGACTTTGCACTTCTGGTTAGAATGATGTGCTGTCATCTAGTGATTATACAGTGCAGCGTTCATATACAATTCACTCATCTCATCTCATGCATTGTTTGGTTTGGGTAACCGCATGGACAACAAATTTCAGGACAGGAAAGGTTAAAAAATATTTTGTAACAGCAGTGTCTTCAAACAGAAGAATTTTTTACAATTGCACCTGGAATATAATAATAAAAGTACTTCTATAGCACCTGATCAATCGAGATTGCTCTCAGGTGCTTTACATGCATAGTAGTATTCTACATGCCATAAAATTGCTAAGAGAATAATTATACTGAGAATAATCTACACAAATGCTAAACAATGCTAACAAAATAATGATGTTAAAATATTCTGTAACACTACATTAAATATAGTTTGTAATACAAGTAAAAGTAAAAAAATTATCATGAAACTGCCAACAAATTAAATATTCTCAAATATTATAAAAACTATTTAAAATATATTCATTTATACAAGTAAGACTCAGAATATAATCATAAAAACGCTAAATACAATTATAATTTTTTTTTCTTAAGAACTATAATTTAAATAAGTTCAGTAATACAAGTGAAAATAATAAAATAAATATGCTATGAAAATAATATATACAATATTTAATGAATGCACATAAAATGTCCTCATCGGTGAGTTATAAAAAAACTTGTTTAAAAAGGTGAGTTTTTAAAAGTGTCTTAAACACTTGTAATGATTTCGCTGTATAATCTAGATACTAGTCAAGGGTATCCTTGGGACATGGCTATTTCGGAGCCTGCTACAAGTTTGCTAAAACAGTCAAATTTGTCATATATAATGTGTATTATATATAGGCAGCGGGCGGTAAGCTTATGCCTATATTAAGAATAGACCTATATAAGGCAAGTTTGTAAGATAAAATTGCATTTATTACAGCTTAACTACTAAAATTATACAAAACCAAGTTTCTCAGTCTCAGTTTACACTATTGATCTAACTTCAGTTCCACATCAAAGTACAAAATGTCAACTCAAAAGTTCAAAATACATTCAAAAGAAAGATCAAAGTTAATACAAAAGTTAAGACCAAAAATATAAGATGAAAGAAAAGAAGGTATAAAAGATGGTATTAAACACAGCAATAGCCACAATCAGGAGTGAGCCAGGACTTGCATTCGCCTGTACAAATACAAACAGAACAAGTAAGCTATTTGCATCTCATAGTGGCCAGTGTAAAATAAAATGATACCAACTTGGTGAACATTTTCACGAATAAATTAGTACAACCGACAAGTGACTATGTCACATGTACATGTAAAAACTACATAACTGTGTAGTTAATACATACTTCATCACCGGAATATTTCATAGTTTGTTAGGAAAGTTTCAGGTGGTAGGTATAAATTGGAGTACCTGGCTACAAACAATGGTGGATATTATATGAGTGATTAGTATTTGTGCAGTACTAGCAGTGTGGCTGAATGATTCCAGAGAAGATGAGTTGGTGTTGGAAACTTGGAATGAACACATTCGCCAGGAGGTGAAGTGTAAAGCGTTCTGGCTGTCTTTATACCACACTGTTTTTAAGAACTTTATCTTGTGGAACAGGTCCCTCGTAGTCTGTATATAGATAATTTATATGGATATATGTAATATGTTCACAGTTAATTAATCTATTTTGGAAGTAATATGTTTAGCCGAAATTACATTTTTACTGCCCGCTGTGATAGGCAACACCTTTTTTCTGATCGTCCTTACTATTTCATGAATGATTGCCCAAGGCCCAACTCCATTGCACATAATTAATTTAAACGTAGGCAATAATAACTTTGCTATATGTTTATAATATGAAACGAAATATTGACACATGCAAATAATGGCTATTTCTTATTCGTCTTTGACATTTTGTGAGGAGGAGGATTTTGTCCTAGTTGCCATTTGGGTGGGGGATTTTGTCCATACATACATGTTCACCAAAAAATTTACATTTTGTTGACATGAGACGGGACACACACTTTAGATTATCTAAATATATAAATTTTTTGCAGTTAAACACATGGTCTGTCTGGCGGGCTGTAGTATAAAGTATGAAAATCAATATTTCTGATCATTGTGTCCACAGCAGAGAATTCTACAATGTTTAAATTTCAAGTTACTTTCTCTGGCAGTTTGATCCCTGAACTCTGATAAATGCATGCACCAAAATAGAACATCATGCATCTGATGCTATGATTACAGAAAGTGGTGGTTATTTTTATAATGATAGCATCCGTTTGATTAGAATGCCATTTGCTGTGAAGCCATGTAGTGCTTGAGTCTAGCCACATGATATTTTTAACATGGCAGGATCAATATGAGACATGTTTAGTGCTCATGCATTTGTGTGGGTTCGTCTTGTAAGTGTCATGTTGTCAGTTAATTTGAAGGGTATCTGAGCACATCAAATGTTTCTATGATTTGCATGTGTTTGTGTAATAAATGGTCAAAGTACACAGGCCAGGCTGTTGCTAATAATGATAAAAATTAACCAATTTCTTAATACTTTGTGTTTTAGAGGCTGTTTGCAATGGTTGACAGTGACCTAGTTCTACAAAGTGCCCTAAAGTAGAAGGTCAAGGCCTACATACTGTGTTTTTTAATGTTGATTGCATACAAAATATGACTTGTTTTTCAATCTGGAAAATGATAAACTTTAAAAAATACTAATTCAGGGAGAGGACGGGGGGTCTGAGAATGAATACACTTTGTACGAATAGGTAAATATAGACAATTTTGAACGATCCCTTACATTCCATGTACCTTAGGCCTAGTTTGTTAAGACAATAAGGGTGGTAATGCTTGTATCTGAATGCTTCACATCAACTTATTAATAATGGCCTGTTTATTGTGGTATAACAAGTGCACACAGTCTTCCCGTTACCTTCTTAAGTGGACCTTAAATGTCCATGTGCCAGTGTCGAGACTCTGTCTCTACTGGCAGGTCTGGTTGACCATGATAATTCAAAATATGTGAGATTTGATAGGTCTGACACCAGTGTATATCCCATTTCAATTGTACTTTGGTTTGATAGTGTAATATGTATGATCAAAGCTTTGGTGGTCACCTGCAACTACTTTATCATAGTACTCTGACAACTTCTTGGTTTCATACTGCAACATCTGGATTCAGTGATTAGTCAAACTGTCATTTTTCAATGCGCCTTTTGTACTTGGAGAAATTATGTGTCATTTCTCAATCCATATTGGTCACTTTCTGACAGTATTCTACAATCTCTCTATCTCTTGCTAATGTACAACTGTCTGTCTGTCTGCCTGCCTGTACCCCTATTATAACATAATAAAACATTGTCTAATATATTTATGTAGACATTTCTTTAAAAATTAGATGGCTGGAAAACTGGTCTTAGAACTTAAAAATGACACCAACTAGTGTCAAATAAAAAATGTGTTTATGATATGCCAATCTGAAGTTAATATGCTGTGTTTCCACACTCACTAATATTTATAATGATCAAGGATTGAATAATAAATCTCATGAACTTGAGGCTAAAGCGTTAGGCAGCATCATTTATTATATCATATTTCATGGTCGTGTAGTAATTAATAACTTACTAACCATGTGTGTGACCATTAGGTGCACTACTAGGAGTGTTAGCTTCTAGCACTGAACTGTGTGTGACCATTAGGTGCGCTACTGGGAGTGTTAGCTTCTTGAACTGAACTGTGTATGACCATTAGGTGCGCTACTAGGAGTGTTAGCTTCTAGCACTGAACTGTGTGTGACCATTAGGTGCGCTACTGGGAGTGTTAGCTTCTAGCACTGAACTGTGTGTGACCATTAGGTGCGCTACTGGGAGTGTTAGCTTCTAGCACTGAACTGTGTGTGACCATTAGGTGCGCTACTGGGAGTGTTAGCTTCTAGCACTGAACTGTGTGTGACCATTAGGTGCGCTACTGGGAGTGTTAGCTTCTAGCACTGAACTGTGTGTGACCATTAGGTGCGCTACTGGGAGTGTTAGCTTCTAACACTGAACTGTGTGTGACCATTAGGTGCGCTACTGGGAGTGTTAGCTTCTAGCACTGAACTGTGTGTGACCATTAGGTGCGCTACTGGGAGTGTTAGCTTCTAGCACTGAACTGTGTGTGACCATTAGGTGCGCTACTGGGAGTGTTAGCTTCTAGCACTGAACTGTATGTGACCATTAGGTGCGCTACTGGCAGTGTTAGCTTCTAGCACTGAACTGTGTGTGAATGAGCCTTATGAACAGCATAATTTATTAAACGTATCATATTTCATGGTTGTGTTGTAATTAATAGCAGAGTTATGGGACCGTGAAACTATCCGAAAATAGACCACCTGTGTGGAAGTTTTGAGTAGAAACTGGTGTTAACCTCTTGACATAAAAACGGTTTTGTCTCACTTGAAACATAGTTAAGATTTCAAGTTTTTGTCATATGGATACTTACTGGATAAATGATATAGGTTTCGAGCAGAATCCAGGATGGAAATCTGTAAAACAGTTACTTTTGGATAACTTGACAAGGGGTTACTCTTTAATAAAGGTAAAGGTACGCACTTATAAAGCGCTGTATCCAGTCCTTGGGACTGCTCAAGGCGCTTTAGTGTACACTTCACCCCCTGGCAGACCTGTTCATTCAAACACCGTCTAAGCTTCTCTGAGAAATCATTCAGCCATGCTGCAATTACTGCGCAAAGACTGTTCGTTCACATATCCACCTCTGTCTCTAGCCAGGTACTAATTTATACAGCTGAGTGAACTGTGGCAATGTGGGATGAACAAAATTGCCAAAGCTTCAAAATGGCAGCAAGATGAATCAAACCCGGATTCTCTTGATTGAGAGCCTGACATTCTAACTACTACGCCACCGGACCCCAAATAAATTTTTTTTAAATCAACCACTTATTAAAAGTTTACTTTCAGGATTCCGCAGAAAACTAACCAATCAGAATCTGTGCCAGGAATGATAAAATAACTATTTAAACTGCAAATGCGTGTACTTTGTTAACAAAACATAATTTATCTTATAAAAAGTTAAAATCGGTACATAAGTGGCCAGGTTACAATTCCATATTGAAATAAAAGTAGGTGAACAGAGCAACCATAAACGTACTCTACCCCAAACAATAACATTGAAGTTAGAGCAGCTTTATTTAACATCTGCATATTATAATGGTACAAGCAAATACAACATATTATAGTGGTACATAGTGGCAAACAAATACAACATATTATAGTGGTACATAGTGGCAAACAAATACAACATATTATAGTGGTACATAGTGGCAAACAAATACAACATATTATAGTGGTACATAGTGGCAAACAAATACAGCATATCATATTTTATTGATTATCTGTCATGAATTAAAGGTTGCATGGTGTAATTGAAAAAGTGATTATTTTTTCCAATTCCTTTTAAAAACGAAATTCCAATTGTGATTCCGGAATTGGAATTGGCATTTCAATTACTATGTACTTGACTCCTAGACTGGTTTAGACCCCTTTTTGGGATATCACGGGATATGGAATACTGAATACAGATGAAAAGTTGATGGGGTCTTTCTGCTATTGATGTACCTGTTGACAGCAAGGAGTGGACAATCATCCATGTGTATCCCCCCTGGTCATCTGTCATCACACCTGCTAGTAAGATGACACTGTTCAAGGGAGCACCTCAACACTTATCAAGAATGTGTCATATCTTATTACTTGGTTGTCACATATGGTGACATGTTTAAAGACTCCCCTTGTGTTGCTAGTGAGATTTCTCACACTGCCTCAGACTGGTCTAGTTCAACAGACACTAACGTATGAATGAGTGGGATGGACGTGTTAGTTTCGATGTAGAAATCACCTTCATCTGTGTTAAATGGTGTACTGATTGATCGATTTTGTCGATGATTGGTTGGTTCATGCTTCTGATAAATTAATCAATTGCTATATTGTGTGATCGATTATAATTTATAAAAAATCCTGCTGAATTTTGTTCCTGTTCCCGAGTTATCTCTGGACTTGCAGGGAATCTTGTGTGCGACCAACGTTGGTACCGTGAATAATCGAGGCCAGTTATTGTGTTGTGGCATAAAAAATCAAACTATTTGACTGTCCTGGGGAAGTTCAATCAAGAACATTTTTCATTAATTGACTACATGAACTGCATGATGCCATGAGCCCTCGTCAACGGCCGCCCCAAAACGCGGCTAATGGCCAGGTTACACTTCTTGTTACCGAGGTTATGAACTTGTAAAGCCTGATCTCCGTAATTGTCAAATGTATATTTTTATTCGTTGTAACTGTATATTGTAACTGTGTATTATAGAAATGTCCCGAAATCACAGGCTGAGCAGTTTTTGGTAGATTGTGTGTAATAATTCATGAAACTGACTAAAACATGGTTTGATCAGGTCATGGAAAGTCGGGGAATTTTAATTATTTCACTGGAAGGTCAGGGAATGTTGATGCTTTGTCAAATGTTAAGTGTATTCTCATAGCTACGGCATTCTTATGGGAAAAATTTGCCAAAACTCCAAAGATCTTGTGCAAAATACCATTTTGTATTTTTAAACCAGTTTGAATTTGAGATGAAGAGGGTGGATTGGATGGCTGTAGAAACAGACTACGTTCTCTGCATGAATACTGTAAGAGCATGAAAGTATATATTTTATGTTTATTTGACTTAAACTGGATCAGTCGTACAACGTACACTGATCCGCAACGCAACAAAACTCAAGTCGCTTGTTGATTTGGCAGGTGAAACAGTTATTGAACCATTTCGAAAATTTTATTGCGGCAAAAAAAAAATGTGTGTAATGAGCACTGATCCAAATGCTCGAATCGCAACAAACGTGTTTAGGAATATATGCCTGGCATTGGGAGTCTGTTTGTGTTTCAGTTATTCCACACTCAGGTGTTTCACTTGAAGTTGAGAGAGGACTGTGCCCGCTACCTCGACGCACACCAACAACAGTTTGAATCTGTAAGTTCTCTCATTTCTCAATATGACATTTAAGTATAGAGCAGTGTGTGTATGGAGCAGTGTGTGTATGGAGCAGTGTGTGTGTCTGGAGCAGTGTGTGTGTCTGGAGCAGTGTGTGGAGCAGTGTGTGTCTGGAGTAGTGTGTGTGTCTGGAGCAGTGTGTGTGTCTGGAGCAGTGTGTGTGTCTGGAACAGTGTGTGTGTCTGGAGCAGTGTGTGTTTGGAGTTTAAAAAGTATTAAATGGTCTAGCATTTCTAAGGCCTTGAAACGGTCTTTAAAATTTGAAAATTCTTAAGAAAGGTCTTTAAAAGGTCTTGAATTTTATTTCACCAAACCAGCCTAGCCCTGTAATTTGATAAATGGACAGTGCATTGCTGAGCGATATGCTTCTTTAATGAAATGGTAACACTTGTTCGCTTGTCCAGGACAAGTACCTACTAGTGTGGGACAAGTACATAATCCTGGACACTTGTCCCAAAGGTTTTGACTTGTTGACACCTAAAATAAATAACGTTTAATGGAATCTATAATTTTGTTCGAAGTAATATCACCGCTTTATTTCCGCCATGCAACTACTGCCAATGTAGTCACCAGATGGCGCATGTAGTATTTTAGAAACTAGCTTATTCACTAGGACAGCAACGCTGTTCCATTGAAAACGCCCCCTTACATAGCCACATTTCTGACATATATGCCCGTTTTATGTTTTGAATTTTAAACATTATTCCTACACGGGAATACATTAAATTTGAATCTTATGTCAGAAACAGATTGCTATCATTACAAACGCCAGCGTAATGCCACTCGGCTTCGGTGCAATGGCAATTTGTATCACAAAGCATGTTTTGTTGTACATATTAACACAATGTAGTACTAGGTATTCCAAAGTGGCTGTCGCGGCTGGCGAAAACTGCTGCAGAAGGCCGGTTTTGGGTGATGTTCAAATATCAATATAAAATCACTGATACCATTTTTAGCTACAAATGTTACCTCAATAAATGTTGGTATCTTTCCTGTGTTGTTCAGTGATAATCAATTGTTTTAAAAAGGCTTACTTATTTGTTGATGAATTTTTGAAAGTGACGGGTCGGTGGCCGCGAAAAGCGATGTTCCGAATTCGCGTCGCCGACATTTGCACGCCACCCTATTTTGTTGCTTCGCGGAGGAAAGTATAACCTCGGGTGACGCTGAATTTATGCTGAGGTCAAAGGGGAGATGTTCAGCCATCGATACATATAATTTTTTTTCAAAACGAATCCCGCGAAGATTACATTTTTCGATGATGAAATTTTCTTTTTGTTGTTTGACATGAACCAGAAAATTATTTCTCAACATGCAATATATCATTAAATAGGCCAGCATCTGTTCTTTTTAAAAAACTTTGTTTAATTTGTAATAAAACAATGGCTTCCCTCCGCTGGCCGGTCAAAGTTCCCCCCACTAATAAATGCCAGCGAGTTTCGAAAACATGGCTGCGAAGGTGTGTCCGTGTCCGCGCTGTGAGACATTGGAGTCATCTGCTTCGCAGAACGTTGCTCAGAAACATGTTAACTTCACCCAGAAAGGTAAGTTATTGTATATTTTCATTTTGTGAAGTAATATTTGATTAGTTTAATGATAATACGCGAGAACATTTAGCATCAAATAGTTGAGCCGATGCCATGCGTCCGACTTTCACGGGATCGGTCCCCATACGATGCGAACGTTTTATTTCTTTTTAGGCGACCTGTCTGCCCAACAATACCAACAGTTTGTGTCCCAAATATATACTAAGCATTTGAATTATTAACATATCTTATTTAGTGTTAGTTTCTGCTGAAAGAGACAAAATCGTTGATCACGTGACCAGGTTGTTTCTCATTGCGTTGCAATACCGAGTTGCCACGATATTGCACGATGGCCTATGCACGGAGTTAGGATGCAATTATACATGTTTTAGCAATCATATTTTCATGGTTACCCGTATAAACTTTGTTTTGTTTATTGGTATATTATTAAATGAATACTTGACATTTTTTTCTCGGGCAGAATACCCATCCATTTTTAGATTAACTGGAATAATGCAACTTTATATTAATTTAAGCTTTAATCTGTTTATGCACGTAGTATTTGTTTGACTGTACAGGCAATTTGTTATTTTATCACACTGTAGTAATGTATATTGATATATTGGCTGATTCAGTGAATTGTAAAATAATAAACAAGTCAACTGTCACTTTACTTTATTCCGTTTCATAAGCTGCACTTAAAATCCCAAACGGAGGTTCAGGGACCGACAGGTTAGCCAAAAAACTGGAATGATTGCCAGTTTGGTTGGTAATTAATTTTGATTTCCACTTTTTTTTAGTTGGAGCTTCATGTTGGTTTGGTGATGTGAAAATCTTCCATCCTGGCTGACTGGTGCAACTTGAGTGACGACCACTTTCAACAGTTGATGTTTGTCAAATGCAACCAGGTCTTGTAATAGTTCTAAATTGTAATAGTACACAGTAGACAAAACAAGGAATTTGGATGACTGAGAAGACAAAAGAAGTAAAACAGCAGATATGTTAATTATGAAAAGCATACTTGGAAAGGAAATGTATTTGTATTAGAACTTAAATGTATTTAACAATTAAAAAACACTGTATTTGCATTTGACCAAGTGTATTTGTTATATTAATAAACATATTTAATAAATGATATATATGTGTCCAATGCTTTTTATGTTTGTTTATTATTGTTTGCTTATGTATAATGTTAAGGGCTCACAAACAATGTGTTTTTAAGTAGAGAATGACCAGTACGGTCATGTGTAGTCCATGCCAGCTGTGAAGTCAATTTCAACAGATTATGAGAAAATCACGAGTGTGTAAATCCTCTCTTGACTGAAGGTCACGAAGAGTCTGAAATGATAGATATGATGTTATATCTGAATAGCTCTTCGTAATTTATCTCCCTAGTGTTTTTGTGTGCAAGTAGCTACACACAATAGCAGTTTTGGCATCATGAACACTGTTCGGCACATTGTTTTATTTGAGGGAAACGTTTGTGTAATTGCGATATGTTGCCCTTTACTGCCTGTAAAAGTCAAGGTTAACCTTAAAGAATCCAAGCTCTGTATGTTATAAATGTATTGATGAAAGTTATACCATTCCACAGATACAAAAATTATCCCTGTACCTCAATTATGTCAAAAGTTATGAACTGTCAAAGAGTTATAAATTTTAACGTGTTTTGACCCATCAGCACAAATTAAGGAAATTTACATTTTCAAAATAGAATTGTGAATTGTATGTTGATCTTACATGCTTGAAAAAAATTGGGTGTGGTCTATATGTATACTGAATATAAAAACAAAAGTTTTGAGAGTTGAGGTTGTGTTGTTTGATATTTGTGGTGTCTCAAAGTAGGCCTTTCGGCCAAATTCGGATTTTGACGAAAAATGCACGTAGTTAAAAAATCGGGGAAAAAATCATATCTCTGCTAAATATTGGAGTACAGATATAACATTTATATCACTGTGTTCAGAATCAAAAGTTCTATCAAATGGCATAATTTAAAAATAACTTGGTTGAGTTTGAAAAATCACTTTGGAATACCTAGTAGTACAGTCGTACCGCCGCTGTATGTCAACACAAGTATACTGACAGCTACAGCAGCAACCCTAAGTCCTACACTCGCACGCATCAGTTCGCTTTTGTAATTTTTCAGTCTAGTTGCATTCACAGTAAACGGAGGCCATAATGAAAAGCACATTAATTAACGGTTAATTTATTCTGTTTTATTAATGCAATAATTTTTTATAGTCATTAGTCATAATTAATATACTATGTGATATGGGGTTTTAGGTGTTCGCAGTCTTTGTTCCTTGCAGAATATTATAGTTCTTGCTAAATATGCACTGTTGTTATTAGTAAACATGAAATTTTTGTCTACGTGTGCATTGTAATTGAGTTATTTCCTTTCATTCAGGGCATTTTAATTTTACAGAATTACTTAAATTTAACATAACAAAAGTTAAACGCTAGTATCTTATTTCTTAGAATTATTGAAATTTTTCCTTCTACACTCAGAAAAAGCACTAAAACATATTTGTTAGAAACGTCATCATAGATATTATATAGATCCAGGTTGGTGTTATATCATGCTGTAACAATTCACTTCGTTTTCAGGTGGGACAAGTATAGTTTTGGTGGGACTCACTACTTGTTGTACAGGACAAGTGCCTTCTAAGAGTTAGTGTAGAGTCCTGGGCTCCTAGATGGGTTTTTTTGCATTGGATTTGTCATATTAAAATGTTATTTTAATTTGCGAAAGTGTAAACAGTCTTATGTCGTAGAATATAAAACCGGACTACTTTTGAAATTTTTTCACTGAAATTTTACCAGGCCCAATTAAAAATAATATGATTTGTCTGCTGATTTCAACAAAACTACATTAAATCGTAGCAGATACTAAGTTATTCGTGGAATGAGTGAAAAGAGAAATGACCAAGTTTAATTGGTGAGAGTTTTAACTGACCATTGGCATAAAGGTTTATATTTACACTTAACGTGGTTGTGCTTTAACATGTTTGTTATTCCAGTGTGACATGTAAGAAGAAGGATGGTTCAGTGTTTACGCCTGTCATGGTGTCAGTTCAGTGTCCCTACCAGCCACTAATAGATGTAACCTTACGTTTTACCAGCCAGTAAAAGGAGATATCCTCCCCAAGAGGGGAAGATGCCCCAGAGTTTAATTACTGTCAGTAATGATGTTTAATTACTGTCAGTAATGATGTTTAAAGGTCACTTGTCAATTCAGTTGTTACTCTTTTGAGTGAATTTATTTTCCAACAACCATAAAATGTGCAATGGAAAAGTGCGTACCAGCACACTAAATCTGTGAAGATGTCTTAGCACGAAACCCATTTTCTGCAAGCCAATGCTCTCCAGCGAAAATGTTTTAAATACAGTATCATTATTAAAAGTGTCTGATTCAGTCTTGAATTCAATCTTGAATCTCGCAGTCATGACACCCAGCTTGACTCTCTCGGTCGTGACACCCAGCTTGAATCTCTCAGTCGTGACACCCAGCTTGAATCTCAGTCGTGACACCCAGCTTAACTCTCAGTCGTGACACCCAGCTTGAATCTCAGTTGTGACACCCAGCTTGAATCTGTCAGTAGTGACACCCAGCGTGAATCTCTCAGTAGTGACACCCAGCTTGAATCTCTCAGTAGTGACACCCAGCTTGAATCTTTCAGTAGTGACACCCAGCTTGAATCTCTCAGTCATGACACCCAGCTTGAATCTCGCAGTCGTGACACCCAGCTTGAATCTCTCAGTCATGACACCCAGCTTGAATCTCGCAGTCGTGACACCCAGCTTGAATCTCGCAGTCGTGACACCCAGCTTGAATCTCTCGGTCATTACATCCACTTAAAGAATTTTCTGCAAGCCAATGCTCTCCAGCGAAAATGTTTTAAATACAGTATCATTATTAAAAGTGTCTGATTCAGTCTTGAATTCAATCTTGAATCTCGCAGTCATGACACCCAGCTTGACTCTCTCGGTCGTGACACCCAGCTTGAATCTCTCAGTCGTGACACCCAGCTTGAATCTCACAGTCGTGACACCCAGCTTAACTCTCAGTCGTGACACCCAGCTTGAATCTCAGTTGTGACACCCAGCTTGAATCTGTCAGTAGTGACACCCAGCGTGAATCTCTCAGTAGTGACACCCAGCTTGAATCTCTCAGTAGTGACACCCAGCTTGAATCTTTCAGTAGTGACACCCAGCTTGAATCTCTCAGTCATGACACCCAGCTTGAATCTCGCAGTCGTGACACCCAGCTTGAATCTCTCGGTCATGACACCCAGCTTGAATCTCGCAGTCGTGACACCCAGCTTGAATCTCTCGGTCATTACATCCACTTAAAGAATTTTCTGCAAGCCAATGCTCTCCAGCGAAAATGTTTTAAATACAGTATCATTATTAAAAGTGTCTGATTCAGTCTTGAATTCAATCTTGAATCTCGCAGTCATGACACCCAGCTTGACTCTCTCGGTCGTGACACCCAGCTTGAATCTCTCAGTCGTGACACCCAGCTTGAATCTCACAGTCGTGACACCCAGCTTAACTCTCAGTCGTGACACCCAGCTTGAATCTCAGTTGTGACACCCAGCTTGAATCTGTCAGTAGTGACACCCAGCGTGAATCTCTCAGTAGTGACACCCAGCTTGAATCTCTCAGTAGTGACACCCAGCTTGAATCTCTCAGTAGTGACACCCAGCTTGAATCTTTCAGTAGTGACACCCAGCTTGAATCTCTCAGTCATGACACCCAGCTTGAATCTCGCAGTCGTGACACCCAGCTTGAATCTCTCGGTCATGACACCCAGCTTGAATCTCGCAGTCGTGACACCCAGCTTGAATCTCTCGGTCATTACATCCACTTAAAGTATTTTCTGCAAGCCAATGCTCTCCAGCGAAAATGTTTTAAATACAGTATCATTATTAAAAGTGTCTGATTCAGTCTTGAATTCAATCTTGAATCTCGCAGTCATGACACCCAGCTTGACTCTCTCGGTCGTGACACCCAGCTTGAATCTCTCAGTCGTGACACCCAGCTTGAATCTCACAGTCGTGACACCCAGCTTAACTCTCAGTCGTGACACCCAGCTTGAATCTCAGTTGTGACACCCAGCTTGAATCTGTCAGTAGTGACACCCAGCGTGAATCTCTCAGTAGTGACACCCAGCTTGAATCTCTCAGTAGTGACACCCAGCTTGAATCTTTCAGTAGTGACACCCAGCTTGAATCTCTCAGTCATGACACCCAGCTTGAATCTCGCAGTCGTGACACCCAGCTTGAATCTCTCGGTCATTACACCCAGCTTGACTCTCAGTAACGACACCCAGCTTGCATGAGCAGCTGACTTTTACATCCACTTAAAGTGTTACACTGTTTCTTTGATTGTTCATGTAATGTTACAATGTCTTTTTAGTGACTTTTGTAGTGTACTAAAAGGTGTACAACAAGTCAGACAGTCAACATATAGGAATACGTGATGTAAGATGTCTGGTTCCATTGAGGTCAATAACAAAAACAACCAACCTCGGGGTAACTTGGTACTTCATTCTTAATGTATATTTGATGTGTTTTATTTATTTTATCTTCACTGAATCAGTCTCAACATACCAGGTCTAAGAACCACTGTGGCCAATCACATCTGTTTAACATTGTGACTGACATAAAGTTAGGGACGCTTTTGTAGCTCATGTAAATTGGTATTTATTTACGATATAATAAAAGGTTTCTCTATACTCAATAAAATCATACCGACTGAACACAGATACAATGCAAGTTGAAAGTCGGTCAAATTGCAACGGATTCTCGCCAGTCTGATAAGAATCCCTGTTTAATATTACTATATATTTTGTTTTTAATACATCACTACATTACAAAATACATAAAAACTCCATAAAACACTGAAAGTCAGATGACCAGGTGGGAAAATATAGATACAGAAAGTTAGCAAACAGATGCCGGGCGGATTCCACCAACTACCACCAAAATCTTCCAATTTGAAACCAATTTATTTTTAAAAATAATGTCAATACTCATTAAAAACTATATTTCTGTGTCAATAAATACCAATAACAACTCCATCTGTGATCAGTGTGCTCAAAGCATCCGTCAGCGTCGGCACATTTTGTTCGTCATTGCATGCGACTAGTGTTTTTCGCGGGTGAGCCATTCATATTTCACCTTTGACCTATGCATCAAAATGAAGCTAAATACCCATAGATTTTGGCAAGATATTTTTTATATGGTTTGCTAGGCGTAAAAGGCAAATATAATGCCGATGTAACTACAAATAGTAATTTTTAATGTTTCATAGTGATTTAACAAAAGTTCTACTAAAACGAAGTATGGAATATACGCTACATGATGACATCATTCAACTCTATCAATATTTTTGAGCCTCACCCGCGAAATCCCTTTCAAGCAGCCACAAAGTTGCTACGATCGGGTTGACAGCGGGCTGTCAGTGCAGGTGACTTGGGTCGATGCACAAAACAGGTCATATTGAAAACTTCTGTGCTATTATTTCTGGGCATATAAAAAACAAAAATACAACAACGATGAGAACAAACAAATCTTCATTATGGCTTTTCAGATTAAAAAATAATAAAATTTAAAGCCTACAGGACAAAATGAAAATTGGCAATTTCTATGTCATTATCAATAGCTCCACGCACAATCCATTGAGATCAAAGGCCTCGCTGGCCGTGTGTTATCTCCCTACTAACATTTCACTTATCTTGGTGGATATAAAGCTATGCATGGCGATGTGCCAATATACATATGTGATCTTGTCCGTCCGTACAAACTAGTGAGAGCACTGCACTCTGCCAGCAATGACATGTTGACTGTTCTGCGAACTCGTGTCAAGGCTGGGGACAGCTCGTTCGTGGTCACCACGGCGACTGTATGGAACAGTCTGTCCAGTGATATTCTGTCATCGGACACTCTTTCTACATTCAAGTCACGCCTAAAGATTTATTTTTATAAAATCTCATTCTAGGTCAACATGGTAGTTCCTGCATTAATTAATTAATGTATCTTATTATTTATTAACCTATTTATATATTTACTTATTTATCACTTATAACAAAACGCAAATGACAGCAGCACTGCTGCGGCTGGCGTCACCTTGCGGACTCTTTAGATATAATTCGTAGTGTGTGTTTTAGCCGCAACATGGCACCATGTGGAAGTACTAGGACTTGTTTTTATATATCACTCACTCGCTGTCAGCAAAGCGTGCAAGTTTGAATTGTCTATTTAGTGATGCTCACAAAATCGAGTGGTGGCCGGCTGACATTTGTCTGGAATTACAAAACCCGAACAAACGTTTATTTTCAGAGTCTGTCTCGTGGATTTTTGTAGTGTGTCGATCGAGTGTCTTGCTTTGGTAGATGCACTGAAACTGCATCTTTGCTAAGTGCAAAACAAACAAGCAACACCTCATTGTAGGCTTACATTAAGTTTATTTAGCACCATTAAAACAATTCAAAGCACATGTAGATTGGACGAAATACATCACACACAAAAAACGACAGTTATGAAATAGATCAGTGATCAATGACTTGGTTCCCGAGTCATTCCCTAGAAGCGCCCCACATTCTACGCATAGTTCACAGTGGCGCCATACTGCGGATTAGCTACCAGTCTGATTTAGAGGCTAATTTCACCATATTTTTATTACCTTATATATAATTAGTATACAGTATTTTTTGTTGCACTATTTATATATTATTTAAATAGCTTGTTCATTGTATTTCTAAGTATTTATGTTTATTTAGCAAATTTGTAACTTTGTATTGGTGTTTTATATGCTGTAAAGCACGACATAAATTTTATTGGATCTGGTGCTATTTTAAATAAAATAACCAACAAAGAGAATCCTATCCATACTGCCTTCCTTGTCCTTGGTTACTGACTTGGTAATGGGTGTTGTTCCTGGAGATCATAGCTGATACTAGCCCCACGGACGACTCTGCATCACCTACTGCAGTTTTGACTTTCTGGTCAAAAACATGTTATGTGGTACAACTGATGTTAAAAATGATCTTCTCTTGCAGTTTGTAGAAGGTCCTTTTGATCAACATGTCAACAACTTACAAAGCCCTTGGGTAAGTCTAAATACATATTGTTTGTCAGTTATGCTGTAATTAATAGGTGCCACATACTATACTTACTGTACTTTGGTCCATAATGTTGCAGAGGTGCCAAGTAACATTGCACAAAAAGATAGAGATCTACAACTTGTGGTGATATGAGGGAAGTAGATTTGGTGCTGTGGCCCTCTCATCAAAGTTGCAGAGAAGTAGTGTTGAGGGTGGTTCCCCTAGGGGAATTATTTTTGTATTATGCATTTTCAGCAGGAGACCACTGAGAAAACTACCTCCAAAGCAGGAGACTTGGCATGTTCTTTGATGTTTTGGAACAAAGTACAGATGAAACTGATTATTCTTATCACCCCTGGACGAGCCGTACAAACTGGGCATTGAACTTTCTCCCAGTGGCCACATCAACCAATCAGATGTGTTACTAAGAATAAGCTCAGTTCGACAAATATAACTTGCTTTGTTGTATGCAATAGAGGCTACCCAAAATAACATATTTTTAGTTGCCAGATGGCGAGTACATCTAAACGCAAGGCATCCTGGGATTTTTGTTGACAAGATTATGGTTTATGTTTCCTTTGGTGTTTTAGAATCTAAGACAATATGAATTTTCATGGTGGCACTACTATCTTTTTGGTTAAGATACTGTCTAGTGGTACATCTATATCAACAAGTGGCTGAAGGAGAATAAAATAAACAGTTAGACACATACACACTTGTCGTGGTTGGTTAAGATATTGTCTGGTAATATATCTATGTCAACAAGTGGCTGAAGGAGAATAAAATGAACAGTTAGACACGTACAAACTTCCTGATTGTCGTGGTTGGTTAAGATACTGTCTGGTGGTATATCTATATCAACAGGTGGCTGAAGGGGAATAAAATGAACAGTTAGACACGTACAAACTTCCTGATTGTTGTGGTTGGTTAAGATACTGTCTGGTGGTATATCTATATCAATGGGTGGCTGAAGGGGAATAAAATGAACAGTTAGACACCTACGCACTTCCTGATTGTCGTGGCTGGTTAAGATACTGTCTGGTGGTATATCTATATCAATGGGTGGCTGAAGGGGAATAAAATGAACAGTTAGACACCTACACACTTCCTGATTGTCGTGGCTGGTTAAGATACTGTCTGGTGGTATATCTATATCAACAGGTGGCTGAAGGGGAATAAAATGAACAGTTAGACACGTACAAACTTCCTGATTGTTGTGGTTGGTTAAGATACTGTCTGGTGGTATATCTATATCAACAGGTGGCTGAAGGGGAATAAAATGAACAGTTAGACACCTACACACTTCCTGATTGTCGTGGCTGGTTAAGATACTGTCTGGTGGTATATCTATATCAATAGGTGGCTGAAGGGGAATAAAATGAACAGTTAGACACCTACACACTTCCTGATTGTCGTGGCTGGTTAAGATACTGTCTGGTGGTATATCTATATCAATGGGTGGCTGAAGGGGAATAAAATGAACAGTTAGACACCTACACACTTCCTGATTGTCGTGGCTGGTTAAGATACTGTCTGGTGGTATATCTATATCAACAGGTGGCTGAAGGGGAATAAAATGAACAGTTAGACACGTACAAACTTCCTGATTGTTGTGGTTGGTTAAGATACTGTCTGGTGGTATATCTATATCAACAGGTGGCTGAAGGGGAATAAAATGAACAGTTAGACACCTACGCACTTCCTGATTGTCGTGGCTGGTTAAGATACTGTCTGGTGGTATATCTATATCAATGGGTGGCTGAAGGGGAATAAAATGAACAGTTAGACACCTACACACTTCCTGATTGTCGTGGCTGGTTAAGATACTGTCTGGTGGTATATCTATATCAGTGGGTGGCTGAAGGGGAATAAAATGAACAGTTAGACACCTACGCACTTCCTGATTGTCGTGGCTGGTTAAGATACTGTCTGGTGGTATATCTATATCAGTGGGTGGCTGAAGGGGAATAAAATGAACAGTTAGACACGTACAAACTTCCTGATTGTCGTGGCTGGTTAAGATACTGTCTGGTGGTATATCTATATCAATGGGTGGCTGAAGGGGAATAAAATGAACAGTTAGACACCTACACACTTCCTGATTGTCGTGGCTGGTTAAGATACTGTCTGGTGGTATATCTATATCAACAGGTGGCTGAAGGGGAATAAAATGAACAGTTAGACACGTACAAACTTCCTGATTGTTGTGGTTGGTTAAGATACTGTCTGGTGGTATATCTATATCAACAGGTGGCTGAAGGGGAATAAAATGAACAGTTAGACACCTACACACTTCCTGATTGTTTTGGTTGGTTAAGATACTGTCTGGTGGTATATCTATATCAACAGGTGGCTGAAGGGGAATAAAATGAACAGTTAGACACCTACGCACTTCCTGATTGTCGTGGCTGGTTAAGATACTGTCTGGTGGTATATCTATATCAATGGGTGGCTGAAGGGGAATAACATTAATAGTTAGACACCTACACACTTCCTGATTGTCGTGGCTGGTTAAGATACTGTCTGGTGGTATATCTATATCAATGGGTGGCTGAAGGGGAATAAAATGAACAGTTAGACACCTACACACTTCCTGATTGTCGTGGCTGGTTAAGATACTGTCTGGTGGTATATCTATATCAACAGGTGGCTGAAGGGGAATAAAATGAACAGTTAGACACCTACACACTTCCTGATTGTCGTGGCTGGTTAAGATACTGTCTGGTGGTATATCTATATCAACAGGTGGCTGAAGGGGAATAAAATGAACAGTTAGACACCTACGCACTTCCTGATTGTCGTGGCTGGTTAAGATACTGTCTGGTGGTATATCTATATCAATGGGTGGCTGAAGGGGAATAACATTAATAGTTAGACACCTACACACTTCCTGATTGTCGTGGCTGGTTAAGATACTGTCTGGTGGTATATCTATATCAATGGGTGGCTGAAGGGGAATAAAATGAACAGTTAGACACCTACACACTTCCTGATTGTCGTGGCTGGTTAAGATACTGTCTGGTGGTATATCTATATCAACAGGTGGCTGAAGGGGAATAAAATGAACAGTTAGACACCTACACACTTCCTGATTGTCGTGGCTGGTTAAGATACTGTCTGGTGGTATATATAAGGGGAATAACATTAACAGTTAGACACCTACATACTTCCTGATTGTCGTGGTTGGTTAAGATACTGTCTGGTGGTATATATAAGGGGAATAAAATGAACAGTTAGACACCTACACACTTCCTGATTGTCGTGGTTGGTTAAGATACTGTCTGGTGGTATATCTATATCAATGGGTGGCTGAAGGGGAATAAAATGAACAGTTAGACACCTACGCACTTCCTGATTGTCGTGGCTGGTTAAGATACTGTCTGGTGGTATATCTATATCAATGGGTGGCTGAAGGGGAATAAAATGAACAGTTAGACACCTACGCACTTCCTGATTGTCGTGGCTGGTTAAGATACTGTCTGGTGGTATATATAAGGGGAATAACATTAACAGTTAGACACCTACATACTTCCTGATTGTCGTGGTTGGTTAAGATACTGTCTGGTGGTATATATAAGGGGAATAAAATGAACAGTTAGACACCTACACACTTCCTGATTGTCGTGGTTGGTTAAGATACTGTCTGGTGGTATATCTATATCAACAGGTGGCTGAAGGGGAATAAAATAAACAATTAGGCACCTACAAACTTCCTGATTGTCGTGTATGTTTTCAGTTCAGTAACTTCAGTTTACTCTGCTTTTTCCACAGAGAAAGCATGGAACATAATGATGAGAACTGTTACAACAAATCTGCATTTGAGACTGAGAACATGTAGAATGTTGTACACACTCATGAGTATTTACATATGATTCAAACTTATAATTGCAAACAAACTAGTTAAAACAGGAAGATCTAGTGTGATGTAGCTACGTTTGCTCTTCTCCACTGATTGAAAGTTATTTCCTGTATGTGTGTATATGTGTGTGTGCGTGCGTGTGCGTGCGTGTGTGTGCGTGAATCTCTGGATATAAATATATAGATGTGAATCTCTGGATGTTTTCTCACTTCAGGAATGGGCGGGACAGGTTGAAATCGCTGCCATGTCGCTTATGTATAAGTAAGTTACGGTATATTCTCAACCTGGTTCGTAATCTACATAATGTTCATGCTATTAAAACTACTCTACACAACAAAATGTGACAACAATTAAAGTTGGCGAGTTTTACGTAGAAAAAAATCACAGGCATTTTTCATTGCAAAAAACTCCACATCTCTGTGATATAGCATCATTCCTGATCATGTTAGGTTTATTAGAGCATATCACATCTCTGTGATATAGCATCATTTCTGATCATATTAGGTTTATTAGAGCATATCACATCTCTGTGATATAGCATCATTCCTGATCATGTTAGGTTTATTAGAGCATATCACATCTCTGTGATATAGCATCATTTCTGATCATATTAGGTTTATTAGAGCATATCACATCTCTGTGATATAGCATCATTCCTGATCATGTTAGGTTTATTAGAGCATATCACATCTCTGTGATATAGCATCATTTCTGATCATATTAGGTTTATTAGAGCATATCACATCTCTGTGATATAGCATCATTCCTGATCATGTTAGGTTTATTAGAGCATATCACATCTCTGTGATATAGCATCATTTCTGATCATATTAGGTTTATTAGAGCATATCACATCTCTGTGATATAGCATCATTCCTGATCATGTTAGGTTTATCAGAGCATAGCACATTTCTGTGATATAGCATCATTCCTGATCATGTTAGGTTTATTAGAGCATATCACATCTCTGTGATATAGCATCATTCCTGATCATGTTAGGTTTATTAGAGCATATCACATCTCTGTGATATAGCATCATTTCTGATCATATTAGGTTTATTAGAGCATATCACATCTCTGTGATATAGCATCATTCCTGATCATGTTAGGTTTATCAGAGCATATCACATTTCTGTGATATAGCATCATTCCTGATCATGTTAGGTTTATTAGAGCATATCACATCTCTGTGATATAGCATCATTCCTGATCATGTTAGGTTTATCAGAGCATATCCACAAAATGAAATCTCTACCAAAAATGTGTCATTCCAAAATCTCAAACCTAAAGCAAGAAAATAAATTAAAGGGAAACAAAAGTTATGGTTTTTGGCGTATACACCAATAAGAGTTACTAAAACATAACCATTTGCAACTACAATTAAGAATATCATGCCATTGGGTTACTAGTAAATATTGTTGAAGACACATCATCTTAATTGTCATTGGCCATGCCATACCCTACATCATTAGTCTCAATTTCTAGCAAAATATATTTATATACACCTATTCCTATACTTGCCAATAGGATATGGCCATGCTGTTTGCATCCAAACTCAATTTATGTAACATATTTTGTCCCTTGTTTACTAAACTAGTGCTCTTTCTGATACCAAAAAATTTTTTTTTTGAGACTGCATTGTTTCTGTGTATTCTGGTCTCTGGTTTTGTTTTAACGAGCACTGCTACTTCCTTTCAGGATAGATAAATACCTTCTTTCAAGAGTTTGGTTTCTTGATGGTTAAACCATATGGTGACTAGTGTTGTACATTTATTGCTGAAAAACAACATTAATGTACAATAAATATGTGATGTCTTATCTTGTTTTTCTCCTAATGATGTTGCACTCTGTTTTCTTGTAGATGTGACTTCATCGTTTATCAACACGTGGGGAAACGGCCGGAAAACATTACAAAGAACCAGTTTGAGAAGAAGGTGGCTAATTTTTGTCATTGTGACATTTCTTTTGCAACTTGATATAATTGTTATGCACACTTGTGAATAATCCAATGGTTGTTGCACCAGAAAACATCTTTGTGGCAGTCTGATTAGTAATTTGTCTATACGTGTACAAGCTAACTTTGTACACAGTGTAGTGCAGTGCAATTGGAATTGTGCAAAGGTGTGAAAATAATGTTTTAAAACTCTCCATTGTTAAAATATTTCCTGCTACTATGTTCGCTTTTTAAACAAGGGAGTGCTTATTTAATCACAAGTTTTCATATCTCTCACGATACAGAAATAGTAGTTTTGTAGCATGGGTGATGAGGTATACGCATGCATGCATGCATGCACACATACATTTTTATTTTATAAATGTGTACATATATCTAAAAACCTCCCTGGAAAATGAAGCAGATTTTTATTTAACGTGATGACTTAAGTGTCACTATATCAGGGAGCATGCAAGCACGTACATGTACTCCAGTAGTCTAGAGGCGATGCGATAGACATAAATGTCGGCCTGGAGCCTGTGCTGTAGACATGGCACCCCTTGGTACCCATCCAGTGCAACACAAACACTCCAGAATGTTCAGGCCTGAAACAAATGTATGCACATACTAGCAATGACTAGTCGCTATAGAGACTGCCCAGAAGCATTGGAGGTGATCAGTGTAATAATAACAATGATGTCTTCTGTCTACCATATAAGGTGCTCGCGGGCCTGCTCCAAGGTTTGACCACTATAATGCTGGAATCTCTAAGTACGGTGTCAATTAAAAATAATAGAAAAATTATTCTAAAATCTGTATAATAAATATTCTAAGATCGTTATAAAAAATATCAATAAATATTATAATTCATTATCACAAATAATTTTAAATCAGCATCATAAATATAAAAAAATCATTAAATATTATAAAATTATTGTCATAGTTTTAATGCCCACGACCAACAGATTCTATAAACATTGATTCTTACTTGGAGTTCACTATGAAGGTGTTTTAAGGGCTGTTTTGAAGGTGTTATTTGTTGCAATAATTGTGTGGTTTGTAAGACCATGCCAGTGTTTAGTGCTATTGTTGGTGCCTCCAGGGGTCTCTACCGTCATTGTTTATCTCGGTTCCAGGTAATGCTTGCGTTCTCGGATGGCAAACAATACGACAGCATCTACCCTAACTCCTACATCGAGAGTTCGGCCATCTGCCAGTGTAAGTGATCGCTTTGTTTCTTATGCTCTCATTGGATGTTTCTGTTTGTTGTCATGGAGATTAGACCATGGTGTATATTTCTGTAAGCATGTTCAGTAGTGTTGTGTACCGTATGGCAGTATACCAGTGTACCAGTATACCAGTGTACCAGTATTTTCATGCAGTTTTGAATCCTGTATTTTTATTCAGTGGAACCGATATATGACATCTTCAATTGATAATACTTGAAGCTTCCAAAGCTACATAGAAGTAATTGTTAAGTCATCAAATTTGAAAAAAAAAAAATGCATTTGACACTTCATTAAACATATTTTAATGCCTCTTTCCTGCAATACCAGGCTTTAAAGGAAAATACGCAATTTGTCTACTTGCTGATGCTGACGAATGGACCAAGATGGTCTTAAAAGCTCCGTCAGACAAACATTTGTGATTCTGATTCTAAACATCCTTTAAGTACATGATTTCCGAGTTCAGTTACAACTCACGTGCTCATATTACACTTATGGTTGACATTTCTGTCATTACTTTCAGATATTACAAGCCTGGTATTTAGTTGTAAAATGATTTTGATCATTGTGTGCCGTAAAGAATTTGAAACCAGTGCTGTCATGTTCAGTGATACCTGATAGTTGTGTCACAGTTGGATTGATGTGTGACATTAACTTTTATGGAATTATATATTTATTTTATGAACCACTACAGTGTTACTGTATTATATTTTTTGGTATTGTTCAGTTTGAGATATACATCTTTTATGTGGAATATTCTAAGTTACACGTTAAACTGCATCACTTCTCTACACTTCCGGACGACACACTAAACTTGTTGATCCCTTCTACCTGCAGGGGAAGCAAAAGATCCCTCATGTTGGTAAATGAGTAACCTGCTGTGGAGTGTGGCATCCATCTCTCATGTTGGTAAATGAGTAACCTGCTGTGGAGTGTGGCATCCATCTCTCATGTTGGTAAATGAGTAACCTGCTGTGGAGTGTGGCATCCATCTCTCATGATCCATTGCAGAAGTCAATTTTGCTAACTACCTCGCATGAGAACACGACTGAATGGATGAAAACTTCACTATGTATTTATAAAAATAATATTGGTACCTTTACAGAACTGTAAATCAACTAACATAGCTAAATGTGTTTTTGTGTGTGCACACGCGTCTTTGTGGATGTGTGCATGCGTCTGTGTGCACCAATGTGTGGTAAAGTATCTGGAGGAAATCACATCACACTGATACCAACGCCATCCTTAGTTTGTGTGAAATGTTACAACCACACAGTAGCACCGGTCGCCACACGCTGCCAGACAAGGCTCGTGTTCTAGTAGCATTGACTGTAACTGATCCCTCGGTCATATGATAGTTCATTCACTTCTACATTGGCCTCATTCATCATCCAGTTTTGGTGTGTATATATATATATATATACATATACATATACACTATGTACTGGTGCACTTGGTGTGTCACCAAATCAGCCTTGAATGGGAATTTTTATTTCATGCTGCTATTTTAATAATGTCACATGTCTCAAGATTATATTTACAGGCCCCTCTTAATTGTTTTAAATATTTGTATTCCCAGCAATCCATTGTGTTTGTGGTGATCCTCTATGATCTGTTGTGTTTGCAGTAATCCTCTACAATCTGTTGTGTTTGCAGTGATCCTCTGTGATCCATTGTGTTTGCAGTGATCCTCTATGATCCATTGTGTTCGCAGTGATCCTCTATGATTCATTGTGTTTGCAGTGATCCTCTACGATCATTTATGGTTGCTGCAAACCTCTGTGATCCATTTTGTTTTCAGCAATCCTCTGTGATCTGTTTCATTTGCAGCAATTGATCCCCTACAATCTCTTGTGTTTGCAATGATCCTCTATGATTTGTTGTGTTTGCAGCAATCCTCTATGAGCTGCGGTATGGCCGTTTTTGGCCCGAAGCAAACCGTGATTCTCTATGAACTGCTGTGTTTGCAGCAATCCTCTATGATCTGTTGTGTTTGCTGTGATTCTCTATGATCTGTTGTGCTTGCAGCAATCCTCTATGATATGTTGTGTTTGCAGTGATCCTCTATAATCTGTTGTGTTTGCTGCGATTATCTATGATCTGTTGTGCTTGCAGCGATCCTCTATGATATGTTGTGTTTGCAGCAATCCTATATGATCTGTTGTGTTTGCAGCAGTCCTCTATGATCTGTTGTGTTTGTTGCAATCTTCTATGATCTGTTGTGTTTGCAGCAATCCTCTATGATCTATTGTATTTGCTGCGATCCTCTTTGATCTGTTGTGTTTGCAGCAATCCTCTATGAAATGTTTTCTTTGCAGTGATCCTCTATGATCTGTTGTGTTTGCAGCGATCCTCTATGATCTGTTGTGTTTGCAGCAATCCTCTATGATCTGTTGTGTTTGCAGCAATCCTCTATGATCTGTTGTGTTTGCAGCGATTCTCTACGAGCTGCTGTACGGCCGGGTGTTTGGGCTGGAGCAGGCCGTTGAACAAGCGGAGAACATGGTTGCCCACAAACCTCACAAGTTCCGCCAGGACTCTAGCAGCTCCGAGATGGCCGACAGGTAATGGGGTTAGATCACTATTTTACTTCTGGCCATATGATGGCAAGCATCTTGGTTATTGGTATCAATTTGTATACAGGATTGAAAAACGTTAACAGTGGAAAAAACAATCCATTGTCACCAGTAAGGATAGTAATAGCAATAGCAGTGGATTATAAAAGGTCAGTCGGTTTACGGCTGTCTTCAATTCAATGTACCCACACTTAAGGGACGATGTCAGAACTTTGGCGTATGGCACTACACGAAACCAACGTCATATAACACATAGATGTACGGTGCTAAACGAAACAGCTGCTAACCTTCCCATTCGATGTTTTCCCGGCCCCAGACCAGTGCACACAAAACATCAGCATCAAACAGAATGTTACTTTCAACGATGGTAACTGTTTTATTAAATGTGTGTTGTTCGCATGTATCGTAGACATCTGCTGATATCACATAAATTAAGCATGAAGCAGAATATTTGTGGGTAAATAGTTTTACTTCAAGTGAATAAAGTGAAGATCTTTGAGCGGGCTTAGGTATGACTCTGGTTCATTGTTCCAGTTCAACCCCCGAGGCTTCAGTCGACTCTGCCTTGGCTGACTCAGGAACTGTGGTTAGTAAGGTGAGTGTGGTCATCTAGTATCCTGAGTCACCTTTGAGTTCTAGCTTAGTACTGTGATGCTGGTCATGGGTTGTACAGAAACCTCCTGCTTCATTGAGTGGGGAACTATCAGTTTTAGCACAGCCAACCTGGTGTCCCCCTCCCAATGATAATACAGGACTCCATGCAGAATGCAGAGTTGTTCCCGTCAGTTCCACAAAAGCCAAGTAGCCATCCCCTAAAGTTGGAAGTAATTTTGTGTTGGGGATTCCCTTTCTAGCAAGTTAATTACTGGACGTAATTCACCATCTCGTATTTGGGAGTTCCTTAGTTCCTGTGGACTACATTTGGTCATGTAGTTTGTGTCGACGTTGTCGCCTGCTACTGATGTCTGTTGGACCGGCATGTTTTTGTGGACTACACTTGTTGCGCTGCTAGAGGGACGACATAATTTACCTCTTCCTCAAACTTGCCCCATTGCATACACAACAGGGGCAGCCACCACACGGTAAGGAACTTACTTCTTTACCAGCTTCATAGCAGTTACATGCATCAAGTTCCTCTGGGATCTGGGACAGTTTGTCAACATCAGAGTGCTTAGCCCCCGGTCTATGCTGGATGGTCTTGGAGTGCTGGGACAGGTCTATGCTGGATGGTCGTGGAGTGCTGGGACAGGTCTATGCTGGATGGTCATGGAGTACTGGGACAGGTCTATGCTGGATGGTCGTGGAGTACTGGAACAGGTCTATGCTGGATGGTCGTGGAGTACTGGGACAGGTCTATGCTGGATGGTCGTGGAGTACTGGAACAGTTCTTCCAGCCACCGGCCCAGCTGACCTTCAGTGTGTTTGAAACGGAACAGCCAAGTCAGGGACCGGTGGCTCACAAATCCTGAGAACTTACTTGGAGAGCGTTCTTAGGTTGGGGCCAATCCAGTACACATTGAGTGTGGTCATTTGTAACTGACACTCCATCTGGGGATAGTTCACGTCCAAGGAACTGTACCTCAAGTGCTAACTAGAGAGTACTTCTTCAGCTTTAAATTGTACGCATCAAATTGTTGGAGAACAATTTCTAGATTTCCGAGTAACTCTTCAAAACTTCTCCAATACTATGACGTCATATAAATACACAGTACTCTATCTATCCCATGTAGGACTAGAGGCATTGACTGGTGGAATGTGGCCAGTGCTTTACACAAACCCTGTGCCATGTTCAAAGAGGCTATACTTGATCAAGAACAGCCATCTGCGGCTATTTGTCTATAGCTGGGGCTGGTCTTGTCTGAGTGGCAGGCTTCCATCTCCATATGTTGTTATTTATCCATACACATAGGTCTGACAGACCTTTAAGGTGGCCTCATTTGACACAGGGTTATGTGGCTTTTAATGAGACGTGGAGCCTCTGACTCACCACCCCCTAAAGTACCTAGCCTCTGACTCACCACCCCCTAAAGTACCTAGCCCCTGACTCACTACCCCCTAAAGTACCTAGCCCCTGACTCACCACCCCGTAAAGTACCTAGCCCCTGACTCACTACCCCCTAAAGAACCTAGCCTCTGACTCGCCACCCCCTAAAGTACCTAGCCCCTGACTCACTACCCCCTAAAGTACCTAGCCCCTGACTCACCACCCCCTAAAGTACCTAGCCCATGACTCACCACCCCCTAAAGAACACACTGCTGCTAATATCTAGGACTGTTTATTGGGTATTCACAGCTAATCTGTATACCTATAGGTAGTCCAACTACCTGTCAACCCACTGGTTAGCTATGACTCACCGCCAGTGTCAACTTGCTATCTAGTATCATCCTTCATAAAATATATCGGGTTCTAAGTTTCCTGATTTATGGGAGATCTCTGTAATTTAGAGCATAATTATTAAAATTTGCCAATACAGTAGTACCTGCCTTCAACGGACACTTCTGTATCCAAGCAAAAGTGTCCCTACATGGCGGGTGTCCCCTCATCGGAGGGGCAGGCATGCTGGCATGGAGGGCTGAAATAAGGCGCGTTAGGTGTTCCCATGTCTGCCACCAGCGTGCTACTAACCAACGCCCGCTGCTCCAAGTCCAAGAATGCTGTCGAAGCCACAGTGTGCTTGGCAGCACTGTCTTATACGGCAATATGCAGTTTATAGAGCTTATTAAACGAGTCAACTACCATCAACGTGTATTATTTTAAAATTTCACACCCTGTTTAACCGTTAACTGAATAAAATACATGTACGTATACCGTTATGGAACTATGATGACGATGTAGTGAACTAATAGGCCTACGAATCGAAAATAATAACCTGGATTTGAGCAGCCGAAAACGTAAATGAGTTGACACATGCAGTATGTTAGCTGATTAAACACAGAAAACGACAATAGGCAGAATTAATAATCGTTTCACCTCGATTTTCAACTGATCTCGACCGAAGCATAAATTTATGATGCATGACTTAGCATCGATTCGTCGTTTCATATGCGGATGACGAATTCGTATTTTCGCGCACCGGTAACGCCTTTGGCATGTTGGTTTCACGTCGTTTAAATTGGAGGCATGCTATTTCACCCCAGTGTCATATTAGTACTGCATACTAAATTGCATTTAAGAATGTTTATCTGATTCTTATGCGAGGCGTATTTGTGAATCTCGATTGCAATTTCAAACCGCCTTAGCGAAGCCAACATTGGCGATTGATGTCGGCGGCAGCGCCAAACAAACAACTTGTTGACAATCGTTCATTGTCGTTGACATTGTTCACCTGTTTCTTGAGAATTGTCAAAGCAATTCTAAGTTGGTTTAAGCAGGCCCATTTGGCATTTCCCCGGCAGCAGAACATCAGGGTCCACGACCAACAGCCTTATATCCGAATTCACGATATAACGTTGTTTTTCCCACTACACACCGTGCTGTTTGTTAAAATTACAAAAATAATGATTACTATCCGCCTTAGCAGGGACAGAAAACCAAAATATCCAGTCCGCTGTCCGCGTTCACCAGGTGTCCCCTCATCAGAGGGACATTAACATGGTAAAACAGTCCGTACATTGAGAAAGTGTCCCGCCATAGCAGGTGTCCACTCATCGGAGGGTCCGTTGAACGCAGCTACTACTGTATCCTGAATTAAAATGAAAAATCCTGTGTTTCTGTAAACGGGATTAAAACTGGTTGGCCCAGCGATCCTGCCACATTGATGCGTCTTTCTACCTCTTTAGTTGTTCATTGTCATCTTCTCTTCAACTGGTTTCAGTCATGTTGACTGGTTTTTGAAGGAACTTTAAGGGAACCACTGGTCAAAAATACATGTATGTCCAATCTCAGCTACCATGCAACGGATCATTGCCAACTTTTCAACATATGGTATTTGTTTGAAATGAAGTCAAAATAAATAATAAAAATAAAAAATAAAAATATTCAGAACAATTGTGTTATTTTCAACATTTCCAGGAAGAGAAACGAGAGGGTGGCCACAAGGGGGCGCCATTTCCCTACAAAGTCGCCCGTGCTTTGTCACCGAACTGCTATAGGAACGTGGAGTACGACTTGTGGCTTGACTTGAAAAAAGGTAACTTTAAAGGACCTTCCTCAATGAAATGTTTTAGCTCGTCTTGTTTCAAATTGCTAGCTTGTTTGTGCAACTTTTTTATGTAGTTTTGAATGACACAAGACACGGGCATGCGAAATGCTATTTTGTCCAAACAACAAAATAACTGCGAGCGAAGTTGTCCGCCGAACAATGGAGCGAGGCTACGCCAGTGGTGCAGACAAGTATTAGTGGCGCTCCCTCTCGTATTAGCCGTGCAGGCCCTGCCATTACACCGTTGATCTCTAGGAGGCGCTGATCAGGTTTGCAATGACCAGGGTGGTCACGTGCCCATTATCAGACCGGTGATTGGTCCAAAGTGAGACGGCTTGGGGCAGGAGAACCGTAAGGGAGAGTGGGAGTGCAGCCAGTTATTTTTCTGCACTCACCTGGTAAACAACGACACAAATTTCGCTCCAATTTGAAACCCCACTCATTCTCCCTAACATTACATCAACTGTTCTTTCTGGTATGTCACATTATGTACTGGTGTAAATTCACTGTGAAACACTACTGGCAGAGACATTTCACAAAGGTTTTTGAGTTTGTTGATGCTTTTCCCTGTCCTGTTTGGTACATAAGGTTTTGTCTTAAATGCTTTTCCCTCTTCATTGAATTTTCAGCTGTGTACACAAGGTTTTTAGTGCGGGTACTCACATATGAGGACTTCTGAGTACTTCTTTGTGTGACAAAGCGGCTCTACCTCTCTGTATGATGTGTTAGTGGCTTAAATGTGTGTGTACATTGTATGGGGGTCAAGATACCCCGCCTTTCTGTTTTTACATCAGATTTATTAAGGAAAGTTTGATTTATTAAGGACTTAATTTAATGACACAAGACATGGGCATGCAAAATTTTAATTGCAAGACTTTTAACGTTTAATGCACTCGACAATCCACCCGTCTATTCTGGTGCACCTATTAGGCAGCACCTGCTGAACAGCAAGGTCGATTAAATTATGATTATTTTTTAATCACGTTCATTAAAACACATTTGTTAGGGGGTAACAGCTTTTTTCTGCAGGTGAATATGTTGCTGTGATACTGTCAAGTGTTGTGTTGTTGCTATGTCCTGACAACCTCTGTACTGTTCGCCCTGAATGATGTGGCTATTGTTTTGTTGTAGAGCAAGGTGAATCTGAAGAACCTCAGTTTGTGCCGGGTGACAAATGTCAGGTAGTGTGTCATCATTCTCTTCATTTCTCAGTTTGTGCCGGGTGACAAATGTCAGGTAGTGTGTCATCATTCTCTTCGTTTCTCAGTTTGTGCCAGGTGACAAATATCAGGTAGTGTGTCATTCTCTTCGTTTCCCAGTTTGTGCAGGGTGACAAATGTCAGGTAGTGTGTCATCATTCTCTTCCTTTCTCAGTTTGTGCCGGGTGACAAATGTCAAGTAGTGTGTCATCATTCTCTTCCTTTCTCAGTTTTTGCTGGGTGACAAATGTCATGTAGTGTGTCATCATTCTCTTCCTTTCTCAGTTTGTGACGGGTGACAAATGTCAGGTAGTGTGTCATCATTCTCTTCCTTTCTCAGTTTGTGCCGGGTGACAAATGTCAGGTAGTGTGTCATCATTCTCTTCCTTTCTCAGTTTGTGCCGAGTGACAAATGTCAGGTAGTGTGTCATCATTCTCTTCATTTCTCAGTTTTTGCTGGGTGACAAATGTCAGGTAGTGTGTCATCATTCTCTTCCTTCCTCAGTTTGTGCCGGGTGACAAATGTCAGGTAGTGTGTCATCATTCTCTTCCTTCCTCAGTTTGTGCCGGGTGACAAATGTCAGGTAGTGTGTCATCATTCTCTTCCTTTCTCAGTTTGTGCCGAGTGACAATTGTCAGGTAGTGTGTCATCATTCTCTTCCTTTCTCAGTTTGTGCCGGGTGACAAATGTCAGGTAGTGTGTCATCATTCTCTTCCTTCCTCAGTTTGTGCCGGGTGACAAATGTCAGGTAGTGTGTCATCATTCTCTTCCTTCCTCAGTTTGTGCCGGGTGACAAATGTCAGGTAGTGTGTCATCATTCTCTTCCTTTCTCAGTTTGTGCCGGGTGACAAATGTCAGGTAGTGTGTCATCATTCTCTTCCTTTCTCAGTTTGTGCCGGGTGACAAATGTCGGGTAGTGTATCATCATTCTCTTCCTTTCTCAGTTTGTGCCGGGTGACAAATGTCAGGTAGTGTGTCATCATTCTCTTGCTTTCTCAGTATGTGATGGGTGACAAATGTTGGGTAGTGTGTCATCATTCTCTTTCACCCTCTTGTTGTAAGCTTACTTTGTATATGGTGCATGTCCTACTTTAGTTGTGTTGTTTCATATACTACAAAACCTTAATTTAACTTTCAGTTGAATCTCCATGTGCTGAAGAGTTTTCTTGTTTTACCATCTCTGTCCTTACTGACATCCATAATAATAACTTCTACAGCACCATCTGTAAGTAATCATCAGTAAGTTGACCTCAGAGGCACAACAAATGAGTATTAGTAAACATTATATCATGAACAGGGATGCAGAGAAGTCCTCATCGTAACAAAGGACCACCAAGGATTTAGGGTAGAAATGCAAGTTCAATAAATATGTGTAGTTTTTGTAGAAGATGGCTATAGTTTCATAGGGTTCCATCAGAAATACATTTTCCAATGGGTTCCTTGATATATTCTCATTGGTTCAATATGTAATCTTGATCTGTCGGTATCCAATCAACACAGACAAAGTTTTGACATTTCGCACTGGTCAGTATGTCATGTGTATGTTGACAGGTGACGCTGATGGACCATCCTAACAAGACGTTCAATGCCCACATCCAGGAGTTGGCGCCAAGTCAAGGACCAGTGACTGTGTTTGTCGAAGAACTTGGTGAAAAGTGAGATTTGATTAACTTTACATTTACTCTGGAGTTATTTTAAATCACTCACTCATGTCGGGCACTGGAGTCGGACTCTGCTGACTCCAACCTTGTGTCTCAAGACATCTCTGTCCCTCAGCCAGTTCATCATTGCACCTATAGCGGTCTCCAACAAATCTCAGCCTCCTTCCCGTATCCTGTCTGTAACTTTGCTCATTCCAGTCTAGAGCTCTGCTCAGATGTTGCTGCCGGTGAGTGTTGAAGGCAGTTCCCAGCATTCCTAGAGATGATCTTAAAGCATTGATCTACAACACTACTTGGAACCAGGGTCGATTAACCTCAGACCCCCCTCACCCACAGACCCCCTCACCCGCAGACCCACTTCACCTGCAGACCCCCCTCACCCGCTGACCCTCCTCACCCGCAGACCCCCTCATGAAACTTTTAATAACATTGTTGCTTGTGTTCTAGACAGAGTCATTCTGTTTCAGACACCAGGTGTCACTGTCAAGTCTCACAGCCTTGCCGCAAACACATAAAAACCATGCAAGTGAGTGAATTTACAAGTTCTCGGGATCGTACGTGACTTCATCACATTCATAGTGATAAATACACTTTGTTTTGACACCACAAATGAAAGTGATTATAAATATGAAACAACATAAGAGCCCATCATTACCAACATAAGAGTCTGCCATTACCAACATAACAGCCTGTTATTACCAACATAACAGCCTATCATTGCCAACATAACAGTCTGTCATTACCAACATAAGAGCCCATCATTAACAACATAAGAGCCCGTCATTACCAACATAAGAGTCTGTCATTACCAACATAAGAGCACATCATTACCAACATAAGAGCCCATCATTACCAACATAAGAGCCCGTCATTACCAACATAAGAGCCCATCATTACCAACATAAGAGCCCATCATTACCAACATAAGAGCCCATCATTAACAACATAAGAGCCCATCATTACCAACATAAGAGTCTGCTTTACCAACATAAGAGTATGTCATTACCAACATAAGAGCACATCATTACCAACATAAGAGCCCATCATTACCAACATAAGAGCCCGTCATTACCAACATAAGAGCCCGTCGTTACCAACATGAGAGCCCGTCGTTACCAACATGAGAGCCCGTCGTTACCAACATAAGAGCCCGTCGTTACCAACATTTTGTTGGTTACATTGTAAATAAAATTTGTTGTTTGCATTAAAGCTACCTCTGCACAATTTTGTTGTAGTCGTGTTTAGGTTTTGCCCACAAAAAAGAACAATTTAGTATTGCGAATGACATGCTGGCTTGTCTGTACAAATATGTTTTTAGTTTTGATGAAATCATCGAACAAACTAATTTAATTTTGGATCAGCACAACCAAGATTAATTTTAGTTCAGACTGCATGGTCTGGATACATGACAGGCACTGTGGGAAATTACGGATGAAGATTGGTGATGTTTGACAATTTTATTATAATGTGTAATAAATAAGTAAACAGACAGACCTCGGTGAAAAAAGGGGCAATCTCACAATCATAGTCAATTGTTTTGACGATTCCAACAAAAGTACACATTCTTTTGTTAAACCAACAGTGCATGATACTTAAACTTTTATTAAACCAACAGTGCATGTTACTTAAACTACAGACTTAAACATTAACAAACCTGATTACGAAGTAAGTTGAAATAGGCATTAGTGATATTAATGCTTTGTTGCTTGTTGGCTTGTTCTGTAGGTCGTGACTGGATGCTGCCCACTGGAGGTAAGAACTACAGACAGTTGTCTGGTTACTACCAGAAAGCACCACTTTCGGATCTAGGTAGGCCCATGGAACTCTTCCACTATCAGTACGATGTTGTTAAACTGTTGACTCTACTGTAGTTATTACAACAATGTTAAACTGTTGACTCTACTGTAGTTATTACAAAGGTATTCAACTGTTGGCTCTACTGTAGTTATTACAACAATGTTAAACTGTTGACTCTACTGTGGTTATTACAACAATGCTAAACTGTTGACTCTACTGTAATTATTACAACAATGTTAAACTGTTGGCTCTACTATAATCATTACAAATGTGTTAAGCTGTTCATTGTTGTTAACATGTTTACTGAAATCACTACAGTGTTGTTAAACTGTTACTTTAGTGTCAAATCAGCAGTATGACAACATTGTAATGATTACAGGCAGGTCAACATTTTTACAACATTGCAATGATTATAGTCAGATCAACAGTTTGACAACTTTGTAATGATCACAATATAGTCAACAATTTAATCCTTTCATGACCAAATTAATGCCAATTTGTACCTGCTGCTGAGTTGTATTGTTTCGATGCATTGTCTCCTAAAGAATCCTATTAAATCATTAAATGACGTTGTGAACAAATCCTATAATTGGCTTGGGTTGCATGAATGTAAATAAATATTAAATTTTTCATGTGATAAAAAAAATTGCACAGTAGTTGAAGGACTAACTGCTGAAGTAAATTGAAAAAAATGAGAGTTATTTAAATTTAGTTACAAAATATGCTTTCCGTGTGAAGAAAAAATATTTTCAAAAGTATTCTCTATAATTTTTATTAGCGTATACATGCAGCATATGAAATGTAGATACATTAATATGCTGTAAAATGCAAAAGGAATTTCATGTCTAGGGTAAAAAAACTGAACTCACAGTATTGTTGATGGTGTGGATTTCGTTTTATCGCTGCCGGCATCACCACCACCACCAAAATCGTTCTCATCATGACCAGCGCCATCAGAAATATCTTCATCAAGGCTGATGTCACTGTCGACAGTGTCGTGTTGCCCCTCGACAACGTCGACACCAAAACTACCTTAAAAAAATACCTCAAAATCCGAATCAGTCAAGTCTGACATAACGACAGCGTTCAGAATTACAACCAAGCTACAGATAAACTACTATATCCTGCTGCACAATAATAATAAAAAAGGACACTCAAAACTTACCATTTAAACATAAAGACATCGCCAATGTTTTCGTGTTTTCAAACTATGCAGACAATTGCATAACCAAAACTGTAGTTTAAAAAATGGTTCCATTTTCAGTATTTGACGTCGAACCCAGAACAAGTTTGCCAATACAACTTTTAAAAATTTAGTCATGAAAATCGTCAACATTTCCAACTTTAAAAATGTTATAGTCAGACTTCACTATATGTTATCTGCCGACTGCCGGAAGGAAATGCCCCTATTGGCTGACACCGTTTACAACTACGCAGTTTAAAAATGCCTCCTACTGCCGGGTAATTTGTGGCGTTCTGGCCGTAAGGCGTAGTTGTGTGGATTCGGGCATTCTGGCCATGAGATGTAACAGTAATGTGTAACATAAATAAACGCTAATATAAAGTTATGATATCACTGATACATATGCAGTTAACCACATTCCTTCTATGACATATTATTAGTGCAATCCATTATATAACAATGAAAACTTTACGACCCCACGACCACATAGCAGTTTCATGTTTCACATAAATAAACACCTTTACGACACTGTCAAACTGTTGACTCGACTGTAATACAAAAAATATATTCCCATGCGTTTGTTGCATGTCATTGCCCTGTTGGCTCGTTGAATAGCCAGTATTTTGATGATACGGTAGTTGAGCGACCCTTCTCACCAACAGGTGCCAAATAATAACTAAAGAACCCCCCCCCCACCCAGCTGATGTCACCAGTAGCCAGCTTTTCATGCAATTTCACTCCTATAGCAGCCCACAACCACCATGTTTATTCATGTGAAATTAAATTACTACATGGTCGTGGGTCGTAAAGTTTTCATTTTTATAGAATGGATTACACTAATAATATTTCATAAAAAGGAATGCAGTTAATTGTATCGGTGATATCATACCTTGTAACTTTTGCATTTATTTATTTATTAGACATTATTGTAATAAAATTGTCAAAAAAAAATCTTCATCCATAATTTCCTACAATGCCTGCATGTGTCCAGACCATGCGGTCAGGCTGATATGGTATATTAGATATCGTATTATTATATACTGCTATCGTAGATGACATTAAAGATAAATAAATGATGCAAATTCTAATTAGCATTTGTTTATTTCCGTTGATGTGCACAACAGGAAAGAAATGTGAGCAGTTCCATATAAACAAATGTATTTTGTTTATGATGCACTGTGTGAAAGATCACCCGTTCTTTGTAGAAGGGGGGACTGTGTAAGCGGGGACTATTGTATTTGTAGAAACCTCCTAAAGATGCAAGAGTAAATATTTAAAATGTAGTAAAAAAAAAATTCGAATACAAAATCACATCTGTTCATTGATTTAACTAACAACTAAGCAAAAGCAGTATGTATATTGTGCGTGCGTGTGTCTGTGTGTGCGTGCGTGTGCGTGCGTGTGTGCGCGCGCGTGCGTGCGTGCGTGTGACACGTCCAAATATAGTTTGTTACATCAAACATAAGACACAACATGTATATAGCATCGTAATAGTAGTAATATTTTTATCACGCCTAAATCCTTGGAAAAGCGACCTCAGAGGCGCATCAAAATGTAAGAGTTACGAAATCTCAAAATAAATATACAGTGTTAAAGTTGTCAATAAATTAATATGCTACAGAGCTGGGGGGGAGCCCAGTTAAAAAGATGATGGCACATGTGATGATCCTTGAATCCATCTCGGTCTCAGAATCGTAAACATGTCGTGGCATTGACTATTCAGGTCATTCACGTGATTCAAGAATGCCAATCATGGTACTTTGGCACTCAGGGAGCAATACATACTTGAGCTTATTAACCCAACACATTTCACGTTATTCCCAGTCAGCAATGCTCCAGGTCACGTACGCTTCCCGCTCATTGATGTCATAATACTAGTCTTCCAGTAGTGTTATCCATATCGGGTCGTGGAAATTTTTTTTTAGCCCTATCACCATGTACAACATGCATGAACTTACGGTAAATATACTGGTTGCTTAGATGAAAGTGTAATTTACATTTGTGATAGTTTCTACTGCTGTGTCAGCAATAATGTTTCTTGACAATTTGGTGTTTACCAAGTAGACATGATGATATTGGTATTTGTTGTCTTCAGAACCACAAGGCGCGAACAGAAAGAGACGAGGACGCAGAAAGGTACATTGTCACAGGGTAGATATATCTGTGTGTTTGCTAAGACAGTATCTTTGCCCTAATAAACTGTAGTCATGTTTTTGTTTTGTAGCAGACTGATATGATCACTCTTTTCCCAAGGGTTAAACATAGGTGCAAACACTTAGAGGTGCACACCTGTTAGACTGGTAACTGAAATCCATCTGTGTATATGGAAATAAAGGCTTTAATGGATGCATTATTATTTTTAAGAAAAATTCAACAATAGAAAAGAATGATCAATGAAAGGTGGTTTCAACTGGAATTGTTTTAGAATTTGACCCTGAAAGTTTGAGAATCTTGCTTGAAACTGGAGAATTGTATTAGCGGCATTTAGAAATATGTGACTATTTTAAAAGTTGAAGAAATACTGCAAGTGGCTTAGTTTTTGTTCCCGTTCTTGCCACAGGAGGTCTCTGTGCTAGTGCCGATGAAACACGAGGTTGGAATGCCGCCGCGACCGTCCCGCCACATCCCGGAGGGGTTTGACCGGGGCACACATCTGAGTCGACCGGCTGTGTGGTGGGGCAATTGTTTAATTTATACACATTTGTTTAAAAAAATAAAATAAAAAATACCTCATTTACAGATCCCTCACCAAAATGGTTAAAGCCAGTTTCTTAAGCGATTTTTTTCCAATTTGTCAGCCAGCGTGGTGTTGTGTGATATCACGCTGATTTGTGGAAAGATTTTGTCTGGGAAAATTGGGTTTATATGATCTAACAATTGACCCTGATATTTAACCAGTGGCCAATCAGTGACCAAGTTTGCAGACATGTTGCTCGACTAAACGCGCACACATTTTAGTTCAGCATCGTTTTGTGACACACATCAGAGCAGAAATCATTCATCTAAACTGGCCTTTATTCCTACCAATATTAATTGTTCTTGCCTATGTTTCTGGTCCACATAAGGAGCAACCACAGTAATTGCATCAGAAAATCATGACGGCGAACCAAAGTGGGAGGCCATTGTATTTCGAGGAAACCTAATTCAACAATTACCTCATTTTCTTTGGACAAGAAACTGATTGTAAGATTACGCTGCATGTTTCAGTAACCATGGCTGTGTACAGCTTCGACCACCATACGGAGGACGTCAGGCCATCAATGCTGCCGGACATCCCCTCAAGGGGGCAGCACTAGAGGACAGGTGTGCGACTTATTTACATCAATGTTGTTCTGTGTGTCTATCTTCGGTAGTCGTCTTCTAGTTGTGTGTTCTCGTTGTCACATTGTTGTGGTATCTGTGTGAGGCACTACCTTGCGTTCTATGAGTTCATTCTCCCGTAATCCTTGCTTTATTCTGCGCTGTCAAATGCAAAGTTCTGACGGGTGTCTTTATTAAAATGCTCTATCGACCCACAGTCAGAGATAAGTGAGAAGTCATTTATGATTATTAATTCACCTCTTAACCTTCTAAAGCAGGGTTTATACACGAGGCGAAGTCGTGCCATGACGATGCAATTGCTACATCATTCGGTTAGGTCAAGGCAATTAGGCATGTGACGTCGGTTCCAAATACGATCTGTTCTGTTGGAAATGACGTTGCAGCAATGTACATTTTACACATGGCTATCTAGCTGTAATCTGGTCGCATGTGGTGACATCGCCTCGTCACGGCAGCAATACTGCATCTTGAAAACCCAGCTTTAGGATGTTTAGCTGCTGTAGAGCAGTGATTTTTTAAAGGCAATCTGAATTGGGACCATAGATTTTGAGGACGGGACTGTAGATTTGTCACATTTACAAAAAATTTATATACTGATTGGGAGGGTGGGACCATAGAATTCAAGCGAGAAACTGTAAGTGAAAACTTACAAAAATTGCTTCTGTGGAGATATATTCTTTTTGGGTTAGTAACAGACATGTGCTATAGCTGGGTAGGCACGGAAAGTGTATGTGATGTAAATTAGCTATGTTTGTATTTAAATAATGTTTGCTGTATGAAAGCCTATGACTGAGTCTGCTTTTTGTATTTGTCTTAGAAAGATGGCTCTGCTATTTGGTACTACAGTACAACTTTATTAAAACAAACTTCAATAACTTTAATACCCCCCATAACTGGAAGCATAAGCCCGACCCACCCCGGCCACGCCAGGTTGCACCGCCATGTGTACACACATGACTACTCAAACACATCGATCACTTAGTTTTTCTCTGGTCTCTCCTACTTCGAGATAACCAAATTGTTCTGTATATAGTGTTTTATAGGGTACTGTGTCTTAAAAAGTCTTATATTGAATCGCACATTTTTATGGCTTTAAAAAGGTCTCAGAAGTGGGACTTTTTAAAGAAAGGCCTTACATTTTATTTCATGAAACTAGGCCATTGGCTATAACTCGACAAAGATGGATTGGGCTGCGTATTGCTGAGCGATATGATTCCTTAACCCTAGGAGTGACCACCGGGCCGAATTCAGCCCGCACGAACAGTGCAAAAAGCGTTCCGGACGATTTTGGTAGCACTCTGTAGGAAAAAATTTCGTTTCCATCACAAGTACCTCATACAGGAACAAATGGTATCATTGGAAAGCTGAATCACTCTTCGTTCTGATTCATATTTATTCATGAGCATAGTCGATGATAGCTAATGTTGATCTAGCTAACAAAACGTGTCACATGGTTGGTGCCCATATTTGGCTCCTTTTACTATGCTCCGCAGAATAAATTTACATTGCCATTCATAGTATCTAAATATGTAACACGTTGGAAAACTCTGTGATTGGCCTATTCGAATATATGTGAATGAGTGAGCAGGCTATATGCAGTGAGTAAGAAATTGTTGTTACAACACGTGTTGTCTGGGCCATCTGAGCTTTTTATTTACTAATCCGCCATTTTGTTTTCTCACTGCGTTCTGTGTCAGTTCACTTTAGGCCGGATTATTTCAAGTTTCCGCGTCATTATGGCAAATTGAATGACAGCATTAGTGAATCACGCTATTATACTAGTTCAGACAGAACGATGTTGCAGGCATGAAATTACTACATCGTGGTGGGTCGTAAAGTTTTCATTTTTATAGAATGGATTACACTAATAATATTTCATAAGAAGGAATGCAGTTAATTGTATCGGTGATATCATACCTTGTAACTTTTGCATTTATTTATTTATTACACATTATTGTAATAAAATTGTCCAAAAAAAATCTTCATCCATAATTTCCCACAATGCCTGCATGTGTCCAGACCATGCGGTCGGGCTGATATGGTATATTAGATATCGTATTATTATATACTGCTATCATAGAGTAACATGACATTTTGAGGTAAATATCAGCAAGTTACCATTAAATATCAGCAAGTTACGATTTCCACCAGCTTCAACAGCCCGCACTACCACGGTAAGCGACGCGGGACCGATGGGCCAGTCTGAATCAACATAGTCTGGTGTTGAAAAAAAAAGTTCTCAACATATTTGATTCATTTTTGTTTTATTTTGTAGCTAATATGTATGGCTACATTTTTCCAATTGGACGTAGGGATATACAGCCACTCAGTAATTATCTAGTAGCAGGGTGAAAATAAAAAATGTTGCTTTCTTTTTTGACGAAATTCAAAAAGTAATATCCCCATGATAACATTATGTGCTGTAGTTTGTATCATGTTATTATAATAGTTTTTTAGTAACAAAATGATGCCTCAGTCACATTTGTGCGATAATTATTAGCAATGTTATGATTTTTTAAAAGCACCCTTGTGAATAACTCTGATTTGCGTACACCGTGGAAATTTATCATTGGTCACTCCTAGGGTTAATAAAATGATACAATTTAATCACCAAATAAATAAATGGCTTGTGGAAGGTGAAATTAATTCGTTATTACTTTGTGTTCTAAATGTTGGTCTTAAAAGGTAAAAAATAGGTTTCTCATCTAGACTTTTTTATGTAAGAGGGAGGCCTTATTATTTTCTAGTTAATATGATTTGTTGCTGTTGTTTTTTGTTTTAAGATGGCTGCCATGTATTAAATGATCACTGTGGCTGATTTAAAGACCACACTGAGAGAGTTACAGTACTTTGCATGACAAGTTTTGGACCGAGATTTCTGCACAGAACTGAAAAACGTTTTAAAATAGTAATTTATTTTTTTAATAGTAAGTAATATGAAGGAGGTGGCAGGCAAAGAGGAAGCAGATTGAGACGAGAAGCATGTTTCTTTTTTTCTTGGCCTTAACCATTTCAGTACTACAGCCCTGATCTGCTGTAACCACTGAAAACTGCATTTCCATTGAATATGCAAGAAAATCAGCTGCATCACTTCAAGTCAAGATTTCAGCAACAAAAATGCATTTTATGAATAGGAATATTTTACATATTCTGAAAGTACGATAATCAGCGAGTAAAATGAGCCATATCATTTTACATTTTGTCGTCATGGTAACCAGCAATCCATCACTTATCATAACTGACATCCGAGTAGCCATCGAAAATACTCCCGCTGTCAGTATCCATTTCGCCTCCGGCTCGGTCGCTAAGTTCGCCAACATCATTATTGTTTTGATCGTCAACATCCGACAAAGATTAGTCGCTAAAACTATAAATATTCTGTCCAAAACATATGGCGCAAAATCGTCAGTTGAAGTAATGGCGTCTGCAAATGGCAAATTGTGGCCATAGCAGATTTTGATAATCCATCTTTAAAAACTGCGAAAATCTCCTTAAAATGACATTGAGCGATAATCAACGATTGCCGCTATTGAATAGCTAATTCATCCGCTATGACAACCGTATATATATATATATATAAAACAAGTGGCTCCACGTAGTGGATAATTATGAGTAAAAGCGATTTAAATGGTGAACATAGCCAATGCTGGAATTCCGGCCTGTCGTACTGTAGCATCACACACCGCGAGGCCAGAATTCCAACCTGTCATACTGAAATGGTTCAATCTGACCAGTCCAAAGCCGCATGCACCCTGATGTTGTGTGTACGTAACTGTGTGTTAGTTAGTGTGTTGGTGTGATAGCTGTGTGTTAGTCGGTGTGTTGGCTGTGTTAACTTTGTGTTAGTCAGTTTCTTCGAACCCTATATCTTGGCAGCCTTCGCTTCCTCTCGCTGCGAGATCGCTGTGCCTTCTACAAGGCCAACATCAACCACGCATGGAGCTATCCACCCCAACCTCGCTTTGATCGTCGCCTTTCCAGGTAACCTATTTCACATGTCCAACTGCCTGTGCAACGTCTGCATGTATGGTGCAGTCTGTGATGATTCATCTTGACAGTATATAGCATGATATGATAATCTAATCTGTGTATCAATATATGTCATATCCATAGGTGACGGTGTAGCAAATTTATGAAAAAATTAGTTTTTACACTAATAGGTGAAATACAAATTTGTGAAATTGTAGACAAAGTCCTTGTGTTACCCCTAACTTATGCCTACATCAGTCCCTCGTGTGTTAGTGTCTCCTTCCTTGTGTTACCCCTAGTGTCTGTCTACATCAATCCATCGTGTATTAGTGTCTCCATCTTTGTGTTACCCCTAGTTTCTGTCTACACCAATCCCTCGTGTATTAGTACCTCCTTCCTTGTGTTGCCCCTAGTTTCTGTCTACATCAATCCCTCGTGTATTAGTGTCTCCATCTTTGTGTTACCCCTAGTTTCTGTCTACATTAGTCCATCGTGTGTTAGTGCCCTAATCCTTGTATTACCCCTAGTTTCTGTCTACATCAATCCATCGTGTGTTAGTGTCCTAATCCTTGTGTTACCCCTGGTTTCTGTCTACGTCAATCCATCGTGTGTTAGTGTCCTAATCCTTGTGTTACCCCTAGTTTCTGTCTACATCAATCCATCGTGTGTTAGTGTCCTAATCCTTGTGTTACCCCTGGTTTCTGTCTACATCAATCCATCGTGTGTTAGTGTCCTAATCCTTGTGTTACCCCTGGTTTCTGTCTACGTCAATCCATCGTGTGTTAGTGTCCTAATCCTTGTGTTACCCCTAGTTTCTGTCTACATCAATCCATCGTGTGTTAGTGTCCTAATCCTTGTGTTACCCCTGGTTTCTGTCTACATCAATCCATCGTGTGTTAGTGTCCTAATCCTTGTGTTACTCCTAGTTTATGTCTACATCAATCCCTCATGTGTTAGTGTCTCCATCCTTGTGTTACCCCTAGTTTCTGTCTACATCAATCCATCGTGTGTTAGTGTCCTAATCCTTGTGTTACCCCTAGTTTATGTCTACATCAATCCCTCGTGTGTTAGTGTCCCAATCCTTATGTTACCTCTAGTTTATGTCTACATCAATCCCTCGTGTGTTAGTGTCTCCATCCTTGTGTTACTCCTAGTTTATGTCTACATCAATCCCTCGTGTGTTAGTGTCTCCATCCTTGTGTTACCCATAGTTTATGTCTATATCAATCCCTCGTGTATTAGTGTCTCCATCCTTGTGTTACCCCTTGTTTATTTTATATGCATGTTTCAATTGTAACATCAAAGCAGGATATCACATTGGTCAAAATATTCACAATCATAGGTCCAACTGAATTTCTAGCATGTTACTTCAGGTCCACGAGGAGGGTAAACACTACTTGATGTAGTTTTGCTTTCCTAATTATATTACTATGAAAATAGTTTTATTAGTTGCAGAAATGTACTCTTCTATTTCACCTCTACATTCCGGTTATTAATTATATGTCAAAATGTCTTGTCCAACAAAGTGTTTATTAAAATAGTAACTGATGTATGTTTTCTGTGTTCACCACCAGAGGTCAGCAGCAGCACTACAACGGCTCTCATCGTAATCAGGCCGAGTCGACTGTAAACAGCGATAGGACGAGCAGGTCAAAGTCTGTCGAAGACTGTATCTCAATCGAAAATGGATCACAGCAGGAAGAAATACCACCTGGTGGCTGTGAAGGACAACAAGAGTTCCCAGCACATCCAGTAGGTTTCGCCTTGAACCCCCGTTTGTTATCTAAGACTATTGTTAGCAGAAGAATCCTTGTGCAGGAATGGAATTTAGAGCATTGTTTATTTATTAATGAAACTTACTGATAGCCAATTCTATTAATTGATTAATTACTTGAAAAAATAAATGTTATGAGTATGTGGTTGAATATTCAGTTAAAATATTTATTGGTCTGTCGTTTAGAAACCCCTAATGAATTATAAATGCAGCCCCAATAGCAGTTTTTTACACCTAAGAAATTGTTGGGTTTTTAAATTGACAATATCATTCAGAATTGATACACATCTGTAATTTCTATTTTGTTCAAGTTAATCTACTTTCATCACAGAAAACAAGCAACAAGTTTTGATGCTACCTTTGTCCATGTCACCAAGGATTAAGTTTTTATGCTACCTTTGTCCATGTCACCAAGGATTAAGTTTTGATGCTACCTTTGTCCATGTCACCAAGGATTAAGTTTTGATGCTACCTTTGTCCATGTCACCAAGGATTAAGTTTTGATGCTACCTTTGTCCATGTCACCAAGGATTAAGCACATGTTGTGGACATCGCATGGTTTGCTTACTTGGTTGACAGAGTACTTGCTTGCAGAAAGGGCAGTTGTACGGGGGCAGCCAGTGTCGCCACCAGTGGTACAACACAGTCAGTGGCAATTACCTGCAGGAGCCAGCAAGTGGAGCAGCAGAACCTGGTATGTCATCTTTGTCCACTTGTTCAAGTTTATATCACCATGACAGTGCTGGGATTACAACACTGTCTTGAGCAGTAGACAGTTAGCAGGTGCCCTGGCATTTGTGGTTATTGTAAATGTGAGAGAAACCTTTCCTATTTGTGACTTATTGCAGGAAGCAATTGTGTTCATATTCATTTGCTGTTAATTGCCAGTTGGTTGTGATTTGATTGCAGTTGTAATTTGTTGTAATCGTCTGTATTTTAATGTATTCATAGGTGAAATATATAACTGTTGTATTTTACTTTTTATGGTGAAAAGATTTTTCTTATGTTTCAACTTTGCCTAAATGTTTATCACACAACATATGAAGACACCCGCTCTGTCTGAAGCACTTTTTAGTTGAATTAAAGCATTATTTTACTGGAAGCATTACAAAATAAAGAATATTATGATAACTCACCAAAAAATTTAATTACAGCTAAAAATTATATGATTTAAATTGTGATTATGTTTGGGCTTCATAACTGAATTTCAATAATAGAAATCATGACCTGCTCTCTTCAACATCACAGTAATGGTTGAAGGAAGCAGCCCGAGACACCTTGTACTGTAGCATGACTTTGTGTTTGTAGAAGACCCAGCTGGAACAGACAAATATGGCTTGAAGGTGTCAGGAGGTGGGTGATGGGAGCTCTGTAGAACAGGGACATATGCATAGCTTATGCCACCAACTAACCCATTAGATTCTACGATTTGTATACTCTAATCTCAGGATCATTGGCATTTCCAGATGTATCTACCACCTTGTGTTCAAAATTGTGTAAAAATTAATATTGATAGTGACATGTTTCTTTTGAAGATTATTGATTTCCCATGTGCCCTCATAATAAGTCAGATTTGGTCATAAAATGTTTAGATGTTATTATTATCACAGTTTGTGAAGACAAAATGGAAACTTGTGTTGCAAATACTTGATACATGCATCATGTAAATACTATGCATCAAATACTTCACACACTTGGTAAACACATCTTGTGAATACTTGATGTATTAGATACTTCACACACTTGGTAAACACATCTTGCGAATACTTGATACATGCATCAAGTACTTCTAAACACCTGTAAAAGAAAAGAAAACATTATACAGACACATATTAAATATTTGGTGCACCCAGTGGATATATTTTATGCAAACACGTGTTATTTTTAGTAGACTATTAAAATACTGTTAATTAGAACCTGATGTTGGGATTCTGATTTGTTCCCGTAGATCAAAGGTCAAAACTTCATTTTATGCAGTGGACATTTATTTGAAACTTAAACTGTGAGTGCTGTGTTTCTTTCAGAGTGTGGAGCAGCCCACCCTGCGACCCAACCGATCCCCATACCCCAGCCCACGTATAATCAACCCTACCCCCCAGACAGCACCCCCTGCAGCTCCCGCTGTGACCCCACCCCCCTGTCAGTGCCCTATTACCCCGGGAACGGCGGCACACAGAGTCTCATTCAGCCCGTCAACGGCATGGCTGGACAACCAAACCTTGTGATACCACCAGGGGGCGTTCCCTACTACCCATTCCTCATTGTGCCTCATGCTGACAGCATGGCGGGACCGATCAACCTGAGTGTGGCGCCATCTAGTGATCCAGGCGGCTGTGACTTGCCACAGAACGGTAACTGTGCAACTGTTATCTTTGGTTCTATAGTAGCGTACAGGGTGACCACCAAAAACGGTAGCCATACAACGTCTTTATTTTTATTTCAAATGACACATTCTTTGGTTTACATTTGCTTTACATGATGCATGATTACTTTTGGAAAGTTTCATAGGGATATCTTTAATGTCCTTGATTTGAGACACATGATATGTGATTTGAATGCAGGTGATAGCTGGTGCATTTCTTCAAGCCATTCAATGCCTCTTGTGTTTTGTTATAGATTTAACAAGTCTGAGGTTTTTCTACAATCTTGGTGTGGAGGTAAGTGGACAGGAACACTTTATTTGGGTCATTTGGGATTTTTTGATGTGCACACAGAAAATTAGTGTTTTGGTACATTAGTATGATCTTGAAGTACGACAATTGCGTGCAGTACTTGACCTATCAGTGCTGTTGTTGTTGCAGTACTACCATATGTTGTTGCAGTACTACCGTATGTTGTTGTTGCAGTACTACCGTATGTTGTTGCAGTACTACCGTATGTTGTTGTTGCAGTACTACCGTATGTTGTTGTTGCAGTACTACCGTATGTTGTTGTTGCAGTACTACCGTATGTTGTTGTTGCAGTACTACCGTATGTTGTTGTTGCAGTACTGCCGTATGTTGTTGTTGCAGTACTACCGTATGTTGTTGTTGCAGTACTGCCGTATGTTGTTGTTGCAGTACTACCGTATGCTGCCAAAGATTCCGTCGCCGCCACAGCCGCCATTCAACAACTATGTCAATGGTCAGGTGATGTACGGGGCACCCCCTGTGATGGCCCCCCCACCACCGGAGGTGTATGCCATGTCTGCTGCGGGGGTCACCGAGGAAGAGAACCCGGGTCAGTATGAGTTGGAGAGCGATAAGTGTGGGAGTGATTGGGGGAAACGGAAACGCCAGGTGGTTTATGTTGACGTCACGGACACAGGTGCATGCAAATGTACATGTGGTGGACATGACAGTGGATGTATCTCGGATGTTAGTAGCTGCGGAAACGGTGAGAACGCGGATAGTTGTCTATCGGATGACGCTCAGGATCGCCTTCCCGTCTCCCACGTGGTTGGGGAAGGTTCAGGGGATAGCCACAGCGACAGTTCTTCCCAGTCGAGTGCGTGCGGTCGTGGTAACAATGTTCTAGTTGTGCCGAGCTGTGTGCAGACGGAGGATCGCTCACAGAGGGCGCCGCTGTACACAAAGCACAAGGGCTGGGTGGGGGCGCCACCGAAGCTTGTGCGGCCATTGAAGGAGATTCCGCCTCGATTCAAGAAGCTGCTCGCTGCGCATGCGCAAGTCGCACATAAGTCGGCCGTGTTTAAACGTAGTCAGTATACCGGGGCGCCACTGGTTAAACAGAGTCATATTGACGGGGGCACGAGGAGCGAGGGGAGGAGAGGGGTCAACAACAGAGGGCGTTATAGCTTTAACCCGGAGGCAGAGAGCTTTATCCCAGGCCAGAAGTACGAGTGCATTGGGCAGGGGGTGGCGCCATCTAGTTGTCAGTGTGTGCAGCAGACGTACATTGACACGGATGGCGCAACCCCCATAGACACACCCCACCCAACGTACACAATCCACATTCCTGGGGGGTTCCCCGCCTACACGTGTTGTACTGCTGATAACGTTGCCAATTCTGATGCTTCAGGCCTGCCGCAGTCCACCGCCAGCAGGAGTCCGGCTACTGCATGCTCCCCAGGGACCATTTATTACGCAAACCAAGTGTACTCGGCCCAGTCTTACATGTCGTATGTTCCGCCTGGCCCGCCGAACCCTTCCATCGTCTATAACGTATCCCAGCAGCCTCAGCCTGTACCGCAAGCTGCGCCACCGTACTTGGCTGCACCGTTTATGACCGGATGTGCACCGCCTCCTGCTCACTACTAGAATGTTTGTGTTTGTTTCACTTCCTAAGCATCTCATGTCACCACTGAAGTCACTGCCTCTTTATGTACCGAGTAACTGCTCAATGATATGTGGGGCCAAGATTCCGTGGTCAAATATAACAATGATAACATTTTTATTAATCATCCGTGAAAACTTGTGACGTTGTTAATCGTCCCTTGTTTTTGAAAGAAGTGACTTGATGTGGGGATTGAGATGTTAAAGAAGTATCTTGTGTAGTTGGTGTTGTCTCTGTTTGCTTCGGAGGACCGTTGTAGCCAGACATGCTTGTGCTTACTGTCCTACAATGGCTCAAGGTCGATATACATGAGCCAGTCGTGCCCCAGTTGGTCGGTCGATGCCGTGTCACATGACAGTGCACATCTAAATTGTGTGTGCCAATTTGAGCTTTGATGAAAGGTCATGACCGGTGCATCTCGCTGATTGACCATTGGTCGGTTAATCACTCATGTAAACCGGCCTTCGCTCGAGGGGCATGGTCTTGTGCTGCCATCTAGTGTGTTGTATTTCACATGCCTGGTGCTGAATAGTTTCAGTTTTGTGCTCATCGCATCATCCCAAAACTGTTGTTGTCTCTGTTATCTGCCAACACTTGTCAGTGCCAACTCTCCCCCAAAGTTGTGTAATTTTATACCAGGTGTTACATTAGGTATACTGGGCAAGCACATTTCACTTTTGGACATACTGTGTAATTTTACAGCATTACATTAGATATACTGGGCAAGCACATTTCACTTCTTGACACATTGTGTAATTTTACACAGTGTTATATCAATATACAGATTGAGCACAAAACTGTTGAGGTGACGGTCTGTCGAGTATATGGCTTTGCAGTGTACAACTATGAATCTCATTAAGCATTGTCATCAAAGGGTAACAGTCTGTCTCTGTTGGTGTGTATTAGTTGCAAGTGTGGCTTCCTCAAAGCTTCCACAATACTGGTCCCAAACTAATGACGAATCTGAAACCGCTAAGTCATTTTCGTAAATCCATCTTATTACAAGTCCACCCAGAGCTATGGTAAAGATGCACATTAGTGGTATTATACATTTACATTATTAAAGATATTTTTATACACTATCCCCATTGTCATAATGCTAATTAATTTTAATAATCTGATTGTAATTTCATGTTTTGGTGACTTTTATTTAGTCTAATTTGTGACCAGTAAAGTTCAAACAGTCTCCTATTGTCTGTGTTCATGTGTCTAGATACTAGTAGTACTCAAACCTCTTTGTGCTGTTCTCATGGTTTCTTTGGGTCTTTCTCAAAACACTGATGTATCCAGTTTTGTTTAGGGTCATACATTGATGTTTTGAGATGGTCTCTATTGATGTGCTTTATTTCCCGTTTGTTGTTGTACCTGTATATCTGCGTAATTAGTTTTTTCCTTGGTTAGTCGTGTTGCCGTGGTAATGCAAAAATAATGTCGTGCTTCAATGTTTGCAATTCTTCTGTCCGGGTGGTTAGGTAGAAATCTCCCTGGTTGATGGGCAGAGCTCTGGAGGGCCAAAGCTCTATTCATTTGGAGGGTGGAGCTCTTTCCACCTGTAGGGTGGAGCTCTTTCCATCTGGAGGGTGGAGCTCTTTTTATCTGGAAGGCAGAGCTCTTTCCATCTGGAGGGTGGAGCTCTTTCCATGTGGAGGGTGGAGCTTTCTATCTGGAGGGTGGCGCTCTTTCTATCTGGAGGGCAGAGCTCTTTCTGTCTGGAGGGTGGAGCTCTTTCCATCTGGAGGGTGGAGCTCTTTCTATCTGGAGGGTGGAGCTCTTTCCATCTGGAGGGTAGAGCTCTTTCCATCTGGAGGGTAGAGCTCTTTCCATCTGGAGGGTGGAGCTCTTTCCATCTGGAGGGTGGAGCTCTTTCCATCTGGAGGGCGGAGCTCTTTCCATCTGGATGGCGGAGCTCTTTCCATCTGGAGGGCGGAGCTCATTCCATCTGGAGAGCGGAGCTCTTTCCATCTGGAGGGCGGAGCTCTTTCCATCTGGAGGGCGGAGCTCTCCATCTGGAGGGCGGAGCTCATTCCATCTGGAGGGTGGAGCTCTTTCCATCTGGAGGGCAGAGCTCTTCCCATCTGGAGGGCGGAGCTCTTTCCATCTGGAGGGTGGAGCTCTCTCCATTTGGAAGGTGGAGCTGTCTCTTTCTAGTGTGTACAGCCAAAACCCAGAATGTGGACCCCCCACTCCCAACATAAATTGTCTGTAATACCATGGACGCAGTGACCATGTAATACCATGGACGCAGTGACCATGAATTGTGGTCAGTCTGCTGTTTAGTAAACTGTAATTGCCAGTAGAACTGACTCGACACTAAACCCAACGTTCTCGCACTTTGGCCTCTTTCTACAAGTAGCCAGATTACTGACTCAAAGGTTTTGTTGTTACAGTTCAACATTACATTTCTTCCACGTGGAAGATAACTCAAACGCAACCACCAAATGAAGCGTCAGTGGTTATGACTGATTGCGAAATTGGTGCATAATTAATGCAGATTTTTGCAAGCTATATCTATACTAACACACTTCTAGTCCTGAACACCCAAATATGGTCTATTGTCTATATTTACACTAGATGTCTGGTTGTTATGAGAGAACATACTTGGGGTTACGAGTATGGACACAACATTTATTGTCATTGTGAGTAAACGACGCGACAACAAACTGCTCAAACGGTTGATGTGTAAATGGTTTAACAACGTGGAAATTTGTTTAAGTGGTGATATACGTGTTAGATTTGTGCTGTCGGTAAAATCATATAAGCTATGTGACATGTAAAATAGTGTAGCTACATCCATGACCAGTACAATTGACATTAATTCATAATTTGGAGATATTTCAAATTATTTGGAGATATCTGATAAATATCTCATTGTTTGGAGATATAACCCACCAGTGAATCTGTTTGTTGGAGATATGTTCAATATGTTTAGAATCATTTTAATGATATCACGATATATTTGCCATATACAAATATTTAGTGTAGACATTATATAACACATTAAATATTTACACAGATGTCTGACTTTAGTGAAATTTTTGCTTATATTACTGACATAATCTGGAGTTACCACCAATTCTATGTGACATAAATTGGTGATATATGCAAATTAATTATCACTGTACAAGTATTTCAGATATTTCTCATTCTTATATTTGGTGATATGATTAGTTATATTAATGCTTTTATTAATTAAATTACAGATATATCCAATCATATTGCATAAATCTTCAATTGAATTAGTGATGTCACAAATGAGTGTTCGGAAGTGTCTCCAATCCATGAATTAATGACAGTTCCACTAGTAATATACATGTAGCCCATATCTATGTGTTTAGACAGTGTGGCTGTGTACAGTTGTTTGAACATGTCGCTAAACCTGTCAAATGTATTGGTACATCAGTAATCTTACGTGCGTCCTTCGTTTACATATATAATATTATATATATATATAAACATATACGTAATTGTTCAGATTTTTCGAGTTAACATGTCTGATTCAGAGTTCTGAAGCAGCAAATATGTTACTCGAAAATGCAAATATGGCTTAAAACTTTACTTTGTCTTTGATGCTTCCTGTTTTCATTCAGTGTTTTACAAATAATAATACTTTGTTGAGTGTCCAGTGTTTCAGGTTTACAACCAGGGTACTGTTACTGTAATGTGGATGGTATGACAGTATTTCTTTCATCTAGTGATTCACATAGTTAATTTGGTTTGTTGAGTTGCAATTGTATTTATAATCTGTTATTTATGTTTTTTTATTTAAGTTTTTATCATTGTTCTGTTATTGATTGCACTGTACTAGTTGTGGGAGTTTTATTCTAAAATATTTCAAAACTAAATATCAGTAATTACCAAATCCTCTACAAATCTTTCTTGCCATAAATGATTTTTGTTGAATTATTTTGCCTCCTTGAGATTTTGACACATTTTTTTACACGAGAGATATTCTCATTTCATCAACATTTAATCCAACGAATTATAAAGACAATGATTATCAGGTCCAAAATGTGTTGTGAAAGCTTGTTTGAAATGTTTGTTATTTATTGTAATGTTAGGCTGGGTTGAGTTGATTGTGTCCATTGTTATGTATTTAATTTAAAGTTTCCTTAGTTCTGTGTGACTCTTTCTGTCTTTAGTTAGCAGGTATGAAAAAGAATCTTCTAATGTTATTGGTGATCATGTTTATAGTAGCGCAACTGCATTATCTTGGAAAGTGTATTTTTGTTAGACATTTTGGCTGAGGTACATGCGTGCTATATAGATAAAACTACCAAAGAATGAACGGATCATGTGTGTCAGAATTGTGATGAAACGACACCATCTAGTCGTGCTGAATCTCTGCTCACACAACCAGAATTTTGTTTACAAATATTTTACAGAATACAGATAAGAACCCGATAGTCAGTTTGGCAGTGTGTCATTGTATTGTGACTGGGCCTGCCACCTGGGTGCCAAAGATGTTTTGTTGAAGTGCTATGCCTGTGGTTGCTACCGTATGTTTCCATTTACAGTATATGTCTATATACAAAGTGTGTATGTACACATGCATGTGTATGTACATGTGTACGTGTGCATGTACACATGCATGTGTACATGTTGTGGCCATGACTACTGTCTACTCCTATACTACAGCTGACTAAAGGTTCATAGCTGTGTGGATATTTAGAAGTAACCAATAACTGTAGTTACACAATGTGATCCTTGCAACGAGACATGTCCTGCATCAGTAACCATGGTAACCATGGTCATCTGCCAGGGGTGTCACTCCAGCATAATATTAAATCGCCATTTACTTGGTTCTCTGCTCATTAGTGGTGGCCGGGATCACTTTTTAGTGGTCACCAAATAATGAGCTAACCCACTTACCTGACATATTCAGTGCACCAAAGAACTTTAATACTTAATTAATGGTTCATATCAGTGTGTCAAAAAGATGAGAAGACATTTAAAAACTAACTTTGTGTGTTTAAGATAACTAAACTAAGGTGGTTTAGTGTTGGTGAACAGTCATGTTTAGTGGTAGTGAACAGTCATGTTTTGAAATAAAACATTCCCGTTCTGCGAGTCCCACATGGACGATTCTTATTATATAGATCTATGGTGTTGTGGCAGATTTACTTTTGTAAAATGTATACAAATTATACAAATGTGCTGCGAAATACAAATTGTATTTTCTTATCATGTTGTAGTTAAGTATGTGTGCGGTGACTGTCGTTTTGTGCGTAACCTACTTTTGTCTTGTCTTTACACTGCTAAGGTGACTTAATGAATGATATAAAATAATAATATAAACATCACAGTGCAAGAGGAAAATTTAATATAACATACAAGGTGTTGCATTGTACGCAAAAGAAAAATTAATGTCATGTATTAGTTGCACGTAAGAATATTTGTTTTATTTTAAATGATGAGGTGTCTAATCATTCATGTATGCGAGTGTGAATCGGTAGAAGAATGTGCACTTACCACTATTCTGTCAGTTGTGTGTTCCCGTGAAAAGATCAATGTCTTTCTGCTGCCATCTTGTCTGCGTCACGCCACTAGAAGTTGATACCTGGTCGTGTGCTATCTGGTGGATGTTGTCCTACCGAAGCAGTGTTTTACTGTTTGTGGAGACCTTTAATGTGTATTTTGCAGAGACAATATATATCTTATTGGTTTAAGTGGCAAGGTGGATTTGTCATGTATACATGTACTGTGAAGTTAGATATGAAAAATTATTTTCTTAGGTAGATAAGTGAACATTCCAGTTGTGTTTGATGAAACTGGTAGACTCTATATTTCTCACGCCATAACAGAACATAATGCGGAGTGATATTTTTGCTGTGACCTGTTTGTTGCTATAAACTTGTAGTCGGTAAATGTTCTTCAATTTGTATAAATATCCATTTATATGCGAGATAATTGCTATTTTTGTGGAAAACAGTCTATGGCATACACCGTTTACGTATACATTAGATGATCTTGGATAAGTGTCTGATTAATGAGACATATATTATTTGCTGTTTGCAAGATGCAGCCAGTTTGATGTGGTTTATTTTAAGCAGCCTGTCTGTTAACTTTCAGCACAATGTCAGTGCTGTGGTTGTTGTCAATGTTCCTAAATGTGCTCAGCACTCGTGGCTGGAGATGGCGTGTGTCATCAATGACAGTTCAATAGTACATCACTTCTCAGACGAGTTATTGCAACTCATACATAGAGTTACAATTAAAGGGATTGTACAATGATTTTCATTGGTTTACTGATACGCAACAAGTTGGGGGTTTCTGTATAATTAAAATGCCAAAATTATCACAAAGTACATCTAAATTAAGAGTGTATTTCATAATCTTTATTGCTGTAGAATATTTACTGTCAGATATTTTTATGAATTTAGAATTTGACGGACCAATAAATCACGGTAAAAAATGAACATTACACTTTCAAAGGTTATTGGTCTATCATTAATTGCAATAAAGCAGTCTATATGTCGTAAAATTAGCATATTTTTTAATTCATTGCTGTTATATTTTCGAAAAAATTAAGTGGTGAAACATGTTTTGTATGGATATAATTTTTAACCAACCAAAACATTATAACTAATAAATTCAGTGTTGCAGTGTTCCAGCAAGCAATGAAAGTCGTCATACATGCCATTTAACAATATAGTTTGAATGGAACGTAAATACTCCATTAATTTAGTTGCACCTTACCAGCTTGACACCTTCAGAGTTGTTGGTATTATTTTAATGGAAACTATGGACCTACTCAACTGTGGACATGCTGAATTCACGTTAGATCCTTTCAAATTGACACAAGTCGTTCAAAGCTCTCGCTGTCAGCCAACTGAAGATTGAGACGCGGCCACCACAATTGAGTGATGTATTGTATTTGTCATGTATTGTATTTGTATTGTTCACTCTTGTATTCCGTTGTTTGCGCTCGTAACAGATTGCAACTCATAATAAAGTTCTTCAACGTTGTCCAGATGTTTTGTTAGTGAAGTCATTCAGCTAGGAGTGCTTTCAGGGAACACCACTAGATGGTGATTCTGTCTATGGACAGACTCGATCACCACTGGTAAATAGCAATGCCGGAACCATACGCTACTTCACGTTACGATACAGACTACACTGACTAGAATGATACAACACTAAAACCCACGTTCATTTATCACGTGGACAAGGCAACGCTACAGCAGACGTCACGTCGTCGCTCACGATGTCCAAATTGCATGCTCACATTAAAAAAATAGTGTAAAGATTTTACATAGATTATAGTTCAAAATATACATGTGGGAAACGTACGTTACATTTCACTATTTTATAGATACACAGACAGGTGTGGTTCGAGTTGAATGTTTATTGCTTCACAAAGGTGATGCGAATAAAGTTTTGCCTACCACTATTACATATCGTGGTGTACCGCGATATGGGTATTGTGTACTGCCCTGCACTGGTGTATCGTTCCGGCCCTAGTAAATAGTGTAAAAATACTAATTATGAATGAGAATGTTGCCTTTCAAACTGCTGCGTCAGTGTGTTTCTGTTCACACCACAACTTGGGCATTGGCCATATAAAAAATCTGGTTTCTCATGCACATTTAAAATATGTGCCCCAATACCTTTTAAAATTATTCATGCCAAATTAGCATCAGTTGATAGAAGCATCAGTTGATAGTAAACATCCATTTTAATTTACATGAAACATCACAGATTTTATTAACGTATATAAAATGAAAAAATTATCTGTCGACTGTGTTTACTGTGTCTTCTATTAACTTTTGGACTTCCTTGGCGTGAACGTGTGACCGCGTGACACAATCTTGCAGTTTGCTCTTGCTCAAACTGCTGCCACCTGGCGGAGAAAACAGTAACAATGTCCTATAAAAAATGTATAAGACACAACAAAGGCTACTCAAATTACTGTTCAATACATGCCAAGCAATCAGTCAATTAATTAAATTCTTAAGGTAGCCACCAGAGGCAACACTGGTATTCATGCAGAACAACAGCCATGTGTGAGAATTTTTAGAAATATTGTTAATAACAATTTCAGCTTGGAATGAATTAACATAAAGAAAATTGCAGAAAAAAACACTAATTTCAATATAATAACAGCCCCTGGGTTAATGGTTACTTAACAAGATTTGCCATCCAAGCCAAAGGCCCAAATGGCAAGTGGACAAGGAAGCCATTGGCTTATCGAGAGTCCAACAATGTTCATCTACTTATAACCCGCCCTCCTGAGATATGTGTCAACCTTGTATTTAAACATATTCACGCTGCTAGCAGTTACACAATTTGTAGACAATTTGTTCCATTCATTTATTGTCCTCTGTGAGAACGAGTGCTTCCTGATGTCCAATCTACATTGATCCTTTACTAATTTTACCTCATGTCCTCTAGTTCTGCTATCCTTCTTGAGTGAGAAAAACATATTTCTATCAATATTTTCATACCCATATCTTAAAAACTTCAATCTGATCTCCTCTTAACCTCCTTGTCTCTAGAGTTGTTAAACCACATTCTTTCAGGCGTTCTTCATAACTAAGGTCTCTAAGTTCTGGAATCATTTTAGTTGCTCTCCTTTGTATGCGTTCAAGCGTATCTATATCCTTCTTACGATATGGTCTCCATGCTTGTATACAGTATTCTAAATGAGGTCTAACTATTGCTTTATAGAGAGGTATAATTAACTTTTTTCCCTTGTATGTTATGTTTCTTCTAATCAATCCAAGAATTTGATTACCCTTTGAAGCTGCAATACCACACTGCTCTGAACCTTTCATATCAGCGCTTATTGTAACTCCTAAGTCCTTTTCTTTTACAGTAGTACCCAGAACAGTATCTCCCATTTTATAGTTTACATTCAAGTTCCCATGTCCTGTATGTAGGCATTTACATTTCCCAAAATTGAACAGCATCTGCCATTTCTCAGACCATTTCACTAATCTGTCTAGATCGTTTTGTAAATGTTGTTTATCACCATCAGTATTAACTTTTCTAAACAGTTTTGTGTCATCCGCAAATTTCAGTACGTTACTTGTTATACTGTCGTCCAAGTCATTGATGTAAATTAAGAATAATATAGGTCCTAATACTGAATCCTTGAGGTACCCCACTCAAAACCGATTTCCAATTTGAAACTTCTCCATCTACTACAACTCGTTGTCTTCTGTCAGTCAGCCATTGTTCTATCCAGCCAGTTATGCTATCCCCAATACCATGGGCTTTTAATTTAAGTAGTAATCTTTGATGTGGCACTTTGTCAAAAGCTTTCTGAAAATCTAAGTAGATAATATCTACTGGCGATCCCACGTCTATCCACTTAGTGATTTCTTCCAAAAAACATAACATATTTGTTAAACATGACCTCGCTTTAAGGAATCCATGTTGAGATGAATTTAATAATTTATGCTTAACGACGAAGTCCACCATATGGTCTTTAATTAACCTTTCTAATAATTTACAAATCACTGACGTTAAACTCACTGGTCTGTAATTCTCTGACTTATTTCTCGAACCCTTTTTAAATAATGGTATGATGTTTGCTTCTTTCCATTCAAACTGAACAACTCCCTCTTTTAATGACAAGTTGAATACTCTTGCAAGTGGTATACTGATTTGTTCTACTGTTTCCATTAGTAATTTTGGAGGAATCCCATCCACTCCCGGTGATTTGTTATCCTTCATTGCCTTTATTTTCTTAGCTACCAATTCTGGAGTTACAACTAACGGACCTAAATAGTCAGATTTAGCCCCCTGAAATTTAGCATCAGCAACTGGTAATGAACTAATATCTTCTTTGGTAAACACTGAACTGAAGTAACCATTTAGGTCTTCCGCCATTAAAAACCCCTGTGATATTATATTTCCAGCACTGTCTTCTAGAGGTCCAACCTTGTCTTGTACGTTTTGTTTACTCCTGACATATGCATAAAAACTCTTGCTGTCATTTTTTATGTTACATGCTAGTTTTTGCTCATAGCTTCTTTGATGTATTCATTTGGCTAAGGTACTATTGTTATTGCACAGCAGCTATACAGTGAGGTGAGGAGCTAAGAGGATTTGCTAGTCTCTTAATTGTATTTGATTTTAGTCTTTGGTTTAAGCTCAATCAGGGTTGACAAAAATCTTGTTTTAAACGATATATGGGAATTCGACAGGCCAATTACAATTTTTTTATTTTAATTGTCACATTAGCCAATCACAACGACATACCTGGCTTGTAGATTGTACACACTTGCTCATCTTCCATGGTTACTATGGTAAACAAACCAGTTGCTAGGGACTCTTCCTCACGTGTTGGATCGACGAGGATGATGTCACTACAAATTACAAATCCAATTAAATTGACACTGATTGTTAAATCTGGTAACTTGCGAGAGTGAACAGACCTATGTCATAGTATATAGAGCCAGACCATGATTTTTCTGCTGATGTTTTACTGGACCCATTCAAAAATAATTTAATAGTATAAACGAGCCAGCGTGTCATAGTCGAAACAAGACATGCAAAAAAAAATTAATTGAGGAGGGACATTTAATTGAGGAGGAACTGTTAAGAACCTGAAAAAAATTGTTTGACACTGACTTTCAAACACTATTATTTGTGACAGAGAATTTGCCCAGATTTTGACAAAGACTGATGTTGGTACGGTACTCACTCGTCAAAGACAGAGAAGCTTGTAGCCACAGGATGACTGTGGATGGTCAGGAGATGCGTCTTCTCTAAGTCTACCTTCGGGATTCCTGTCCTCTCGCAAACATCCACTGACGGCAACTGCACTGAAGCCATCAACAAGGAGGTAAACACAGATAGTTGGGGGCTTCGAGGTTAACACAGATAGCTAGGGACTTCGAGGTTAACACAGATAGTTGGGGGCTTCGAGGTTAACACAGATAGTTGGGGTCTTCGAGGTTAACACAGATAGTTGGGGGCTGTAGTACATGTATGCTATATGTGGGAATTAAACAAGCCAGCAAATCATCCAATGAAAATTTCTGTTTAAATTTCACCTTCCAAATTTTAGATTTATTAGTTGATCTTTATGTACAGTAAAGAATATCTATCTATATATGTCTTTATGTACAGTAAAGAGTATCTATCTATATATGTTTTTATGTACAGTAAAGTGTATCTATCTATATATGTCTTTATGTACAGTAGAGTATCTATCTATATGTCTTTATGTACAGTAAAGAGTATCTATCTATATATGTCTTTATGTACTGTAAAGCAGTATCTATATGTCGGAAAACTAGCATATTTTAATCCATCACCAAATAGTGTATGTTAGAAAATATTAAGAAAAAGAAACGTTTTGTCTGGATGTTATTTTTAACGTTTTGTATGGATGTTATTTTTAACGTTTTGTATGGATGTTATTTTTAGCGTTTTGTATGGATGTTATTTTTAACCAACTGAGATGTTATAAATACTAATAAATTAAGTATTACAACATCCCATAAAACAGTTGTTCGATTAAACCCTTTAACATAGGTCGTAGACATGGTGTATTGTACATGGTTCAATGACACTGAAGGCAGTACATGTAACAGGGTTTTCCAAAAATAATCTTGCCTTGATGATAATATATGGTTTATTTTCATATAGAATGTCTTATTTCGGATTACATTTCACAGTTCAGGGAAAAAACACAATATGAGTTCCATTTTAAAGCAATTTTGTGTTATTCCCACTCCTGCTGACAGTCGGTTACACACGTAAGAAATAGCCAGGAATAATGTAAATATATATATAATGTAAATATATATATAATGTAAATATATATATAATGTAAATATATATACTAGCGCAGTATCCAGTCCTTGAGACTGCTCAAACCGCTTTACACTTCACCCCCTGGCAGACCTATTCATTCCAACACCAACTCGACTTCTCTGGGAAGCATTCAGCTACGCTGCGATTACTGTGCAGAGACTACTCATTCATTTATATCCACCTCTGCCTATAAGCAGGTACTCATTTACACAACTGGGTGAACTGAAGCAACGTGGAGTGAACGAGATTGCCCAAGCTTTGAAATGGCAACAAGATGATTCAAGCCCTGGTTCTCTTGAATGTTCTAAATACTTTATGCTAATAACCACTACGCTACTAACCACTAGGCTACTAACCACTATGCTACTAACCACTACATTACTAACCACTACGCTACTAACCACTATGCCACTAACCACTATGCTACTAACCATTACACTACTAACCACTACAGTACTAAGTTACTAACCACTATGCTACTAACCACTACGTTACTAAGTTACTAACCACTAAGCTACTAAATACTACTTTACTAACCACTACGTTACTAACAACTATGCTACTAACCACTATGCTACTAACCACTATGCTACTAACCACTACACTACTAACCACTACGTTACTAAGTTACTAACATCTAGGCTAACCACTATGCTACTAATCACTACTTTACTAACCACTACGTTACTAACCACTAGGTTACTAACCACTACGCTACTGACCACTAGGCTACTGACCACTACACTACTAACCACTCTGTTATTACGTCCCACAATCAGCAACAAACAAGGACCAGTCAATTGACATGCCACCTGACCAGACTGTGGTGTTTTGCTCTTTATGGATGTAGTCTACGTATTGTTTTTATGACTTCATGAAACGACAGGCTGCGACTGACCCGTTCTTAGAGCTGCTAACAAGGCAGTGGTACAAACTCCAAGGAGGTTGCCGTCGTAGTTGAGACAGATTATGTCGCAGTACAACACCCAACACATCTGGAACAACAAATGTAGACGTTCCATTACAATATAAATTTAATAATAATATATCATTCTCATAGAGCATAATATCCTTAATTATAATGGTTATTTTTCACATTGTTGTCAATATGCATGAAAACAAAATCGCAATCAGATCCGGTGCCAGACGATAATACAGTCGACACCTGACTGAAAATATCCAATAAACAGTCTCAAAGCATTTCTGCCACACTATCCACTGACAACTTGCTGCTTGTTGGTGAACTCAAAAAAAGGGCAAGAATCAAAAGTGACAATATGACAACCTGTACATCTGACGCATAGACGTTGGTCAGACACATCCACTATGCACCATCAACATTTCATTGTGTTTAGTTCACTGGTTAATCACTAGGATTGTTTTAATGCGAGCCCTATACTCCAGCAGATGGCGGCCATTTGAGGATTTATTGAGTTAAAGAACATACCTTTGCTTCCTTTATGCACAACTCGTTTCTATCCACACAGTTGGAACTGAAAACAATAGGCATAATAAAAAAGAAATCCCCACATCACAATGAAGCAAAAACATTTAACATCTACATTTGCAGCCCATCAATGTTTTGTCACTTGACAACTGAAACAGTGTGTTTTATACATTATGATAGAAAATAATTGATCAACTGACTAATTCTAAATCCTTTAGCAGCAACTTAAAACAAATACTCTTTTCTGATACAATCAGGGTTGGGAAGTTTCTGACGAGATGGTAAATACCACGGTAAATACCATGGTATTTACCACTTCGTCAGAAATACCTTCCTCACATAAAAATGTCAGAAACTTCATTTTTGAGACATTTTCTTTCAAAAAATTATCACATGCCATTCTGTTTAATGTGTAGATTGTACATTAAATCAACATAGTAATGCATTAGTAACCTGTTACATGTCATACAATTGCAACTTTTATTCTGTGCAGTTTTATACCAATCTGTTAGCAGATAGAAATGATAACAGATCTATGTAATTGTTGTAGCATGGTTTCACTTGGCAGCTAGCTTTTAAAAGAGCAGGACAGTTGTCAATCACAATTGGGAAAGCATGAAAGAAGTTGGCTGGGTGTAGGTGCATACCAGTAATAACAGTGGAGAGGACTTCAAGGGACTGGGTTAGGACTGTGACCTGCATGGCTGTGTCAGTAAGCCAGTTGGAAGCCAAGAAGAGTTAAACTTAAGCAATTGAGACAGAACTGTACTGTTGTACAGCTCACTGCTGTGAGCTGATACTGAGCTATGCACAGCTTCATTGTGTAAGATTAGACAAATTGACATCAAAGAAAGATTCAAGGCAGGTCCAGGCAATCATTTGAAGTCCCAATTTCCAGAGCTGAACTATCAAGTGAGCTACAACTAAATTTTTTAAGAGTATTGTCTCAGCTAGTTTTTATCATATGTGCACCTGTCTGTGCTTAATGGAGGTATAAGCTGATTGGCCCAATGCTTTCTACTTAGCAAGGTGCTTGGCCAGCCACCTGTGGCAATACCTTCACATCAGAAATACCTTTCTGACTGTCAGAAACCTAACCCTGCTTACAATAATAATAACAACATGTATCCTTGGTTGACTAGCTAAATAAATAGGAATTATTTAATTTTTTAACTAATAAACCTTGATAACAATCCAGTCTAAAACTATATAAATAGTATAAAACAGATGGCTTACTTGATGAGAACATTGTCAATGAACTTGCAGGCTGCCTGGGCCTTTTCCAGCGGAGGACCCTGTTTGAAGGATGCTGAACACAGTGGAGGCAACTCAACGTTGGGCACTGCAAACACAATGGAGACAGGTCAACATTGGACACTGCAAACACAATGGAGGCAACTCAACATTGGGCACTGCAAACACAATGGAGACAGGTCAACATTGGGCACTGCAAACACAATGGAGACAACTCAACACTGGACACTGCAAACACAATGGAAACAGGTCAACATTGGACACTGCAAACACAATGGAGACAACTCAACATTGGACACTGCAAACACAATGGAAACAGGTCAACATTGGACACTGCAAACACAATGGAGACAGGTCAACACTGGACACTGCAAACACAATGGAGACAGGTCAACACTGGACACTGCAAACACAATGAAGACAGGTCAACACTGGACATTGCAAACACAATGGAGACAGGTCAACATTGGACACTGCAAACACAATGGAGACAGGTCAACACTGGACACTGCAAACACAATGGAGACAGGTCAACAATGGACACTGCAAACACAATGGAGACAACTCAACATTGGACACTGCAAACACAATGGAGACAGGTCAACATTGGACACTGCAAACACAATGAAGACAGGTCAACACTGGACATTGCAAACACAATGGAGCTAGGTCAACATTGAGCACTGCAAACACAATGGAAACAGGTCAACATTGGGCACTGCAAACACAATGGAGCAGGTCAACATTGGACACTGCAAACACAATGAAGACAGGTCAACAATGGACACTGCAAACACAGTGGAAACAGGTCAACATTGGACACTGCAAACACAATGGAGACAACTCAACATTGGACACTGCAAACACAATGGAGACAGGTCAACACTGGACATTGCAAACACAATGGAGACAGGTCAACACTGGACATTGCAAACACAATGGAGACAGGTCAACAATGGACACTGCAAACACAATGGAAACAGGTCAACATTGGGCACTGCAAACACAATGGAGACAGGTCAACATTGGACACTGCAAACACAATGGAGACAGGTCAACATTGGACACTGCAAACACAATGGAGATAAGTCAACATTGGGCACTGCAAACACAATGGAGACAACTCAACATTGGACACTGCAAACACAATGGAGATAAGTCAACATTGGGCACTGCAAACACAATGGGGACAATTCAAGATTGGGCACTGCAAACACAATGGAGACAAGTCAACATTGGGCACTGCAAACACAATGGAGACAGGTCGACATTGGACACTGCAAACACAATGGAGACAGGTCAACATTGGGCACTGCAAACACAATGGAGACAGGTCAACATTGGGCACTGCAAACACAATGGAGATAGGTCAACATTGGGCACTACAAACACAATGGAGACAGGTCAACATTGGGCACTACAAACACAATGGAGACAGGTCAACATTGTGCACTGCAAACACAATGGAGACACGTCAACATTGGACACTGCAAACACAGTGGAGACACGTCAACATTGGGCACTGCAAACACAATGGAGACAAATCAACATTGGGCACTGCAAACACAGTGGAGATAAGTCAACATTGGGCACTGCAAACACAATGGAGACACGTCAACATTGGGCACTACAAACACAATGGAGACATGTCAACATTGGGCACTACAAACACAATATACACGCATCCTTATGATGAAATCATCACACCTTATTACGTCATTACACCTGTCATCAAACAGTGTCAAATACACACCAAAAATATCATTTTAATTACTTTTCCATTCATATTCTACTACACTGTATAATATATAACGAAGATACATACTCAAGTATAATATATAACAAAGATACATACTCAAGTACAATATATAACAGATACATACTCAAGTATAATATACAATAAGAAGAGGTTCAGCTCACCAATGAATCCCTGGTGTGGTTCCTCTGGTGTTGGTGTGGTTATCTCCTACAACATATCAATATCGTTCACCAGTCAATGCTTGTAATGGTGAAGACTTCGGACACTTCCACTTAGAAAATTTTGTATGTAATCCACACAACACACAAAGTGTTTGTGTGTAACCATTTCAGACACAAATTTGTGTGTTGTACACGGACACTTGTGAGTTGCCTATTGTGTTGAATGTGTGCTTTTCACCAGAACACAGAAGTGTTGTTACCAAATGACTTGTATATAAGTGTAACTCAGTCAGCTACCTCTATGTCCAGACAGTGTGCAAAAGAAGAATGGTTCTAGATACCCTCACTGCCATACAGGGGTTGGGTTCAGTTGTAATTGTATCATTTGTAATTAATTACAATTAGTGTAACTGTAATTTAACTTTTTTACGATGCAATGTAATTGACAACTGTAATTGAATCAAAGTCAGATCTGGTGTCCAGATTGCCTTCATCATAGAGAAGCTGTCCTGCCTACATTGTCTGTACAATTACATAGAAAAACATGAGGATTTAGCAATTTATTGAACTTTCGAATACACTCACCGCCTTGATGCCACATATGACAATCATGTGACCAAGTTTGACCAACGCAGACCCTTCTGCTGTTATTATATAACCTGGAACAGTGATGGACGTGCCTAAGCAATGATTCGACAAAAGTTTTCTGAATATATATCATGTATAAAACAATGCCATGTATACATAGTTATATACATGTATATACTTAATTAAACCAATGTGATACTGGCAAATTGTTATGTATGTGTATTTAAAACTTCATTATTTCAAACAATGTCCAACTGGTTTTTGGGTTATACTTTTCAGTGTTATGTTTTAGGTAGGTGCTTAAAGGTCAGTGCTCAATTGATTTTACTTGTTGCGAACCAGATTTGTTGATGTTCAAGTCTGTACTGCGTGAATAGTTTAAGTAATACTGACCTGTGTTGAGAATTGCCGGCCTGATCTCCCCCAATTCCCGCCCATCAGGTCTCACATTCTTCTCCTGCAGCAAAAATACACACATTTAGGCAGTTTATTTTTTATTATTTGGTTTACGGATCCGTCAATCTGATTTTTTTTTTTACATTTTCATTGTCATATTTCAATATGAAACATGTTTATTGTGCTCATAGTCAAGTCTATGATTAATCAGATTATATGTACTTTAATTCATGTTGTTAAGTCTCCCATTTTCAGCTAGACTAGTTTTCAGTGGGAGCCTAACCCCTAACCAGAAACAGTCTTCCAATTTTTGCTAAGCCTTGTGGCCCAGTGGCACTATTTCACTTTTCATTCGCTATATGTCACTACCATTCGCTATATGTCACTACCATTCGCTAGATGTCACTACCTTTCTCTAGATCAGTCACTACCATAGACATAAATAGAATGGCATGGACCAGTGACATTCATGTTGCTGCAAGGCAAGAACCCACTGGAGGCCCAGTGTTTATACTGTAAAGCACCCAGTCTTCATCATATATCTATAGATATACAGTACTAATAAGAGATCATTACTATATAGCTATATATACCTAATACCTTATTACATGCACAAACTATCCATGCACCTTGTATATAAAATATCGTAACATATAAACTATAACAGTAGCATCACTAAACATGATCGAAACTGAACTTTCTGAAGTGCTCTATACATGTATTAGATAATGACTGCAAGTGGTAAAAATCTCATTAAGCCCTGTTGGACATTCTTCTCTAAGGTCCCAAAAATATTCTTTTCCCATCTTCCAACACATTCCCCAGCTGCTCCATCACAGCCATTTCCACCTGCAGATCAAGATCTTTCTCGAATGTTATCTGGCCAACTTGCCCAAGGACACGCCTCATGTAAAGAAATGTGCTCTCTCATTTAAGCTGTCAATTGTTTTAGTAGGCAACCTTTCACATGGTTTGTCAAACAAATGCGTAGAATGCAATGAATGTTGTAACGTGTACAGAATGAGTTATATGATAGTGGTTCATACAACGATGAAAAGGCAAACGACCAAAAAGGGGAGAGCCTCATTAAATGCAGATGACTTAATAAAGAACAAAAATCTTATTAATGAGCTGACATCTAATAGAGTTTTAAAAAAGAGTTGCAAATATGCATACACGCACGCACACATTATTATAAAACTGAATCCTACCCCTATAACATTTTATGTTGCACCTAAACAATGTGACTACTGGAAAACACTTCATGTGTTACCCCCAAGAAAAACAAACGTATCTGTAATATATTGATATTTCAGAACATTTTCGAAACTGTTACATTCATTCACATATACACTAACACACCACAAACATTTGTGACATAAATGACCTTCTGTTGATTCATTCAGCTAAGCCACACAGGAAATAACCATATTCGTTGTCCCACAACTTTCTCCAGCAAGCTTACAAAATGTTTGTAATGCACGATGCTCACTCCAGTATGAACAACCCAACTGCCCACACTTATAACACAACTGCTGGGACCACCCTCACCCAAATTATTAATCAGTCTGGTGGCCATGCCCCATTAAGAACAAATGACAATGACAAATCTTCAAGTTAATTGGTTCCTGGTGTCAGCTTCACTGGCTACTAGCCCGATAAGTTTATACTTCTCTGGTAGCCACCTCATCTTCATTGCTTTTGTTTGCCTTATATTGTACATGATGATGGTGAGGAGGAAATAAATTAACTTACTTACTCACTTACTTACTTACATATGTTAGACAACTATTTGTAACATGCTATGTTCACACTATAAACTGTACTACCCTGTGTCGTGCAGTGGATGCAACTGTTTCTGCCATGCAGTGAAATGCCGACCAGTGGTCCACACCCACTTCACTGCAGTGAGCTTGCTTATCGCTATTGTTTATAGGGGGATGATTAATAATGTAACTCTATGGTCACTACCAACTAGACCTCATTTAGAATACTGTATACAAGCATGGAGACCATATTGTAAGAAGGATGTAGATACACTTGAACGCATACAGAGGAGAGCAACTAAAATTAATCCAGAACTGAGAGACCTTGGTTATGAAGAATGCCTGAAAGAATGTGGTTTAACAACTCTAGAGACAAGGAGGTATGAAAATATTGATAGAAATATGTTTTTCTCAGTCAAGAAAGTAGAACATGAGGTAGGACATGAGGTAAAACTAGTAAAGGATCAGTGCAGATTGGATATCAGGAATTACTCATTCTCACAGAGGACAAATGAATGGAACAAATTGTCTTCGGATTGTGTAACAGTGTAACTGCTAGCAGCATGAATATGTTTAAAAACAAGGTTGACACATATCTTAGGAGGGCAGGTCACACGTAGATGAACACTGTTGGACTTTCGATAAGCCAATGGCTTCTTTGTCCACTTGCCATATGGGCCTTTGGCTTGGATAGCAAATCTTGTTAAAACTACCAACTTAGTACCAAGTTCCCCAGTAGCACATTATGAAGAAAATCTATGATACTACGTTATGAAATACACTTGCATGAGTTTAGTCAACAAATAAATTTTCTTTTACTTTGGATTTCTATGCAAATACAGAACAACCTGCCTAACTAGGGTCTACAGACAACGTCAAACTGCTGTAAAACTGACTGTGAAGGTGGCCACGAAACTTGTGTAATATCGCCCAAAATTATATTATCGCGAACACTGCTTTACGGACTATAATTTATTTAAAATAAAGTATGCATTTTTTTTACCAACTGATGTTTTATTTTAATTCGTCTTTAAAAAATTTACAAATCGTGACATTAGCAGTCATATTTTATGTCAGGCACCTAAAAGTGGCGAGTCTGTAATATAACAGCGAAGGAGGGAGCAAAACAAAACTATTTCAGTGCAAATTAAAGTGGTTGAATGACCATAAAGACATTTCATTTCTTAAAAAGAAAACATTATTTTTTAATGACAAACAAAAAGATACTGTGCTACATACAGGGTTTGCAGTTTCTTCCAAAGGGCGGTTTTATCCATGGTTTTTCCAGTTTCTTCCTTCCCAGAAGTAATAGTTTTTCCAGTTTCTTCCGGAAGAAAATGTAAGTAACTAAAAAATCATTATAAATCATTTAAGCTAGTGATGTTGATGTAAAAAAGGGTTTGTAATATTGTAACTCCATACCATATAATAAATAAGAATTCTTCTTATTTCAGACAAATATGGGCTATTTAAGTACTAAGATTTTCACTTGTGTTGTAGTAAATTTCAGTGCTGGTAGAAATAGAATACAGTTTTTAATAAGTTTAAGGGTTTAATGGGTCACTTATGGCTTCTTACTTCAGGCAGTTAGGCTTGTCCTGTTGTTCCCACATAGTAGAGGATTAAATGGCTTCTCTTCTTGTGTAACAGCCACCAAGTTCAGTAAGCTACTTCTTGTGTAACAGCCACATAGTTCAGTAACCTACTTCTTGTGTAACAGCCACCAAGTTCAGTAAGCTACTTCTTGTGTAACAGCCACCAAGTTCAGTAAGCTACTTCTTGTGTAACAGCCACCAAGTTCAGTAAGCTACTTCTAAGTCAGAGCGGAGTTGCTGTGTTACAACATTACAAAGTTTAGGTCAACATGCTTCGAGGAGGTAGACCTAAAGATACAATATGGCAGCACTTTACTCGTGTTGAAGTTGCTGGGAAAGCTTTGGTTAGGTGCAACTACTGTGCTCATCAACAAAGCATCAAGGCCTGCAAGATGCAGTCCCGTTATAGCAACTGTGCAGCATTTTCAAATGAGGTAGGAATGAGTAATATTATTTATGAATATGACTTAATATTTTTTATTATTAAATAACATCATTAAATGATAAATTTTCTTACTGTAAATTAAATAACATCATTGCATTAAATATTTTTTTTTTTTACTTATAAGCTGTAAGCATTTGTGGTACGCCACTTGATAAAGAAACATCCAAATGTCAGTTACACTGGTAAGACAGTGAGAAATAGATCAGTGCTGTCCATGTTGTCATTTAGTCCTGGTCCCTTTTATTTTTTTTCAGTGCATATAACAAATATGCATAATTTACTTTAATTGTTTAACACTGTTCATTCAGATAGATTATATATGATACGCTACACCATGTTATTTGTGTGCATTGTTAAGACTTAAAACGAAAGAATAAATTATTGAATGTGGCCTGGGTGACACAAGCACACGGTGATCGAGATGTCATTGTAAACACATCTTTCTGTTTATATTTTGTCCCAATTATGACATGTGTTAAACACAAATACATAACATAAAACTATGATATAATGGAGATTTATTGATGGGCATTGTTTCAATGGATATTGAATGGATTAAATGTGTCATTATGGCATGCACCACATGGTTTATGGTGGGTGATAAAAGGGAACCGTGCTGGCTTTCACATTTAGGTGACTAATAACCTAAATAATAGTAATGTGCAAGAGGACCAACATGGAAATAACAACATTTATCTTAATATTTCTTCTAAAGCTTTGTCGTGATGTTTTTCGGTATCTTCCACTTTTTTCCGGTTTCTTCCATTTCCCCCGGAAAAAAGTGGAAGAAACCCCTTTCTTTCAGTTTCTTCCGAGCATCTGATTTTCCTAGAGAAATATTTGTTTTATATAAAAAAGGAAGAACATTTTTATTTGTTTAGGGCCATAGTTTTATCTGTTACTGGAATTTAATGTTTTTTCCGCTGGGGTGGATTCTAAACAAATGCACACATGCTTTATAAACACACAATATTTTGTAATGCATATATCTTTTTTTCCATATTTCGACTAAGTGATTGTCTTACTGATATCTTGTTGTGGATGGAATCAAGTAAGCGAAAGCTTAATCCAGATAAAACAGACCTTATTATTATTGACACTAAACAACAACGAAATAGAGTCATCAACCATTTTCCAGTTAAACTGCTTGGCAGTGATACATTCCCATCAGATACTGTTCGCAATCTTGATGTTGTCTTTGATAGTGACTTCAACTTTCGCCAGCATATTTCTCAAGTATTGTAAATCCTGTTTATATCATATTTGTGATCTCCATCTAATTTGGTGTCACATATCTATATCTACTGCTAAAACAATATCAATGGCATTAATTAGTAGCAGCTGACTATTGTAATTCACTACTAAATAACATTGCTAAATGAGTACAAAATTGTCTGGCACGTCTGGCATGAGACACGCACCAGCAGACGCTCAATAATAATATATAGTAAGCAAGCAGTCGCTTTTTATCTGGCTATGAATATCATAAAAGTGTTCTGTGCTATACTATATATCAAAATATATTTTGCTCAGGTAAGATTCTCTATTGTTATTGTTGATGTGACGTCTCTAACGCGAGATTTCAGTGGGTTGAATTTAGGAATGGGTTGAATGGCCCTGAAGCATGATGATGTCAGAACCAAAATAGTGCAATGCACTGTGGGCCATATCAGGGGTCAGATAAGCAATGGTCCCACTGGTTTTGCAGGTAAACAAAGGCAATGATGTCTTTACTTTATTGCCATGCATTTATGATTTTAAGCATCAAAGTGACATACAACTGTCAAACACAACTTGTTCAGATGTAACGTACAGAATTCTTAGCAATCATCTAATTGGTTTATCTGGAGTCCAGTTGCACCTTTGTGTGGATTTACTTATGTTGCTTTTAATCTGATTATCATGCTGAAAACTAACTGCTGCGTGCTGCACTGTCATGATACTAGTAAACAACACAAGCTCTTAAGTTGGTATGTGTTGCCACGAGATGAGCAACTTAGGAAACTGTGGATTGTGCTCATTAGAAATGATAATGTTCACATGAACTCTAACTGTAGTAACGCTATAACGGAACATCGGTATGTGGGCTTCATTTTCGTGGCGGTCGAAGGACTTACGTTGAAAACACCACAGAATGGCTGAGTTTGATCAATGAGTACAAACAAACAAACAAGTGACCAAAGAATATTCACCAAAATGTCACGGCGATCATCTGAATAGTTTATTATCGAAAAATCCAGCTATTCTGACGTTGCCCCAGCTGTACGGCGACCCCGCAGGCGAACTCATCACCCATGGCTACGTCAGATTGATCAACTTGACTTATTACGATATCAACACATCACAACATGTTGAGTGTGTTGTAATTTGTTGACAGGCCTATATTTCAAGCATATAATGTAAATATATAATAAAAAATACTAAAATTAATAAAGCTAAATGCTGGTTAAATGGTTGGGTTTCTTTCTTAACCTATAATTACATAAACAATTTTTCTGGAACATTTGTTCTGGATCCATACACTGATACAGCTATATAAATGTCTAAAACTTCCAACTGGCCCACTTACGCCACATTTTCAGGCCCAAATGTGGGTTGATGAAGACCAAGATATCGTGGTCATGTATTATGAACAAATTTAGATTTATTACATATTTCATAATGCACTGTCTTTTTCAGGAACATGTATCAGTCTGCAGTGAACCAAATGGAATGTGATGGAAAGACTGCTGAGACAACCTCATACTCACTGATGAGGGGCACTCGAGACTTTTCCACTCTCATCAAGAACTGCCACTTGATGTTTCACAATAAATCAATTTAATCTGCCACACAATCGCGTTTAACCCATTGACATATATAACTGATATTATAAAATTTAGTACAAGCACAAATATCAGAATAATTTATAGTTAAGCAAGCATATTAAGAAAATGTATTATTTGTTGGCTGTGCCTGTTCTCACTATATTCTATAGCCTACACTACAACAGTGAACAGATACACATACATTTTCACACACATTCGGCACATCGATATTCTAAACCACTAGCGATTATCTAATCGATTGAGTGCCAACAAATCATTGGTAAAGCCAGTTAGGGAGCCTCAATTTATGCAATGCAGTGCATTAAATAAAAAAATCATGGGGTCGTTGCTAACTTTTCCTGGGATGATTATTACAAATGGTTGCATGCATTTTTGTCTGATATTTTATAAATGTAACAATTCTGTGCATTAATTTTTTATTACTCCATTCCCCATTGACTTGTGACAGCTGAATGGCATGTGGACAGATTACTAGTCAGTCCGAGAGTTATTGACAGTTACCTTTATATTATCACTGAGCAACTTTCTGCAGTTGTGGTCGTGAAGCCCAAAAAATGAAATCCAATGCTTGAGCATTTCCATTGTGTTCTTGTCGACTACTTTGGTAAAATCGCACCCGTGATGTCATTTTCGCGAAACAAAACTAACGGGTAAATGCCTCTGCCATGTCCGTGCCATGGACGGTGTTGTCTGCTAATCCACTTACCGAGGCACGGATTACAGCTCAGGCGGCAACATAGGCCCCGTAATTATGCCCACGGTGCACCCACCACGGGTTGATTTAGTCATAAATCACTGGTAATTCGAGAATATGCGTGATCATCTTACGTTCAATATACACATTATCCCATATTATCGCCTGCATGCATGCTTACCAAAAATGCTCTGTAGTACTCCGCTTGCTGCGTCGCTCTAAAAAAGACACAACACAATCAAGTTACTAACATGCCCACCGTACGTATCTGACCATGCATTATTCATGATGCATAAACGAATTACACGTTTTTCTGAAAATCGTCACTTACTTGAAATCCGTCGCCATCGCTATCAACGGGAGGTGCGCACCAACGGGAGTTTGTGTAACTAACTACCGCACCGTACCACACCTGACCACTCCGACGTCCGTCGGGCTAAAGGTGGATAGGGCTGCATGGTGTAGAATAGTCACGAAGCATTATGATTTAGCAAAGTATGCTAGATAGCTTTGGTCTGTTGCGATGCGGCTGGGATGTGGAAACATTAAGAGAAAATAGTTCCACCTTTTAGATGACACAAAAGTATTCAGAAAGGTTACTAATGAAACAGATATACAAAGTTTACAGGATGATGTAGATAAATTAGTTAAATGATCAGAAAAATGGCAAATGTTTTTCAATTTTGGGAAGTGTAAATGCATACACATAGGACATGGAAACATGGATGAAGAATATAAAATGGGAGATGCTTTACTAGGTAGAACCACACAAGAAAAAGACTTAGGAGTAACTTTAGTGCTGACATGAAAGTTTCAGAGCAATGTGGGATTGCTGCTTCGAAAGGAAACCACATTCTAGGGCTAATTAGGATAACTATTACGTATAAGGAGAAACAGCTAATTGTACCACTGTATAAAGCAATAGTTAGACCACATATTGTATACAAATATGAAGGCTGTATCATAAGGACATAGACAAGCTAGAAAGAATACAACGAAGAGCAACTAAAATGATTCCAGAATTGAGAGACCTTAGTTATGAAAGCCACTTATTACATTGTGGTTTGACAATACTAGAGACCAAGAGACTAAGAGGAGACCAAATAGAAGTGTTTAAAGTAGTGAACGGTTATGAGGATGTTGATAGGAATATGTTCTTCAAACTTAAAGAAGGCAGTAGAATCAGAGGACACAAAGTGGCATTACTTAAGGAACAGCGTAGGTTGGACATGAGAAAGTACTCTTTCTCACAGCGGGTGATAAATGGATGGAACAAACTGCCAAATGATTGTGTTAATGCTAGTAGTGTGAATATCTGATAAAGGCGGGCTACACATAGATGATAAAATTGTTGGACTCTCGATAAGCCTATGGCTTCCTTGTCCACTTGCCATCTGGAACTTGTTGTTTGGGATGGCAATCTTGTTAAATCTTGTTAAACCTAGCATCTAATCTAAAACCAAACTAACCAGGTGGGACCGGATGATTGTTTTAATTGCGGGTTCACGTGATAGCCTAACTCTTTCAAGACTTTTTGCACCCAGCAAATAGTTATGAAAATAGGAAAAGGGTACATTTGTGACTATGACACTTGTCCAGCAACAGCGGACTGTGACACTTGTCCAGCGAACTGCGACACGTGTCCAGCTCACAGCGGACTGCGACACTTGTCCAGCACACACATCTTCATTTCTTGTTGCTGATTGACATTGGTGTCAATGGGAAACAGTACTAGAATTATACCAGGTTGATCATGAGAAATGCAATTAGGAAAATGGGCAGTTTCAACATTGAAGGTTGTAAAAATATTTAAGAATGAATCGTTTTGTTTTGGTTGTAATTTTTTCGCTCGTTCAGTTTCTTTTTTTCCATGCCCATTCATCAATAAACCAGTTCATGTTGACCAGTAAAACATATATTCTCAGTTTCCTTGGTGCAAAACAATTAAGACTAACAATTTAGACCCCTGGAAACGACCTTGTTGTAGGTTAACCTGATAATGACAGGCACCATGTATTTATTCATAAACTGAGGCAATGTGAAGTAAAAGTGGATTTTAATTATGGCCCTCTCGAGATGCGAGATGCTGCAACCCGTCACTTTTTAGATGGCCCCCCAACATCAGGGTGACCCTTCCCACTGAGCCAACCATGAAATTGTAAATCCACACAAAGGTGCAACTGGACTCCAGATAAACCAATTAGATGATTGCTAAGAATTCTGTACGTTACATCTGAACAAGTTGTGTTTGGCAATTGTATGCCATTTTGTTGCTTAAAATCGTAAATGCATGGCAACATCTGTCATTATTTAAACAATAGTTCATATTGTTGATACAGTGTACTTTGAACATTACATCCATCACACCGCAACTTGTATATATCAACAAACAGATTTCATGAACACCTAAAATCCACCTGCATGAATTTCAATCGAGTGAGGAAAAATTCTGGCTGATGATTTTTATTTAAAATACTTGTTCAGTGTACCAACTAGGGGGGTTAAAGAATAGATAAATCACTGGCTACTTGTCTAAATTCTGAATGTTCTATTGAAAAATCTCAAAACACAAATCAACAACAGAGTTTATTCTTGGACACGTTAATACACAATAATTTACACAAGTATCAGTACAAATACATACACAACTAAGCAGACTTGGCACACAACAAACATAGCAGCAGGAGATGCATTAAATCGAGACTGGTGCAGACTGCAGCAAACTTCACTACATGGCCTAACATTCTCCTGCATTCAGTTGGTAGCCCCGTGTCTCCGCTGTGCCATTCGTCTTATTGACGACAACATACATGCTCATTGGAAGCTATATCCCTTATCCATTGCGGATTGCAAGTCGTCCTTCTAACTTGATATGTCCATTTCTCTTTATCTCTGTGCTGTTAATGAGCTTAACAACATTGTTGTACTGTCCAGGAGTATTAAATCGCAAAAACTACAGAAGCCAGTTTAATATGTTCTTCCAGTCATCATTGGCCGCTACTCTTATAATATCACTGCAGTTTCACGTCTGTCGTAATGTCTAATAATCCAGTACCATGGGGGTCTCTATCATAGCACTGTGCAATTACTCCATTTAGAGGATGATAACTGTAAATTTTAAAGAACAAATGACTTTGTGTTGTAATACCACACATTGACGAGGCATATCATGTCAGAAGTGGTGTTTCACAAAGATCAGTAATGGACTAGCGTTAGACTAATAAACACAAACATCTTTATTCAGTCCATTCAGTTACCTACAGTAATACACCCTACATCTGCTACAATACACACCACTAAAATTAACTTTGCATTTAAGTGACTCAAACAACACATTTAAGTGACTCAAACAACACATTTAAGTGACTCAAACAACACATGTTGTCAGTCATGTTTTTACCAAATGCTACCCGACATTATTTCACTACAAAGTATACTTCTATCAGACCCAAGTCTTTGACAAACTCTACTTTGTAGACACACGTTCAACATAATAATCTTTTACATAGGTGTCCATGCAAACTGTTTCTTTCACTTTGGTAGTCAAACATGTAAAAATGAATAAATTAAATTCAACAAGCTACATACAAAAGAGCTAATTATTTACACAATATATACAAAAATAATCACTTACAGTTATCTTGTACTGACACTAATTCAAGTGACTATAAAATTACTTTGCACATTTACAACACCAACTACAAAAATGGGTGGTAGCATGTGAATGATGCGAAAATACATTGTTCTTTTAAAATCACCATTACCTTAAAAGCATTACCACTAAAGACTATCTGACATAACTCTTGAGTAAATACTAAAATCATACTGTCTTGTAGCTAAGCGATATTTGCCATTTAGCTTAATTGACAGAAACTTGGAGTTGTGAAAAACCCTTTTCGTAGATAAATCACACACAACTGGTCCCACTTACCCGATTAATTTAATTGAAAAATTTGCTTTCTATTCTTATATACATGTGTAATACGATTTCATGCTGTATTTCTGGAAAACATGACAGGAATATTATGCAAATTAACTTACACCTGTATCTGATCCTACTGATCGCAATTTCGACATAGGGACAAGATGTGCGGATATTTCAACTGGAGCTAGGGTTCGATGTTCCAACAAAACCACACTGGCAAACAATGGAATGACTAATATAACTGTTCCCATGCACCAGAACTTGTATTGAACAAGCACAGGTTTCACAAGACGCTGCAGCACCTTTGGCCAGGCTTATCGTTTGGCTAATAACACGACTCATTACCAGAGAACCCCCATGCTCGATTCCGTTTTCATATTTCACTGTCTATATATTAAATATGCATTTATTTAACTTATGCTACTGTGAAATAAATTAACAGACAACTAGCCATAAAGTTTACACAACATTTTGCACACTGGAACTTTTAGCGTAGCAGAGTTCTATAGAGAACATATCAGCCCATGTACAAACATTACCCACGAACAATCTGTCCAACCTACTATGTATAGCATCTGGTTCACATCACAACGGAAATAACATGGTATATATATATATATATATGTGTGTGTGTGTGTTACAACCACCCTAGTGGCACCCTCATGGCATGGCTGTTAATCCCATGTGACGCCATCTTTCTTCTTCGTTAATAAGTATGTTTTCATGTCGCCCTTCCCCTTAACAAATATTTTATCACGGTATTCAAACTCAAATTTTTCGCTGAGTTTCTTCGCTGTATCCTCGGTCACTTGGATCCTGCCTGCGAGGCCCGTCGAGTACATCCGACTCGAGATGTTCACGGTGTCCCCCCATATGTCGTAGAGCAGCTTCGTTGTGCCGATGACACCGGATGTCACGTCTCCAAAGTTGTAGCCAATGGCCATCTGAAAGTCAAAGTTAAAGATCTCTGCATTGAACTGCTCAAGTTTCTTGAGCAGGTCGGAGGCAAAGTCCATAAGATGATACAGATGGGCATTGGGGTCGTTGTTGCGTTTGCGGGTATCTGGATTGAGTCCCGATGAAGCCATGAGACAACTGCCAATCGTCTTGATCTTCTCGACGTCCTTGTAGCGAGGGATGTCAAACAGATCCTCAAAGTCTCCCATCAACTCGTTGAGCACACGCAGGTACTCACGCCCACCTTTGAATGACTCATCATAAAAGTCGTCGTAGTTGATAACCTTCGCGAAGAGAACACCAACATCTTTGTGGTTCTCACAATACTTGGACGTCTTCTTGAGAATGTTTGACACGTGCTCAGGAATGATATTGTGCAGCAGCCAATCGGCTTGCTCCTTCTCCATCTGCATGTTCTCGCGATCCTTCTGTGCCTGCATGTTGCCATGGAGACTGAGTCGATAGCTGATCTCGAACTCTTGATTGAGGAACCAGATGAGAAGGAGGAGAAGGACGACGTTGAGGATGATCTCGAAGCGAAGCTGTTCGTTGCCAGACAACATGGTTCGTGATGGATCCGGTGTAGTCATATTGCTGGCAAGGCCGGAGGCCATCGTCACAAGCGTGATGTCGTTGCCCTCAGTCAAGTGACAGATGTCGGTGACGATAAAGACAAGAAGAGCCAGTCCTGCGATGGACGCGAGTACAGATTTCATCAGCGAGTTCAGCATCGTGAAGTTGCAAAAGTGGACGAGTGACGTCAGCAGCAGGATGCAGTAGAACAGATTGCTGTCACGGACCGTCTCAAACATGTAGCACGAGAAATTGGAGTATACAGCCACTGCGGGTAGACTGGCGACGATCGCGCCAAAGATATGACGCGTGTACCAGTTGGAGAAGAACACCACCAGGCGGCGTAACCATGGCGACAGACTGCTGCCAAAGTAGACGTCGAGTAGTGCTGGCATGAGCAGCAGGAACTCGAGGATGAATGCCAAGAAGACAAAGACCACCCAGGGTGTCTGGAGACTGAAGCCAAGGAAGCAACAGATGGAGATGACAACAAGGAATGTGAGGGAGACGACCAAGTCAGAGAACGTGCTGAAGCGTGGCCGGGCGAGCGAGCGGACGGTGTCATGGTCGTCCACCAACAACTGGCTGCGGTACTGTCGCTCAAATGCGGGGTCGATGAAGTTGTGGGAGCATTGATTGATTGGAGGGTGATGCAAATACTTGATGTCGTGGTCTTCTTGCATGCACTGCATCAGCTGTATGTCAGTCTGGATGTGTTGTTCTCCCAACTGCTGCATCAGAGCGGTGTTCGCCTCCGACTCTACAACAACACAAACACAGTTAATGCTATGAAAATATAACCATTTCCACCTAATTTATCTCATAGAGTGTATCTGTTCCTATAATAATTACAGTCATCATTTACAAAAATAATTAAAAGATATTTATAAGGACTTTTACGGGTTTAAAAAAGGTATTTGTAAGGTTTTTAAAAACAAATGTGTTTGCCTCGTCCCCTACAACACACAACATTAATGCAATCACTGTGTAATACCACAGCACTGCCTCCATAAACCACATCAATGGTACCAAGTCTGATAGTTAAAATCATCTGGTAAAATCATCTTATATAATTTAAACCATATCTATTCTCATATTGATATTGACATATCACATATTGACCAACAAAATGTGTTTTAGTGAACCACGTTTTTTTTAATATAATTTAACCACTATTTGTTTATGAATATTGACCTTGCTGTTTAGCAGGCAATGTAAACATGATATTCCAGGCAAAACATTAAACTTAGACAGTCAAATTATATTAACAAATTGTGGTCCATTAAAACACATTCGGGCGATCAATATGTGAGAATACTAAGTCTTATAGTTTATAACATGATTCTATGATACAATGATTAGACATTGAATTCAATAATTTATTAAAGTATATTTTTAAGGCAGTTAATTTTATGGCAGTTAATTCTATAAAAACCTAACCATTTCCACTTAATTTATCTGACAGATTGTATCTCTTTCTGTTTTCGATACAGTATGCAACTATAATAATTAGTCACCATTTACAAAAATAAAGGAATTTAAAGGAAATGTTTTAAGGACTATCAAGCGTTTTAAAAAGGAACTTCTAAGCTTTTAAAGCAAATGTTGGGTCCAACATGAATACGGGTAGTTTGTACCCAAACTACTCCTAGAAATATACTGGCTGGTAAGACTCAACTTTTCAGCTGGTCAAACTTAGATAACATGTTCACACAAATCAACACATAATAGATCATTCAACTATTATTTTTTTTCTTCTGAATATGTTTCTTTCTGAGCAACAAAAGCAATAAGCAAGATCCGAATCATACTGTTTTGTACATTTCTGCAGAGTGATGTAAGAAATACATTCGGTACACTTCTGTTTTGTACATTTCTGCAGAGTGATGTAAGAAATACTTCTGAAGTTGTTGATGATTTCATTTACACAAAAAAAAATTATGAGAAACTGGAGTTTTTTAATTGTCCTAATTATAAATGTTAGTATTGTGGTGCCGCACACCAGCCTCTTTGCCTCTACCTGTGTCGAGTTGCTCGGCCGAGGCACTTTGTGTTTCTGTGTTCTCCAGCAGTGCTGTTGAAGACACGCCGTTGGTGTCAGGCTACAACAGAACAACCCAATTACTGTAGTGCTGGCTTTACTTTAGTGACACGATATTCACAAATAACACAGTCAATTAACAAGATGACACACTGTCTCAACACATGACCAGTAATGCGTCAACCGGCAATGGAAATTATTGGCAAAGTTTGTGTACATTTTAAAATCACATAAAATAACATAATTGAAACATGTAGAAATTATCTTTCAGTGATGTCAAAAACCACTACATGCAACAAATATGCCTACAAATAAAGTGTTACAACAAGATCCACCAGGTGGAGCAGTGGTAGTTCCTAATGATCCATCAGGTGAAGTAGTGGTAGATGGAACCATGGCAGACTTATACCGTGAATAAATGGTCATCGAGAACTGAGAACCGCACAGGACTGTGAAAACTGTAACTGTGACAGCATTACTGACCTGTCTGTCGTCTTTGCTGCCGGAAGTAATTGTGACATTGACCGAATCAGTGACAAGTGGAGTCTGCAGGTCAGCGTTCTCAACAACCGAGTCTGCGACTGGATCTGTGCTGACATCTGGTGACAGCTTCTTCTGCTTTCGGTCAGTAATAAACCATGTCTTGATGGCTGCAACAGCAACAGATCATGTCAGACCAGGCCTGGTGAATACTCACGTGAGTACATGACATAGGGGTTAACACCTGAAGTATGTTTCAGTGGATAAAGCATGCAAAGAAAATGGATAATGCAGAATGTTATAATTATTAAAAAATTCTATGTGTAACCTGCCCTTCTGAGATATTTTTGTTTTTAAATGTATTCACAATGCTAGCATTAACAAAATCTGTAGATAATTAACACAATCTATAAATAATTTGTTGGATGAAACAAACATCACAAGATAATCAAAGGCATTCTGTCTAGCATTTTATTTTCAGTTAATTATCAGTAAACAATATTGTTATTCCTTTACTGACATATCTGGTTAAATGGTTTTGGACTGGTTTGGAAACATGTAGTGGTGATTATTTTGTAGTCCAAGCGGTTTGTGAAATACGGTGGCCATTTTGTCCTGAATGGTATACAATACAATACAAATCATTTTGTCCTGAATGGTATACAATACAATACAAAACATTTTGTCTTGAATGGTATACAATACAATACAAAACATTTTGTCCTGAATGGTATACAATACAATACAAAACATTTTGTCTTGAATGGTATACAATACAATACAAAACATTTTGTCCTGAATGGTATACAATACAATACAAAACATTTTGTCCTGAATGGTATACAATACAATACAAAACATTTTGTCCTGAATGGTATACAATACAATACAAAACATTTTGTCTTGAATGGTATACAATACAATACAAAACTCTTCTATTGTGCTAAAATCTTTGGGAGACCCAAGCTCAGCAGCGCACCAAAACAAAAGGGGTTAAGCAATTTCTAATCGATTAGCAATTCCAGTTGTAAACAGTTGGATTGGTACACTGAGGAGCCATGGAGGATAAGCAAATTTAAACAGGTGGGTTTTTAGTTTACAGCGAAATTGCTATTAATCCTTATTTGAACCAAGCAACAAAACAAGTTTTGTATGCTGGGTACCCTTTTACCCCCAAGTACAAAGCACCAAAGTAACCTAAAATAGATACTTATCTGTCTAAACATGTCAACATATTTGAGCTTCCCATTCATCTGGTTGGCTGTGTAAGCATTGAACATAATAATCCATGTTTGTCAGGTGGGAAAACACATTACCCAGACATCTATATATGTCTACATGACATTACTCTATGTCAATCTAGTTTATTATACTTGCACAAGTTTGGCCACGGTACTTGGTGCATTCACAGATACTTGTGTTTATGGGTTAAAGTACACAGCTTATGTGCTAAATGAGCCGAATCACTGGCCCATAAAACATCCCAAAGAATGAACAGGTGAGCAATAATTATACTGTCTGTCAACATGCACTTTGAAACACTGCCCTACTCGTACTAGACAGCTCACGACACGTTACAGACTGACACTTTCAGCAGTTATGGGGCATGGCTACCTATGAAGATGGCATCGGTTATTCCGTATGAAGCCAATACGATATTTTTCATTCCCATTAAAACCATACTGTTGTACAGGGTCTGCTTTTAGTTTAACCAAATTCAAATGTTTTGCACCACAGCATCCACCAGGTGGCAGCACATGCAACATGTCTGTTCTTTAGTGCTCAACTTTGCAGTTTTTAATTACAGGGTTGTGCCTGCAATGGCTCACCAATGTCAAAAAGTCTGTGTTTTCATTGTTGTCTGTCCTGGCTATGCATCTATACAGGTTGACCACAACATAATGGTAAAGGTAATGGTACTCATAATGGTAAAGGTAATGGTACTCATAATGGTAAAGTTAATGGTACCCATACAACTTAATATAACTTCCTTATTTTTATTTCAAATGACACATGCTTCACGTGATGGGCGATCCCTGTGGAAGCTTCACATGATGGGCGATCCCTGTGGAAGCTTCATGTGATGGGCGATCCCTGTGGAAGCTTCACATGATGGGCGATCCCTGTGGAAGCTTCACATGATGGGCGATCCCTGTGGAAGCTTCACGTGATGGGCGATCCCTGTGGAAGCTCCACGTGATGGGCGATCCCTGTGGAAGCTTCACGTGATGGGCGATCCCGGTGGAAGCTTCACGTGATGGGCGATCCCTGAGGAAGCTTCACGTGATGGGCGATCCCTGTGGAAGCTTCACGTGATGGGCGATCCCTGTGGAAGCTTCAAGTGATGGGCGATCCCTGTGGAAGCTTCACGTGATGGGCGATCCCTGTGGAAGCTTCATATGGTGGGCGATCCCTGTGGAAGCTTCACTTGATGGGTGATCCCTGTGGAAGCTTCACATGATGGGTGATCCCTGTGGAAGCTTCACGTGATGGGTGATCCCTGTGGAAGCTTCACGTGATGGGCGATCCCTGTGGAAGCTTCAAGTGATGGGCGATCCCTGTGGAAGCTTCACGTGATGGGCGATCCCTGTGGAAGCTTCATATGGTGGGCGATCCCTGTGGAAGCTTTACTTGATGGGTGATCCCTGTGGAAGCTTCACTTGATGGGTGATCCCTGTGGAAGCTTCACATGATGGGTGATCCCTGTGGAAGCTTCCAATGGTGGGTGATCCCTGTGGAAATTCTCAGTTGGATATCTTTAATGCCCTTGATTTGGCTGAGGTTTGAGCATACGCTCTGGATGTTGGCTGCAGACACACTTGAATTTGATGCAAAATTTTTAAAACAACACCTTTGGTTGCAGTGACTGAACAGATTTGACCATGTATTGCTTTTTCAAGATCATCCATGGAATGTGACCCTCCTTGGGAGACGTTGTCCTTAAGGTAGCCCCAAAGACTGCAGGTGACAGATCTGGTGAGTATGTAAAATTTAAGCATCTGCAGCACAGACTTTATGCTAAAACATTAACAAAATCGAGGACATTAAAGATGTTGATCGGAAACTTTCCACACTGATCATGCATCACGTGATGCAACTGTTTACTAAAGAACGTGTCATTTGAAATAAAAGTAAGACAGTTACATTAAGTTTTATGGGTACCGGTTTTTTTTGGTCACCTTGTAGCACTGGGTTTTTTCCAAACGTTCAGTGCTGCAGGACATAAAACTACAGGTAAGAAGTGAATATTATTGAACACCTGCACACAATCAAGAACACATTATTTGGTGGTTATGCAAATGCATGCAGGATCATTTTCACATTAGAATATAATACGATGTAGGAGGTTTGGGATTTAACCCAAATAGGCCAAATAAATTCTCGATTGTGTTCAGAGGATCAAGATAAGTCAACCTTCAATCGTGACACAAATATCCTGTGTTCAATCAGATTTTAAAAACTATGGGGTTTTCCTGACTTAATCCTAAAACAACAGAAATATGGTTAAAAAAATCTTGGTTGGTTTCATTGCTGTCATACTGCTTACTTCAAAGACACTACTAACATAACCTGGCAACTCATATATGGTTTATACACGATTTCACAACGAATTAAAATATGCCAATTTTACAACATATACATCTTCAACTTTGAAGGTGAAATAAAATATTCTTCAGTGGAAGATTTATTAAGTATAACATTGTTAATTTATTAAGTATAAAGTATAACATTGTTAATTTATTAAGTATAAAGTATAATGTTGTTAATTTATTAAGTATAAAGTATAAAATTGTTAATTTATTAAGTATAAAAATTTTAATTTATTAAGTATAAAGTATAACAATGTTAATTTATTAAGAATAAAGTAAAACATTTGTTAATTTAACTGTATTTAGAGATTGAAAAAATTACAAGAATTTGACATATCAATTATAAATACCAAACCCTCGGCTAGCCCTGTATCAGCTAGCCAATGAAATTCATTGTTACTTACTGTCCTCATCTCGTATGTGCTGTATAACGAACTTCTGCGTTGCAGCATTGTATTGCTCGATCAATACTTTGTGCTTGCGGATATCTGAAATGTACAATACACAAGAAAGATGAAAGACATGAACGAATCTTTATTTATTTCAAGACCAGATAGACAAAATTTAAATAATAACATCGTTACTACATTACATATACTGTTGAAAAAGGGCAAGAAAAAAATAATCTTAAAATATCAACATTTTAAATAGCAACTAAAACGACATTACAAGTGTTTATATTATATTTTCCTGAATATGGCATGACTTAATGGCTGGTCTGAATTGTGCCAGTCCTGCTGCCGTTCCAAGGTCTTGGAGCCACCAAACAGAAGCTTGCTTCCCTGTCTAGGTGCAATTTATTGCTGCTAGGTGGTATCGCTTTTTACACTTACGCTTTGCTGGAAATTTAGGGGAAATACATTCTAGTATCAGATCAACATTATTGCAACAACCTCCGCTATGCAGCTTATTTCTAACATGATTTAACAAGATTGCCATCCAAGGCAAAACACCCAGATGGTAAGTGGACAAGGAAGCCATTGGCTTATCGAGAGTCAAATGATTATTCATCTATGTGTAACCCTATCTTCAGAGATATCTGTTAATTTTGTTTTCAAACATATTCACGCTGCTAGCAGTTACACAATCTGTAGATAATTTGTTCTATTCATTTATCATCCTATGTGAGAATGAATACTTCACTGATCCTTCACTAACTTCTTCTATCTTCTTTAAGTGAGAACAAATATTTTAATGAATATTTTTTTTAAATTCTTAAAAACTTATATTTGATATTTATGAATCTCCCTGCCTCTAGTGTTGTTAAACCACATACATGAAGGTATTTTTCAGAGCTAAAAGTGTCTTTCTGAATAATTTTGACACATTCTGGAAAAAGTCAACCCAACTTGAAGTCACCTCGTTTGCTGAGGTAATTAATTACATGTCAAAGGTTCTTGATTCAGATCCTGGATCTGGAAGTCATTTCGCTAACAGCCAACGAGTGCCACTACTTGAAATGGCATTTTCTCTAATCAAGCTAAATTAACAATTGAGCAGCGAAATGGCTTAAATTCTTATTGGATTTTAGTGAAATTATCGCCTACCCGGTTGGAGCTGTCAAGAGAGCTGAAGTAGTTTGGTGACAAAGAAAATTGGTGACGAAACATGTTGACTCACACTTCATTTTGTGACAATTTTCCAGTATATAAAAAAGTTCAGACCAAATGAAAAATCCCTGTTGGCGGGCAATTTTATTTACTCACATGAGGGTGCTGATATCGATCGGTAGGACAAACACAATCTTGGGTTTACGGAAAAGCAGGAGATTTCATTCCAGGAAAATCGCGTAAAATCAGCAGACTTGGAACTTGCGCATTGCCTCTGAAGCTATAACACTGATGATGTGTTTTTGACTTTTGAATGATCACCATAAAATAGATATACGGGAGGCATCCAGCGATGAACATAGATTTGATATACAACCTTCTCATGATCTTCCTGCAACTTCTGAAGAACTGACCCAAGGGATCAGGAAAGTTGCATAAAGCACAGAAACTGTTCAATACAAATGTCACAGAGTCCTGTTCGTGCTGATATCATACGGGTTTTTATTAATTAATTTCCCTCCATATAATTTCATAAGCAAGCAATACATTTTTTTATGATTTACCAATAATTCCATCATTATTTAAATCAGTTTATGACGGCCACATACTGTAAAGCTAGGCACTTAGACAAAATTAGCTTTTCGGTTTGGACTTGGGATGTCTAATATATTTTTTAACTACATTTTTATGAGTAGAAACTCATTATTATTAGTATTGATGGTGGGTCTTTTTTGAGGACATTCCAATTTTGTTATGGAAAATGCACCATTAAATACAAATTGATTTTTTTTACCTACTATTCCAATTTCATAAGCAAGCAGTAAAAATATTATACCCCAATAATTGCTGCGTTATTCACACTGTCTACTACTGTACAGATTCTGTACAGATTCTGTACATGTACTGTGTAGTAGTGTGTACTACTGTACAGATACAGCGAAAATGTACTGTGGCACTCTGTAAAAATTATGTATTCGTCCTGGTCTTATTCCTGGAATAATGATATTGATTTATTGACTACCTAACTGAAGATCTCATAATAAATGTGTTACTTTAGCATAGTGATCTGCGGCGCATACGCACCGATGCCGTTAGTCATAGCTTAGCAACTGACGGTCTTCAATTAGATCTCTACACCACTTGGCTAAGCTGGATTACAGAATTTGGGGCGGTATGGAGCAGCTATTGAAACTATGTGATCGTGTTGCCTAAGCTTAGGGTCAAGCAAAGGGCATGGAATCATTAGGACACCACCAGACTGACTGGCTCATACATGAAGCACTGAAACAGTTACTGGTATCCCAGCTGGGGAATGCCTGCTTATTTCAGTACATGTAAGATTTACTAGTTTCTCCAAGATCACAAAATCTATATATCTTCACAGTGTAGATATGTTGTTATGGTAAACTTTCAGGTCTGTTGTAAGACTGGTTAAGGAAACGTACTCGTGCCCCCACTCAATATATTTCGGGGTGGCCCCCCTCCCCTACCCAGTTCTGACCCATATGTGAAGATATTAAGATGTCATTAGCTGAGACATCTGATGCATGACAACCATGTAAAAATAATAAAATAATGTAATAAAAAGAATATACCAATAATGTAATGTAATGTAATGTAATGTAATGTAATGCAGTTTCTTGCAGACACGTGCAATTCTAATTATAATTGTGGTACAACATAAGAAACCAATTTTGGCTATAGTCTACGTCAAGTTTACAATACTAGTTTACAGTCAAGTCAGCCTACCCTAGAGCTACATTGTTATATTCCTTCCTCGGCTGTCCTGACCTTTTCAACTGACAGTGCAACAAGCGTAACACAGATTAATGGACAGTGCAGTATCATAATATCTCAATAAATATCCATTATGGAATTTCATTAACTAAAGGCAGGAGCAACGCTCTTATCTTAAGAAGCCTTATTCAGCTGTCCAAACAAGACAATATCACAGTGATTACTTGTTATGATGGAAACTTCTATCAACCATCCACCCAGACTTAAGCCAAGACAAAGACAAGCACATGTGTGCTATGTTAAAGAACTCCTATCAACCATCCACCCAGACTGAAGCCAAGACAAAGACAAGCACATGTTTGCTATGTTAAAGAACTCCCGCATGCAGATGATGTTGCCTTCTCTCCAACAATCCAAACTATGCTAGATGAGTCTGTCTAACTCTGCAATGAATTTGGACAAGGTCAGTCTCAAGAAGACAGTAATCTTGACCAGCCAAACCTGGAGATAGACGGAACCCTGTGGAACATGTTGACCACTTCACCTATCTTACATCCATTATCACAGCCAACTAATTGGACAGCAAACTAACATTTGGCTGGGCAAGGCCTCCTCCTTGTTTGGGCGTCTGAACATGTCCGGTCAAACAGATATCTCACTGCTCATACTAACTGTAGAGATACAAAGCTTGGGTTCTACTCTAAAGCAGTGAGACCTGGCCGACATACATCCTGCATGAGAGGAGATTGAACATGTTCCACGTGAAAGGCATCAGAACAATCCTAAGTATTCGCTGGCAAAATAACCAATGACGACGGTCTTGATAGAACAGACGTCCATCCAGTCATCGGTATTCTATGCCATCAGCGGAAACACTGGCTGGATACATCTAAAGAAGACTATGAAAATCAGTATTCTTTGGCGAGCCACAGGAAGGAAAAGATCATTGGGCAGGCCACATTTGCTACAAAGATGTTCTGAAACGTGACCTGAAACATTTCAATATCCGACCTGAACCATGGACTACTGGTGTCATAGACCAGCCTTACGGATGGGCCACACTGTAGGGTCATGCTTCCCACAGGCCATGGCGTCAACACTGAGAAACACCGTAACATAGCCTGTAGCGTAACAACCCAGACAGTAAAAAACGAGTGGCGGACATTTGGTCAACAGACGTTTGGTGACATCACATTTGGTGACATAATGCAGAGCACGACATTTGATCAAATTTATTTTAGTATTTAAGTAATGTAATAAAATTCAACATCAGACCAAATCTTTTTAAAAAGACAGGCTTTGTCTTTATTGTGTGCAGGCAACCATGGGTTTGTACCATTGTTCTTGGCTGTGAACATTAGTAGTCAGTAGTAGTATTAGAAATGAATGGATCGAAATGAACAGTGGCAGTGGACAGTAATAACAGATAATAACATTATCGTAAATGAACGACATGTATGTGTGTTCATGTTTATACATATATTGGATTCAAGAATTTACAAAATAATATTTTTTTATATTAGTAGTTTTGCTTGTGATTACTATACTAAAATTAATTTGTGATCAAATGTCGCGTTTTGCATTATGTGATCAAATGTTGTGTGACCAAATGTTTTGGATCAGTAGAAGACACTGTCTCTCAAGACAAAAGTCAGCCACCACAAAAGTATTCAGATGGCCCTACCTCATTAATTATAGACCACCCAGGAAGTATACTCTTATCTGTTAATTCTTAATCACTGACCACCTGGTCTACCTAGGTGATTTTGTTGCTAGATCATGAAAATTACTTCTTGACTGATTCAATGAAAGAAAACATGGCAAAAACCGGGGCCTTTCACTATGAGACTTGGTCGCAGTTGTGAGGTAAATGTCATAGCAGTCAAACCTGTCAGGCCCAGCACAGTGATACATCACAGCATCACAGGCCTACCCAGCATCCACACCACCCTGATGCAGTCTCAGTTACGATGGGCAGGCCATGTAGCTCGCATGCCAGACCACCAGCTGCCGAAGATTCTTCTACAGTGAGCTACAAGAAGGTAAGCGCTCCCAAGAAAAGAAGCGTTTCAAAGACAATCTGAAGATCTCCGTGAAAGTGTTTGCCATCAACCCCAACACCTGGGAACACGCTGTTCAGGACCACGCTGAGTGGGGCTCCTCCCAGTACAAAGGTGCTGCAACCTGTGAGACAAACAGAAATGATGCAGCAGAAAACCGGAGGCAAGCCAGAAAGTCAAGAGCCAGCGACCCCCTGATAACACACGTGGCTGCCATCCCTTGTCCACACTGCCAGAGAATCTTCCACACACAGATTGGCCTTCTCAGCCACCTGTGTACTCACAGATCAACGCAGCCCCCTCAACCCCTGGATGACTTGCGATGGACGAACGAACATCACAGTAGCACAGTGATACATCACAGCTTGCACATGAGTCACAGCAATACGCACAGAATCATAACTTCAATGATTGAGAACATCTGTGCGTAATAAACTAGATAGTTGGATGTCGATCCTGAAAATAATTATTATAACAACATCTTGTAAATATTATACACAACAACAATTCAATAGTGACCTAAATATAAAGATGGTCTGTCTTCGGTACATTTCAATGCTAGAAGTCTAAGTGCAAGCTTCAGTGAAATTCAAGATCTTCTTAAACCACTTACAGTAAAGTTTGACATTATAGCTATAAGTGAAACATGGCTGAACAAGGACTCAACTCCCTTTTATAAATGTTATGTTTTTCATGTCGTCCGAGACAACAGAAAGGGTGGTGCTGTGGTTATTTATATTAACAAGAAGTTAATGAACAGCAAGTGAACATTTGGGAAAGTAAAACATCCACAGATTATGAAGATATAAGTATGCATTTGGTCAAAAAAGTTATTAACTGCATTACAAAACCTATCATTTATCTATCTTTCACCACTAGAGTATTCCCGGAGAAAATGAAAATAGTAAAAATTACCCCACTTTTTAAGTCTGGGGATAAGTATATGTGCATTAATTATACATCTATTTCACTGCTACCAAAGTTCTCTAAAATATTTTTTTTTATATTCTCGTTTAGATTGTTTTATTACAACCAAACACAACTTGATAAGCCCAAGCCAATACGGATTTCAACAAAATATGTCAACTTGTCATGCACTAATAGATCTAGTTGATGGAAGAACCCAATCATTAGATGCTATTGGTGTTTTTATTGATTTAAAAAAGGCATTTGACATGGTTAATCACCAACTAGTATGCTAAAAAATGGAATTTCTTGGCATTTGCGGTGTGGTATTTAAGTAGTTAAACAGTTATCTAGAAAACAGAAAACAATTTGTGTCTATTGACAAATGTAAGTCTGATGTGCGCAATATTTCATGTGGTGTCCCCCAATTGAGCCTCAAACTACATTAATGATATGTGTAACATATCTAAACTTGTAAAATATATCCTCTTTGCTGCTGATACTAATATTTCTTATGCAAATAGCAATATCAATAGACTAAATCAAACAGTATGTGAAGTACTGGACAAAATTTATACATGGCTTGCAGTAAATAAGTTAACACTGAATATATCTAAAACTAATTGTATGTTATTTGGAAATCGTATGCTCAGAAAAGATGTTAATTTAAAAATACTAAATGTTAATATCAAAAGAGCAAGAGCCACCCAGTTTTTGGTGTGTTTATTGATGATCTACTAAATTGAAATGCTCATATTACACACGTAAAATCAAAGCTTTCAAAAAGGGCAGCTATAATGTATAGACACAGTAATCTGCTTGACAGGAATAATATGTATTTTATATAGTTCTCTCTTTTTGCTGTATTTAAATTACTGTGCAGAAATTCAGGGAAACACATATCTGACAAATACTACTGTATTTTCTTATTACAAAAAAAGACATCCACACTATGCATTGTGCAAAATGGTTGGATCATACGAATTAACTTTTCCAACAATTACGTTTTAAAATTTCCAGATACCACAGAACTGAAAATGATCTGTCTTTCTGTGTCAGTGGAGTGTGATTATGTATTTACTGTTGTCAATGTCTTGTATGTACTGTTGCCAATGTCTTGTATGTACTGTTGTCAATGTCTTGTATGTACTGTTGCCAATGCTTTGAATAAACGTTCCAATAAAAAAACAGATGTCTTTGCTATGAAATTAGCAAACTCACTGTGTACAACTCATGCATATATAATATACAGATCACAATGTATCAATACAAATTGTTGGTAATCAATCAAAACCTTGAATGTCCAAAAAAAACTATAAAAAAAACTCTTTCCTGAAAGTTTATAATTAGCTGAAAGTAGTTTCATTCAATTTGGAATGCGATTATACAGTTTGTTAAAGTAGATTTGTGTGTGAAAAAATGAAGTCATGTTAACTATTAACCAATGAAAAGATGGTAAAATGTCTCTATAAAAACCACCTGCCAAATGAAACACTTGGTTAGTCCAGCCCAATGTGCAACTTTACAAAATGTACCAGATAAACCCTAAATACTGACTTGTGCAATGTCAACATAGTAAAGAATTATATATCACAGTCAACCTAGTGTGTAAAGTTGTTTACAAAGTTACGGGTTCACCCCTTATTCCTGTTTTAGCACTGCCAACTTTCTCTACTTTTTCACTCTGTACAATAACTAGCACATCTTAAATATGCAACTATGTAGTATGTTAACATTTAATATAAATCATGCTCTTCACAATCTCAAGATACATGCTTTGTAGTGAATCTTCTGATTAATAATGCATAAGATATTTAATGTTTTATAATCTCTCCTACATTTTTAAAGATATAGCATATTCACTTTTATTTATTAAAACTAGCATTAAAATGTGATAATACTAATACCAATAGTTTATTTTATAATGACATGGGTACGTGTTATCGTGTGCACAAGTGTAATGGTGTGCACAAGTTTTATGGTGTGCACAAATGTTATGATGTGCACAAGTGTAATGGTGTGCACAAGTGTTATGGTGTGCACAAATGTTATGGTGTGCACAAGTGTAATGGTGTGCACAAGTGTTATGGTGTGCACAAGTGTAATGGTGTGCACAAGTGTTATGGTGTGCACAAGTGTAGTGGGGTGCACAAGCGTAATGGTATGCACAAGCGTAATGGTGTACACAAGTGTAATGGTGTGCACAGGTGTTATGGTGGCACAAGCGTTATGGTGTACACAAGTGTAATGGTGCGCACAAGTGTTATGGCATACACAAGTGTTATGGTGTGCACAAGTGTTATGGTGTGCACAAGTGTTATGGTGTGCACAAGTTGGGGGCCGGACGTGCATTATCTCGTCAATTATCACCTCGAAACAAGAATTGTTTGTATCTACTATATTAAATACTATGAGAAAATTAAAATGAGTCAAATTCATATCTCAATTGAATATTTACCAAGAGTGTTTATCTAAGTTTGAAAACATTTTTGTAAATGACTTCCAAAAACCATTTAATAATGTTTTATGACTTCTTAACAAGAAGTTGTCACAGTATGACAGAATGCAAAGTTGTAGTTAAAAATGTAACGTCTTCATTCAAGATTCAAAAACTTTATTGTTCATTAAAAATATATAAAACAGAAATTGTCCTTTAGGTATATACATTGCATTGTCAATACTACTTAATAAAATTGGCAAAACACATGTCATGGAAACCACTGCATTGGCTAGATGTATCTAATTCACTCAAAATTACTTTACAATCAGGAAAGAAATGTGATGTCTGTGAGACAGCTGATCAATTTACGCTACGTACACAAAGCATGACAAACCTTCTTGTTAGATATGAATGTTTTTGTATCCTAGGTAGTAGTGTAATCAATTATATAACAGAAACGTTTGTGAAAAACCATTACTTCTCCATTAGTTAGATATGTTATATGACATATAGCCCACAGTTGTGGTAGAGCCTTAACAAGAATCTGTACACAAATTTCAAAGATATTTACACCAGTGTGCATAGATCTATGCAGTTTAAGTAACAATGGAAATTTTTAATGAATGTAATAATAAAGTTTATTTATACATTCATAAAACATACTAAGTACAAGTAAGTCCGAGAAGATTAACTTAAAACACAATGCACTACGCAGATAAGACATGCTAAAATGTTTTGCACATATCATTTCACAGGCATTTTGCTGCTATTAATCACTTTTTTTATATTCATAAACTTCTGCATACTTTTTACACATCTGTGCATATGAATATCATATAATAAATAATAATGTATTTTTTACCTATTCTTTTTGTTATGTAAGTCAAACAGATTAATTCTGAGCACGGTCTGGAAGAAAAATCTGTACAAAATCAAGATGTGCAAAGCACTTTTTCAGGTGCAGTAAAAAAAGCTGTATACAGTGTGTAAACTAACACGATGCATGAATATGTAGATGGTGTGTCAGCACACGTTTGTGAGTTACACATCAATCTGGTGACATTATTTCAATCGCTGCATTTCTATGTTCCCCGTTACTTGTCAAAGGGCCACAAGGCTGCAATGAACGTCCTCATGCACAGTCACAACGTTTAACTGTTTGCATGGAAAAACCTAATAATTTCTGTTTACATGACTCTGTGAAACACAATGTTGCCTTTGAACTGTGAAGCCATGCCATGGTTGGACTCGAATAATCAATCGGCATTTCTTTGATCTGCTGAATTGAACAGCATGGCAGTGCAATGACATAACACAAAGCTAGATCACCATTTTATAGTCAGATCATGCTAAGTGGCAGCCTATCCCCACAGAGCTCCAGGTACTCATTAAATATGTCAAACCTAGTAATTAATTATAGCATTCACAGGTGACACAGGCACCATACAGGGGAGTTATGAGGACTCTCTTGCAGTGGACTTCCAATGGACAGTCAGGTGTTGGCATCCAAAAGAATATGGACCCGGGATCCATATTTTATTATAGAACATTTTTATTAAACCAACTGATCACATTACTTAAACTATTCACACATTCAATGAACCGATTCGAGATGGGCTAAATTAATTGCACGATGGAGTGTTCATTATTTATCATCATATATTGGTGTAAAATTTGTCATATGAGGCTGACCTGAGAGATGTCCTCGCTTCTGCCTTCGTCTACACGTCCCAATGCACCCAGCAATCCATTATCCATTCATCACAGGTACATCGAGATATATGTGACAGCTGAGTTCTCCCAGATATACAGCGAGGTCTCATCACACAAACACATATTATTGCATTTTAACGATGACATCTATAAATGGGCAGTAATTATTTACATTATGTATAATGACCGTTAGAGCAGTGGCATAGTTAGGGGGTCATTGCACCATAGTTAGGGGGTCACTGGACCATGGCCTACCTTTGGCAACATTTTTTTTTTTTTAATGAAACCTGTCACGCTGCTAGCCTGCTACATGGTAGTCTGGTAAACTAATGGGTGGCGAAATATGGCTCCATCTGGTGTGAGATCCAAGATATGCACCAGAGTGTAGAGAATGGAAATGTTATGTTCAGGTGACATATCAAGTGCTTTATCAATTAATCAACTTGGTAAGAGGTATATTCTGCCACTATATCAGCAAATTAGTAAACCAAAAAGCTGTGTACGCACTCATTCTTTCCTAGTTGTCTCTTTAGGTTGTTGATCTACACAGCAACTGGAAGATACAATTAGGAAACTTCTTTTTGCATCCTATTGCAATGAATACGTCGCACAGGACAGAAACAGTCACACGCCGTCGTCTCTCCTGACCCACAGCAGTCATCCTGTCTATCATTTCAAGGTTTACAGCCTCTCTTTATAAGGTTCTGTTCAGCTAGAAAACTACAAGCACCACACAGACTTGATGAGATCACATTTCAAGTGAAGTGGTACAACTTTGTGGGAATCTTTATCTGAAAACCACACAAATCGGTCTGCAACGATGGTGTTGCACATTTCAAAGAAATCTGTATACATGTCGAAACTGAGAAGAGGCACCATTGAAAAGGATGCAAATGTCTTTGAAACACCGAGTCCGACACACAGAACAACGATGATTACAGCTTTTGTATGCGATATCTGCAATCAACCTCGTGCTTCACAAATAGGACTGTTCAGCGACTTCAGCCACCGTTGTTCTCATCAACGAAACTCTCCACATCCATTGTCATCTACATCAATATCCTGACTCGGATCATCGTTGTTGACCTCAAGAGATGTGCAAAGAAAGAAGGGAGTACATTACCTCGGTTGGGTTTGGTATGGTTTATTCTCTCTATAATTTCACTGACAAAATAATATCCATTGAACACATTACATGCTGTTATCGCATATAACTATGGGTATAAGCTGTAACTCTAATAAAAATTACAGACAGAACTGTTTATAGTAATCACTGTTGCTAATCTACCAGTAGAATATGTAATATAATTACGGTGCTCTTCACAAATTATTCAGCATATAATATTTTACCTATTGGCGACCAGTAATATTTGTTTATTATGTTTAACAACATTGACAAATATCTGACAAGTGCAAATATCTGACAAGTGGGTGCCAAACATATTAATGAAATATTTTGCAAGTACAATAAGCAAATGGCTTTGTGTCCATACACGCAAATCCAAGATGGCCAACTTGTTATGCATGGCTGAACTAGTCATACATGGCTGAACAAGTTAGGCCTTGCATCTTGTGGCTGCATTGTTGCTACAATACACATATTGTCATTATCTTTTGTGCCACAAAGTATACAGATCCACATACAAGTTGGGGCAACCATTAAGACACCACCCTGCTTAATGTTATAATCTCTGATGTCTAGACATTGTTTGCTTAAGAATTAATTGATTTATTAGCCTTGTTTTGATGTGACTCAGCAGAACTCAAGATGAAACTTGTTCAACCGTCTTAAAGCCTCTGCATACTACATGGCTTGTTTAGACGCGACAGTCTAGCTGTAATTATTGTAATTTTCCGGGCTAGGACACTACACGATTTCGAACGATGATTGCCACGTACACTGACAAAACAGACACAACATGTTAGGCTGACCGCCATTGTCATATGGGACGTGATGAAGCCACTATAATGATTGACACAACACAGGAGTGTTTGTGTGGAAACTACCACCGTTCTGTTGCAGGTCTGAGACACACTACACACTTGCTCTGGTCAATCCACCAATGGTGAAGTCGTGTTGTCACTCATCAATCTTAGTGGATCTGCTGCTAAATTTGAAAATAATCGATGGTGAAGTTGAAAACGAAGAAGTGTTGGCAATCCTTGTGGATCCACTGATTAAATATGAAAATTAACTAAAGTGAAGTTTTGTTGTCAACCCTAGAGGATCCATGCTCTAATATGAAAGTTAACCAATCGTGAAATTGTTTTGTCAATCCTAGTGGATCTGCTGCTCAAATATGAAAATAACCAATGGTGAATTTGTGTTATCAATCCTAGTGGATCTACTGCTCATATATGAAAATTAAGTTCTCAATTAACCAATGTCTTAAATATAAAAACTTGATGAACATACTTTTGGTTACAAAGCTCATAACATATTTAAATACCCACTTTATAGAATGACAAATATATGTTTATTATTTAACATGTTCATAACAACATTTCTCATCATGTACATGTCAAATGTTGACCTCCATGTTTCCTCCTCAATTAGTGAACTTCTGACCTTGTGTTGAGTGATTACTGCCATATTATTGATATCCAGAGCACGTAGCTTCTGCATGAATGCTGGTCGTTAAGCATTCTGCATTACCACATCATAACCATATTAATTCAGCATTTTAAACTGACTGTCCAGGCATGACATGCATATTAAAGCCGTGCACACATGGAAATAATAATCAACACTACAATAATTGACAGAGGTAGTGAAGCAACAACATTGGCAATTTAACAGAGAGTTTCTCCTGCTGTTGGTCTCCTCATATATGGGGTGAAGACCACGGTTTCGAGCTCAATAAAGATTCATGATATATCACTCCTATTTGTTGCCGTACTTTGGTGGAATGACAACCCCTTTCTGATTCTTCTATATAATAAATACTGCATCCTATGCTACATCAACAATCCTCTTTATAATGACCATAATAACAGGCAAGATTGTATACACAAGATAATCGGCAGCTTGACAGCTTGCACAGAAGACCTAAGTGCATTTATCTTGCGTTTCTAAGAAACCAAGACTGATCGCTCTGGTCTCAGCTGCATTCACAAGCAGCAAATTAGCGCTATCATGAAAGCTTGCTGGCAAAATGATGCATTTATCTAATCACCAAGTAACTGAAGTCTGCGGCTTTCCTTTGGTGCAAGGATTGATGATAGCCTGTTGTGCCTGGCTGATCCTCATAAAGATGCTGCGTAATTATTTTCAAACCGCAACAGTCTGACAGCAGGCCACAGGAGGTGTAGACTCAGTGTGCAGATTTTTTCTGCGGTTATTCACCAAGGTGAGATGTGAAACGGGGACAGATTATTAATTTACTTCTAGGTTCATGTGATATGAATAAAGTGATAGTCGTTTTGACATGGTACCCCACTGGAATATTTTTTGTTCCACGGCGAATCATTTATGAGGAGTGATTTGCCCAGATATTAATTTCTAGTGGACGGCTGGCAGCAAATGCACGTGTCAACAATGGAAGGATCCCTAGTGATGGAAGGATCGCTGGTGATGGAAGGATCCCTGGTGTACGAAGATAAAATTCACTTTGTTTGAGCGACAAATGATGGGAGCTCCTTCATGGTGATTTTCTTGAAAACAAAATAGTAGGATTTGATGAAAAAGCTAAGTGAAGATTGGTGACAAGGCAAGAATTAAATTGTAATTTTGCGAAGTGTGCAATTCCCTGACTTTTGGCTGAGGTTTCAATGGGAACCAGTAGTGTACTATACGCAACATTGGAATGAAGCAACTACCATTGGTCACCACATGTTCCCATGGAAAAGTTACCAAATCCCCAACAGCTGGGCTGTCAATGCAACCCTTCACCCAAAAGGAAACTAGGGGAAAATCACTCTTCAGACAACTAGAAAGCCAAGCCCATAGTACGGGAGGTTTTACACTTGTCTGTATTGCATACATCATATGTACCCCTGTTAGACAATAATACTGTGTGTACAGTGTGTGCACAGTAAGCCATCACTCCTTCACTCTTGTGTGGTATGGCTCTTGATGCTAACTAGTACTACACACCAGGCATGGGGTAATTGACTTGAAAAGTTAATTAATTAAATTACAACTAACTCAGAAAATGACCAATTAAAGTTAATTTAATTAACCGCACACATTTCTCAGGTCAATTAAATAAAATTCCCAAATTCTTCAATTAAAATAACAATTAACTTTAATTCAATTAACAATTAAATCAGGTGGTGGTAGAAATGCAGATTACATCCATACGTGACTGCTTTCTGTAAGTTTAAGCACTTGGTGTAAGTCATCATTGAAATACTATAAGCTAATTGTTATTGTTTACACATTTAAAACAGTTCTAAAACCACAAGTAGATTATTACATGTTACTGTTACAATAGTACAGTGTTTATACATATTGGTGGAATTACTTTACTTATCATATCTGAGGAACATTATTATATGCAATCAACTCTGAACAGCATTGTTGAATTGTAACAGCACTGTGTTTTGTAACTTTGTTGGAAAGAGATCTGCTCATACAATATTTACAGGAATCATATTTACATGCCCCATTTGTTCGTGGGGCATTTGATCACATTTTTAAAGTTGTAAATGTTGGTTAAAATTATTATGATAATTTTTCTTCTGTGGTTTCCTCCTATATTCAACCACCAAATTAACGAAACCGGGCAACTACATACATCATTTCTATGCACAAAGTTGTTAGCACTAAACTACTTATAGGCTATTTTTTTATGTGTCAGTAGAACTGGCTTGCATTTGATTTAAGTTGGGACTCTAAAATGATTCCTAACTGAAGCTAGTTTACCTTTCTCTGCATCTCCCCATTTGTGATTATGTGTACACTTGCATATGTACAGAACAAAATTAAGATGCATAGGCCTAATTGGTCCACTCTGTTGCAAGTAGACAGAGATTTCCAGAAGCCACAATTAGGGATCAACTTATCACCCTACCAGAGGAGAATCTATTGTCTAAGCGGTCCCTACAATTCACACAGGCCTGAACCTGATCTCTCTCAGGTTAGTGGCTGGTATAGTGACTGCAGGCCTTCAGGAAATACCTGAATCACATGGCTGTGAACTATCCAGTAATATCAAGAATTAAATGAGCACTTAATTGAAAGTTAATTGGGAATTTGTCAATTAAATTAAATGAACCCCTTTTGGTAAAGTTAATTAAATAATTAGCCTTTCTGAAAAAGTTAATTAATTAAATTAACTTAACCGAGTTAATTCAATTAACAAATTAACAATTGAAATTAACCCAAGCCTGCCACACACACACACACAATCAACATAACTTCAATAAAATGTTCTGTGGATGTAAATAATTGTTTTGACTAAGACAACTAAATGTTCAACGGGGAGTGACATAATGTGGTTTTCATTACAAAAACATACGTAAATACGCATGAACATTGTGTGCACACAAACACACACATATATTTGCTTGGGGTTCTGCAATTTCCCACAAGAGAAATACTGTCTTTGATGCAACTTGACACACATTTCTTGTATCATCAATGCACTGCTACTGACACAACCCACGGCTACAAATGTTACCCGTTGATTGATCACCATCATATTTTCCGCCCCCAGCCTTCGGGATCAGATAAATGAAGCTGGGGCGAAGGTTTATTAATTAAATGTGCAACCATCAGGTGCCATTAGTTGATCCACCATAAGTAGCAGCTGTATCTGATTGATCAGTTTGTCGAGATTTTCCATGGCTAAACCAATCCGCCATATTATCATAATATTTATCTCTTAATTTCACCCATGAGGTCAAGATAAACAAGACTAGTTGATGATGATTGTGCAGATATGAAGATATCCCAATTGTTGGGATCAGAATGGCCCCCAAAAGCTACAGATACTGTAGCAGGCTGCATGTTCTGTTTGGGGCATGTTCTGTTTGGGGTAAGTGAAGGGTGGGAGGTTTTGAAGGAAATAACACATTTATTCATATATCCCTGCTAGCCAGGGGTGGCAGTAGTACTACAGTACCCATGGCAGACATCCTCTCTAGCCAGGGGTGGCAGTAGTACTACAGTACCCATGGCAGACATCCTCTCTAGCCAGGGGTGGCAGTAGTACTACAGTACCCATGGCAGACATCCTCTCTAGCCAGGGATGGCAGTAGTACTACAGTACCCATTGCAGACATCCTCTCCAGCCAGGGGTGGCAATTGTACTACAGTACCCATGGCAGACATCCTCTCTAGCCAGGAGTGGCAGTAGTACTACAGTACCCCATGGCAGACATCCTCTCCAGCCAGGGGTGGCAATAGTACTACAGTACCCATGGCAGACATCCTCTCTAGCCAGGGGTGGCAGTAGTACTATAGTACCCATGGCAGATCGACATGTTGAAATGTGGATTTATCAGTTTATTCCTTGCCATGTACACTAAATCATTTGTACTTTGTCCCCCTAACTGTCTTGGTCAACATGTTTCATGAAACCAGGTCGACATATTTCTTGGAACCAGACATGCCCGAACCCAAATTTCTAAGAGCATTTCCAGGAAATGCCTATCATTACCAATCCAACCAGCAATGATGGGTCCACAAGACCAGAACCAACTAAAGTTAAGTTTCCGTATGCCAGCCTCATAAATTCCAGTCCGCAATCTCATAAATCAACACAGCAACTGAAAAATCAACAGGTCGATATATCAGGGGTACTGATGTAGTTACAAGCCCCTGGCGACGAGGGTGGGTTTTGCAGCTGCTTGAAAAAACATTATAGTATATGTTATTGTGTTCATGTCAATAAATCTTAACTTCCTTCAGAAACTGGCATGATGCCAATACAATACTTCACTAAGCTACTGCAGAGATACAGTATATAAAATATGAAGCACTTGGAAAAATACATACAATGCCTTGAAATATTAAACATTATACTTTACAATGTACTGAAGCAGCATCACGACAAGGATCATATCAAACAGAATTCTAGCCTGGATATCAGAGAATGAGTGAAGAGAGAATGAAAAAGAGAGCATGGAGAAGAGGGCGACTGAAGGAGAAGAGGAAGACCAACATTAAGATGGAGAGACAGTGTTAAGATGGAGAGACAGTGTTAAGATGGAGAGACAGTGTTAAGAGATCTTGAAAGGTCAGAGGTAAACAGTCAAGAGTGGGAGAGAATGGCAGAAGATTGCGATGGATGGAGACGACTCGTTTGAGAGGGTGTAATAGATTAAATGATGCATAACAAGTGCTTAACTTACACACACCAAACTGTACATTCAGCGTGAACCTTTGTGGTAGGTGCTATCAGAATAATATGAATTATGAAATTCATACATTCTAATAGCCATGGGAAGAAAAACTGAGGGAAACTAAGACAAAACTGACAACAAACTCATGAGTGAGCCCTTATGTTGAAGTCGCTGGCCTTCCATCCGTAATGAACAATCGACCTTTATGGAAACGACTCATCAATGCTCTAGCCAGCCGACCAGTGATGATCACATAATTCACATATATATTCAAATAGTCCCCCTCACATTTGTTCAGACAAACTGTCCCTCTTTGTCACTGTTCTGCATACTTCATGTCAAAACTCTATCACATCTTCACCCATTTAGTGCTACTACTGATTTACAAAATCTGAACGAACCACAAATCTTTAATGAGATAATACTAACTGCCAGACTTTCACGGTGTGTTGATGATATTAGCATAAATTGGCTGTAAGTACGCAATACAAATAGTACCGCCAGTTATCGGCATATACTCATTCATTTAATAAATTATAATAATCACAGGAGTAGCAGCGGTTGAGCAAGATGCCTGTAGACAGTGTTAGTGGCAACCTGATCCGGACACAGTGATGGAGTCTGGCCTGGATGCATCAAGTAGGATCATTCTGTCTACAGTGCTGCATCGCTGTCTATGAATCTCTCACTGACAGACTCAATCAATACAGTGCTGCAAACATGGCTATGTTTAGCGTCAAGCCAGAGTATTCTCGAACCATATACACACCCGATCATTGGATCTGAATCATGAACCATATGCACACTCGATCATAGGATCTGGATCATGAACCATATGCACACTCGATCATTGGATCTGAATCATGAACCATATGCACACTCGATCAGTTTATCTAAATCACGAACCATATATGCACATTCAGACATCAAATTGCCTGGATTTTCCATACATAATACAGATTTTTTTTAAAGGAATACAGCTGTATAATCTCCATATAATACAGGTTGTTTCAAATTGAAAAAATCTACATAAAGTATATATTTTCTTGTGTTCACCGTCCAAGTATAAAATGACAAAGCTTCGGAAGAACCAATATTGTTGATGCTGGGTAGATTCCCAACAAAACATCACATATTTTGTTTGATGTAAGTATATTTTGTAGCCTGATAGATGGCGACACTGTACTGGAGCAGGAGTTATATAGGCTGGTTAACCCATAGATATGTAATATGGAATTTATATGGCTTTAGACAGACTTTCAAGTCAAAAATATGGATTTCTACCCCAAAATGTTGCATATCTGCACACTGGGTCATAAACCACAATTACCACATGCTGGATAAATGGATCTCAATCACCACTCACAGACCATAATTATGCACATCACCTCCAAAAGCATCATGCATGTCGTTGTAAGGCTGTAATGTCAAATTGCAGCAGGCAGAAATAAAATGCTAATGTAGGAACTATTTTTAGCACATAATTCTCTCTGGGGTTGAGTAACGAGGTCTTGTAAGAATGCACAAAACATGCAGAATACATGAGCTTTTGCAGTGCACATAAAAAATAGTTAAAGCAATTTGTATTTGGCCAAAAAAATTGGGGCCTGTAGTAAAAATGGCTAAACAGTTTACAACATTAGAGCTAGCCTAGGGTATATTTAACCGACCATTAAAATAATCAGGCATGCAGAATGTTATGATATATAATTACAGAGAGTCGCAGTGACTTTTTAATGGTTTTTAAAGGCATTAACATTTTATTATATATTTATTAAGATATTTAACTTGTTGGGCTATTTATGTTACTGATTTTAATATTCAAATGTCTAATTTATTCATTTTGTGCCGTGGTTCACTTACAAAATGGCATAGGTGAAACCAACGTGCTTAATTCATGTATGCAATTCGAAAATGCCGTTTATTAATATTATTATTAAAGAAATATATTGATCGTCAAAACCCTGACAATAAAGACAAGGACCAGGTTTTGCAATCTGCAACACTGTGGCCTGAATTGTTGCAGCCGGAATTTTGATTGCGTATGGACCTTAAACTGAACCGGTCTTGCCCTCTGTTTTTGCCTATAAACAAAGGCGTCCTGTAATTTGCCACCCTCAACGCATGGGTGGATCACTAGGTTAGCTGGAAGAACTACTGGCCATGAACTATAACTAAGTGGCACGTTAAAATATTTGGTTTATTTATGTATAGTTATTTACAAAATGTTCCTGTTTTTTAGAACTGTCTTGCAACTGCCATATTTCATTCACTACTCATTCCAGCAAGAAAGTCCAGATAGCTTCGATCACCCAGTTCTGATCCACTTCGTTCTCAGAGTTGAAACAAACTTTGGTTGCTGCACCAAAGCTTTGGAATTGACCCCATGTTGGGTCAGTAAGAAACATAATACAATTTTCCCACATTCTGAAGGATAATCTTTTTAGACGTCCTTAGCGTCCTGGTGTTTTAATCCATTTGTTGATGATTTTGAGATTGCCTAAACCTGTTGTTTTGATGCTGGTCCCAAAGCTCGGATTTCCATGGATTTGAGTGCAATAAAAGATTTTTTTACTACTTAGAAACCGCAGTAAGCGACAGTAATATTTACTTACCCACTGTCCTATTTAGTTAAATAATGACTCAGTCTTAACCCATATAAAACAATAGAATCAGAGGTCACCCAAATGGAATCACTCAAAACAAAATCCTATGTAATGTGCAAAGTTGACTTTTGATGCACATTAGTAACATACAGTAGGACCCTAAGTAGTTGCATATGATGAAAAAAATGCATACATCTTTAGTGACTTATTTCATTAGATATAAATTTAAATAACCAATTATCATATCATTAGAGTAGCTGGCAACACTAGTTGCTGCTGATTATGTAACCATTCGGGAATAAGCAACATTTCTAAGATCACTTTACACACTCTTAAATTACTTTATTTTCAGACAATCTTCAATTTTAATTGGGCACCATAATTGTACACACAAAAACATATATATTATTACTATTTTATTAGATCAGAATTACAAACTAGGAAATTGTGTTTGGGAAAAAAAAATAAGTTGGCTAAGAAAAAACTAACAATTAGCCAATTGGCTAGACAATAAAATATGTTAGAGTGAGCCCTGAATATGTATGGATATCATGTCAAACTTACCTTCTACATCATCTCCAGGTTCGACTTCGTATTCGTCTTCAATGAGCTTATAAGTACAGTCAGATATATGCACCTTGCCAGGTTTCCCGTCCGACTCCATCGTGTTGGCGAGAGTCACGTCATGTGACCACACATCGAACTTAAACCTGCGCGTGCCGACAATGCCACAGAGGACCGTGCCCGTGTGAACTCCGACCCTCATGTTGACAGCCTCGTTGTGGTCCCTGTCAAACTCCTGGATTGCAGTGCACATCGACAGTCCCATCTCAACAGAGCATCGAGCATGATCCTGACGTGGCTCTGGGCAGCCAGATACACTGTAGTAACAGTCGCCCAGCGTACTGATCTTTTCGCACCCACACTGGGCACAAATGACGTCAAAGCGACCAAAAAGGTCATTGAGGAGACTTACGAGGTGTTCAGCTGTCTTGTTCGAGCTCATCTTTGTGAAGCCGACGATGTCTGCGAATAGAATTGTCACACTGTCCATCTGACTCATGTGGAAGCTGCGGAAATTTAACTGACCCCCGAGCTTAGAGGTCGTTGTAGAGTGTCTCCCATCATCCTCCTCCTTGTCCTCACGCGATCTCATGACATCCTCGGCGACCTTGGGAGGCATGAGGGAGTGGATCATCTTCTTCTTCAGCTGTTTTTCTTTCTCCAGCTCCTTCCGTAGCATGATGGACTGACTAACCTTGAGGAATGTGCTACGACTGCGCACCTGGGCCATGATGAAGATGTGCACGCCCATCACGTGCAGCGCGAAGTGCAGCAGCGCGCGCCCAATGGCATAGTGGAGGTAAGCATCGGACCCGAGGACGACGGACAGTGTCTCGTAGATGACAGAGTAGAACACACCGAGGATGACGCACATGTACAGCCGGAGTGGAATGAAAGTGTAGACCAGCAGCAGAATCTCGACTGTGCCAGTGAATGTTCCAACTGCGGTCATCGCCGGTTTATCATAAAGGAAGATCAGGAGACAAGTGCCACAGAGCAAAAGGACAAGTAGCACGGACGTCGGCGTGACCATCCTCTGATACAGACGGGTAAAGGTGAATACAAGTATTACCAAAGTAGCAAGCAGCAAAGATACGCTGCCAGTGATGAACATCACCCAGTTGGGGTGCCCCATCAGGCCAAAGTAACCTGCCCACAAGGCACACAGGAAGATGATATAGAAGAGTGCATACTGGAACTGTTTCTTGTGCTGGATGAATGAACTTGCTCGATACTGGTCCTCCAAGATGTCTGAATCAAACTTTGGGTCCCACCAGCTTTTAGCAGCACGTTCAAAAAGGATGAGAGACCTTGCAAGTTTCTCTGCGGCTGCAGTCTGTGAAGGAGTCAGACTTTTATAGTGTTTATCTGAAGAGTGGATGTCTATCTTCGTTGTTTCAGTATCCCCGTCCGGCCCCTTGGCTGGACGGTATTCCACCTCCATATTCTTTTCAGCCATGTTACTATCAAGGATTATTTGAGCTAGCAACCACAGAATCCACCACGTAAGTACATCATAGCAAGTATGACTATCTGTGAATGCACGCGCCTGGTTGTATTCACTTAGTCATGCATAGTCGATGATAAACAACTCGTAGATGCATCGACGGAAAACGTTGTTTAGGTTTCACGAACGCGTTAAAACGGTCAGTGAAAGTCATGTAGGTCCGTTCACAGTTCCAGTGCAAACGTCCGTAAATCGTCTCAGTCGTGTGTGCGACATCGTAGTATAGAAGACGGGCAAACACTTGTGCTAGCAGTGGCTATCGACCGCGGTCCTCATGCCCGCAACGTTCAGCCGCACATCGCCCGTAATCACGGCCTTCGTTACCTCGCCAGATCGGCCAGCGGTGTACAGCCGTCGTGCATTCACCGAATGTCTGTAGTAGGTGACGACGTCCGAACGGTGATCTCTCCCGGCGTCAACACGCCGTCTGTCCATGCATCCGTCACCCGGCGCGACAACGCGAAATTCTGCGACGACTGGCGATAAAATATGAGCGCCTCATTTCGTGACCCAACAACGCGAGAGCCGTCGGCTGTTCCGTCTAGCGCGCCTACTCCACCAGCTCAACATGGGCTTTGTAAATATAAAAAATCCAATAATAATTTTTTTTATGTCGGTGGGTGGGTGAGTGGGTGGGAAAAGGATCCACCCAAGGACGAATGCAGAGACCCGTCACCCGGTCAGATTAGATTGAAGTCCATTTTTACCATTTTGAGTAAACAATGAATGAAAAATAGCACTGCTTATAAATATGTGCTTTATACTTTATATTCATATATGCATGCAAATACTCTCTATTATATGCCTGATGATAATAAATCCGTTTGCCAAAATAAGCTAATTATGATTTATTTTAAAGGGATAGTTAAAAAACAGGCTATGTCTTCGGACTTGTATGTATGTATGTATGTATGTATGTATGTATGTATGTATGTATGTATGTATGTATGTATGTATGTATGTATGTATGTATGTATGTATGTATGTATGTATGTATGTATGTACTATGTATGTATGATTTCCGAAAAATGTTGCATTTAGAAAAATTCTCTCAAAAGTTCGTTCGTTAAAAAGATTGCCAATTATATTACATGCACATTTTTTTTCATAGTTTCTTTTAGATTGTCTAATTTCAGTCGTAGCTGCATTAAGTTCCTCTTTGTAATTTGTGTAGTCTTCATCCTTTCTGGTATGCCACATAGTTTGCTTGTAAGCTATTTTTTAATAGCTTCTTTTGCCAAGTGTTTCTTTCTAGACTGTTTTGCTTGTTTTTTTTCAAGGGAATAAATTGTGTGATTCTCATTAGATTTCAATAAAAACTTTCGGTGTCAAACAAAGTATTCTTTGCTTTACGCTTTAATTTATTAATTACATAAAGGTAGTGTGGAACATCCTCCTCTTTAAATGATGCGTTCAAGGTAGCCTCTTTAAGGAGCTACTTTGAACAACATGAAATTGGAACATAACTTATTTAAAACATGTACTAGGCCTACGGTATATCAATGCAAGCCATTATTACACTAGCCCAACAAATACAAACCATAACATGGAGGATGCAAGTGTTCGGATACGAACACGTACAAACTGCATATCTTTGAAATAAAATATATTCAAAGTATCTCCGGTTCACGACACTGCAACAACCAGTATCACAGAACCCCCAACAATTTAAGCAAGTTCTAACCTACTCAGTTCCAAGCTAACACGACTATAAGCAGCAATCACTCCATGTACACACAGCCCTGACCGTTTGACTCCTCATGTGTGTTAGCTAGTATTCTACTCAATACAACACCCCATAAATTAATTATTATTATTATTATTATTATAACGCTTTGCGCGACAGGGCTTCACAACAAATTACGTAATAGTGCTGACGTAGCGCGTAATAACGTGGAGACTGGAGCGTAAGACGTCATCCGCTATCAACAAACAGACTACGCAACTACGCGACCGACGCCGCCCAACGACGAACTTCCACAAGTGCTGTGAGCCCTATAAGAACGTGATATGTTAAATATACAACGAACACGAGTATGCTCGTAGTTGCAGTTGTTTGTGAGTAAATAGTTAATTATATGTTTTATTTATTAAGAGTGTCTTTCGCAGTCGTGACAACCAGCTTACGTGAGCAGCTGGGGCTCTTACGCCCGATTACACCGCATCCATTCAATTCACGATAGCTCAATGTAATGTTCCCCACTCGGTCCTATTCTTGGTGATCCGACGCGGCCGCTTCAAGCCGGCTCTTGTCTTCAGCCGCGTGCCGATGATGTCAGCGTCAATGGTGCCTGGGAGGAGGTTTTTGAGTCTGACCCGCTATCCAGGGGTGGTAGTAGTACTTCTACAGTACCCCTGGCATACATCCTCGCTAGCCAGGGGTGGTAGTAGTACTATAGCACCCCTGGCATACATCCTCGCTAGCCAGGGGTGGTAGTAGTACTATAGCACCTCTGGCATACATCCTCGCTAGCCAGGGGTGGTAGTAGTGCTAGAGCACCCCTGGCAGACATCCTCGCTAGCCAGGGTGGTAGTAGTACTAGGGCACCCCTGGCAGACATCCTCGCTAGCCAGGGGTGGTAGTAGTACTAGGGCACCCCTGGCAGACATCCTCGCTAGCCAGGGTGGTAGTAGTACTAGGGCACCCCTGGCAGACATCCTCGCTAGCCAGGGGTGGTAGTAGTACTAGGGCACCCCTGGCAGACATCCTCGCTAGCCAGGGGTGGTAGTAGTACTAGGGCACCCCAGGCAGACATACTCGCTAGCCAGGGGTGGTAGTAGTAATAGGGCACCCCTGGCAGACATCCTCGCTAGCCAGGGGTGGTAGTTGTACTAGGGCACCCCTGGCAGACATCCTCTCTAGCCAGGGGTGATAGTAGTACTAGGGCACCCCAGGCAGACATACTCGCTAGCCAGGGGTGGTAGTAGTACTAGGGCACCCCTGGCAGACATCCTCTCTAGCCAGGGGTGGTAGTAGTACTAGGGCACCCCAGGCAGACATACTCGCTAGCCAGGGGTGGTAGTAGTACTAGGGCACCCCTGGCAGACATCCTCTCTAGCCAGGTGTGGTAGTAGTACTAGGGCACCCCTGGCAGACATCCTCTCTAGCCAGGTGTGGTAGTAGTACTAGGGCACCCCTGGCAGACATCCTCTCTAGCCAGGGGTGGTAGTAGTACTAGGGCACCCCAGGCAGACATACTCGCTAGCCAGGGTGGTAGTAGTACTAGGGCACCCCAGGCAGACATACTCGGTAGCCAGGGGTGGTAGTAGTACTAGGGCACCCCTGGCAGACATCCTCGCTAGCCAGGGGTGGTAGTAGTACTAGGGCACCCCTGGCAGACATCCTCTCTAGCCAGGTGTGGTAGTAGTACTAGGGCACCCCTGGCAGACATCCTCTCTAGCCAGGGGTGGTAGTAGTACTAGGGCACCCCAGGCAGACATACTCGCTAGCCAGGGGTGGTAGTAGTACTAGGGCACCCCAGGCATACATACTCGGTAGCCAGGGGTGGTAGTAGTACTAGGGCACCCCTGGCAGACATCCTCTCTAGCCAGGTGTGGTAGTAGTACTAGGGCACCCCTGGCAGACATCCTCTCTAGCCAGGGGTGGTGGTAGTACTAGGGCACCCCTGGCAGACATCCTCTCTAGCCAGGTGTGGTAGTAGTACTAAGGCACCCCTGGCAGACATCCTCGCTAGCCAGGGGTGGTAGTAGTACTAGGGCACCCCTGGCAGACATCCTCTCTAGCCAGGTGTGGTAGTAGTACTAAGGCACCCCTGGCAGACATCCTCGCTAGCCAGGGGTGGTAGTAGTACTAGGGCACCCCTGGCAGACATCCTCGCTAGCCAGGGGTGGTAGTAGTACTAGGGCACCCCTGGCAGACATCCTCTCTAGCCAGGGGTGGTAGTAGTACTAGGGCACCCCTGGCAGACATCCTCGCTAGCCAGGGGTGGTAGTAGTACTAGGGCACCCCTGGCAGACATCCTCGCTAGCCAGGGGTGGTAGTAGTACTAGGGCACCCCTGGCAGACATCCTCTCTAGCCAGGGGTGGTAGTAGTACTAGGGCACCCCTGGCAGACATCCTCTCTAGCCAGGTGTGGTAGTAGTACTAAGGCACCCCTGGCAGACATCCTCGCTAGCCAGGGGTGGTAGTAGTACTAGGGCACCCCTGGCAGACATCCTCGCTAGCCAGGGGTGGTAGTAGTACTAGGGCACCCCTGGCAGACATCCTCTCTAGCCAGGGGTGGTAGTAGTACTAGGGCACCCCTGGCAGACATCCTCGCTAGCCAGGGGTGGTAGTAGTACTAGGGCACCCCTGGCAGACATCCTCTCTAGCCAGGGGTGGTAGTAGTACTAGGGCACCCCTGGCAGACATCCTCTCTAGCCAGGTGTGGTAGTAGTACTAAGGCACCCCTGGCAGACATCCTCGCTAGCCAGGGGTGGTAGTAGTACTAGGGCACCCCTGGCAGACATCCTCGCTAGCCAGGGGTGGTAGTTGTACTAGGGCACCCCTGGCAGACATCCTCTCTAGCCAGGGGTGATAGTAGTACTAGGGCACCCCAGGCAGACATACTCGCTAGCCAGGGGTGGTAGTAGTACTAGGGCACCCCAGGCAGACATACTCGGTAGCCAGGGGTGGTAGTAGTACTAGGGCACCCCTGGCAGACATCCTCGCTAGCCAGGGGTGGTAGTAGTACTAGGGCACCCCTGGCAGACATCCTCTCTAGCCAGGTGTGGTAGTAGTACTAGGGCACCCCTGGCAGACATCCTCTCTAGCCAGGGGTGGTAGTAGTACTATCGCACCCCTGGCAGACATCCTCGCTAGCCAGGGGTGGTAGTACTACTACAGAACCCCTGGCAGACATACTCGCTAGCCAGGGGTGGTAGTTGTACTACTACAGAACCCCTGGCAGACATCCTCGATAGCCAGGGGTGGTAGTAGTACCCCTGGCAGATTAAACCGTTGAAATGTGATTTTTTTTCGTTTATCCCACGCCGCGAGTGGATGTACGTTGAATCATGTGTACTTCGTCCCATTTTGTTTATTTGACGTCACGTGACCTATTCCCGTGGCCAGTGAATCCCGACGAGTGAGCGGAGCTGCTTCCTATGGAAGACATCTGCATACACGTCAACGTATGTATGGGCGGATCCAGGTGCTCGGGCACCCTCCAGGGGGTGTCCACCAGGTGCTCGGGCACCCTCCAGGGGGTGTCCACCAGGTGCTCGGGCACCCTCCAGGGGGTGTCCACCAGGTGCTCGGGCACTCTCCAGGGTGTGTCCACCAGGTGCTCGGGCACCCTCCAGGGGGTGCCCACCAGGTGCCCGGGCACCCTCCAGGGGGTGTCCACCAGGTGCCCGGGCATCCCGCTTTATTTCGGCCGGATTAGTTTTCATTAAGACCAAATTAGTTGTCCAGACATCGTGAGGTAGCGCGTTCCTGCACTTGTTCCTCAGATGAGGACTTTCTAACATACAAACTAGGGACATTACCACCAGTGCAGTCGTCGCCGAAAAAGGTCAACCAACTCGGCTTGGACTTCCAAAAGGTGCCCGACTAGGCACACGACTATGTTGTGAATATGGCCGGGAAGACGAATGGCGGCTGCATTTATGCAGAACACTGACACAAAAAGCGGTTTAGACAGTCACGTACTGAACGAGTTAACGCAGTGATGCGTAGGTGGTGTTCGCACAACTCTATAGTATTGTTGTGGAGATATTCGACACGATCACTAGTTCAAACTAGAGTTGACTGAATGTGCAAGGCAAACGTGCAAGGCAAATGTCGGTGGCATGAATAAAAAAGACGAATTTATGAAATACTATACATATTATTTAAACTTTAATGCTCCATGTATTTTGCTTATACTTGGCATACACAATGTACAATTTATATATTATACAGTGGCCCTATATTAGGCCCGCATCACGAGAGGCCAACTTCATTACATAAGAACTGGTACAGCCGAAGACGCAAATGTCAACGGTAATATCAATGTGCCGCTGTGTAGCGGAGGTGCGGGCAACTGCGCGGATTTATTAGTATTACTAGATGCAATTAAATTAAGTATACAATCCGATTGTCGCTGACGAACCATACTGCACGCGAAGGACGGTCTCACGTCAATTAACTTCAACGTGCAACTGCAGATGGGGGGCTCCTGTGATAGCAACTAATTTTAGTTTTACTGGGAGCCACCATGACCCGAATACTTAACCTTTGTATTTTATGTTATTGTGTGTACATACCATGTTTGTACACAATTATACTATGTTTGTACACAAGTATACTATGTTTGTACACAAGTATACCATGTTTGTACACATGTATACTATGCGAAGTTAGTATTGCTAGCGTTACTGACGAATATGCCAACTATTGATATGATAAGTCTTTGCGTGTATATGCGTGTAGAATCATCTGCTTTTATAATAATATATAATATGCATAATTTTGTATCGCTATGCTAATTATGTACACAAAGCTGTCCTACTTTGGGTCAAAGTAAATACACGTCTTTCTTTCTTTCTATTGATTTGTTTACACAGTGTTCTGCGTATTCGTCCATTCTTGCATATTATCCAGCCAGTCTTTCATCTATCGCCCCAGTCTTCTCTCGCCCTCCAGGGTGTCTTCTCTCGCTCTCCATGGTGTCTTCTCTCGCCCTCCAGGGTGTCTTGTCTCGCTCTCCAGTGTGTCTTCTCTCGCCCTCCATGGTGTCTTCTCTCGCCGTCCAGAGTGTCTTCTCTCGCTCTCCACGGTGTCTTCTCTCGCTCTCCAGGGGTGTCTTGTCTCGCTCTCCACGGTGTCTTCTCTCGCTCTCCACGGTGTCTTCTCTCGCTCTCCATGGTGTCTTCTCTCGCTCTCCATGGTGTCTTCTCTCGCCCTCCATGGTGTCTTCTCTCGCCCTCCAGGGGTGTCTTCTCTCGCTCTCCACGGTGTCTTCTCTCGCTCTCCAGGGGTGTCTTGTCTCGCTCTCCAGTGTGTCTTCTCTCGCTCTCCACGGTGTCTTCTCTCGCTCTCCACGGTGTCTTCTCTCGCTCTCCATGGTGTCTTCTCTCGCCCTCCATGGTGTCTTCTCTCGCCCTCCAGGGGTGTCTTCTCTCGCTCTCCACGGTGTCTTCTCTCGCCCTCCAGGGTGTCTTCACTCGCCCTCCAGGGTGTCTTCTCTCGCTCTCCATGGTGTCTTCTCTCGCTCTCCACGGTGTCTTCTCTCGCTCTCCACGGTGTCTTCTCTCGCCCTCCAGGGTGTCTTCTCTCGCTCTCCACGGTGTCTTCTCTCGCCCTCCAGGGTGTCTTCTCTCGCCATCCAGGGTGTCTTCTCTCGCCCTCCATGGTGTCTTCTCTCGCCTTCCAGGGCGTCTTCTCTCGCCCTCCAGGGTGCCTTCTCTCGCCTTCCATGGTGTCTTCTCTCGCCCTCCAGGGTGTCTTCTCCCGCCCTCCCGGGTGTCTTCTCTCGCTCTCCACGGTGTCTTCTCTCGCCCTCCAGGGTGTCTTGTTTTACCCTTCAGGGTGACTTGCGGCTTGCAGGGTGGTTTTTGAGATGGTGGTGTGTCCGGTGATAGGTTCATTTACAAATTAACCGATAAGACACTCAACGGCAAATCTTCCCAGTTTAGATTTTCTACATGCACCGAATGTTGCAAATACCCACTCGAGCTTTAATAGAGCGACAAGGATCCTATGATCGCTGTTAATCTGTCTTCCGTTGTACGATCGTGCGTCCGTCAGCAGTTGCCGGTGGAATTGTTTACAGCGGACGTAATCAACGTGGTTGTAGATTCGGATGATTCTACGGGAGGTCTTGTCTTTTCAATATCCAGTCCATGAGGTTTTGTGTCGTGCGGCATGCAATGTGAGCCCTGTACGAATGCGATATCTGACAACACGAACGAATATGCTCGTAGTGGCAGTTGGTTGTGAGTAAATATTTAATTATACTACATTAAATTAATTAAATATTATAATTATTGATATATCCGGCCGTCTGTCCGACCACCGGAGCTCCGACCCCGGGTTACAACCACCGGGAAGCCGCCCTCTATGGTAGGACCACCTGGGAGCCGCCCTCTATGGTATGACCACCTGGGAGCCGCCCTCTATGGTATGACCACCGGGGAGCCGCTCCGGGCGGTATGGCCACCGGTAAGTCGCTCTCGACGGCATAGGGCCACCGGGAGCCACTCTCTATGATAAATAATGACTACCGGAGAGCAGCTCTCTACGGTACGGCCGCCGGGGAGCCGCGCTATACGGTACGGCCACCGAGGAGCCGCTCTCTTCGGTAATGCCACCAATTAGCCGCTCTCGACGGAACGACCACAGGGGAACCGCTCTACGCTCTCGACTGTAGGACCACCGGAGAGCCGCTCTACGCTCTCGACTGTAGGGCCACCGGGGAGCCACATGTAGACCTAAATAGCGGGAACTTCGTCTTCCAGCACATCGTTTTGTGAGTTAATTGCTTTTATTGTCACTTAAATGCGTTTTTGACGGGTGAAGACAATTGCAAACTGGAACCCCTCTTTTCATTGTCAGGAGACGACTGTATGCGTCATACGTTGCCGTTAACGCAATTTGACCGGAACAGTTTGGGTCGCGAAACGTTTTGGCCTCTAATTATAGGGCGGAGCGCCCGTAAACAGAACAGCGCAGCTAGAGGGCGCTGCTTTCGATCTGCCGTCTCGGCGTCTCATCAGAGCGTTTCATGGAACAGTTTTGTATAGATCGCCGTTAATCGATCGATTGAATGTGTTATGTAGAGAACGCAGTTTTATTAGTGGACGCGGCAAAAGCACATGTTAATTTTCCAAGAAACCAAGAAAATGTTATGCGTGTCTTGCCAATGAAAAACATCATCACCATATCATCATCAACGACAACGACAACAACGACATGTGGCTAGTAGCTCGAGTTTGTTCGATTCGATTCCGTTGTAGGCCTAGCTATTAGGCCCACCGCTATCGACGGATGTAACTCATTCACCTTGAAAGCTTCTTTAATAACGAAACAAAGTTCGGATGAGTTCACTTCAGTTAAGATTACTAAGTATACGCACAAGCTGTAGTCATATCGATTCTCGACTCAATATATGGAAAAACATAAACTACAGAACAAGGCGGCTACATCTTAATTATTATCATGTTGACCAACATGTGTGAACAGCGATGTTACCATATTGTAGGACTTACTCATGTCCTACTAAAAGGCACATCGTGCATGTGCGTGTTATTATAATTCCGTTCACAATATTGTCGCTTAAATGCGTTTTGACAATTGACGCATATCATCGTGTTACATGCAACGGCAATTGTTGTATTCATGAGCAAAATTTGTGAAAGCCATTTACAAAATAATTAGTTATGTGTTACTCGTGAGTGTTACTCGTGAGTAGTGTTATTCGTGCGTGTGTTACTCGTGAGTGTTACTCGTGCGTGTGTTACTCGTGAGTGTTACTCGTGCGTGTGTTACTCGTGAGTGTTACTCGTGCGTGTGTTACTCGTGAGTGTTACTCGTGCGTGTGTTACTCGTGAGTGTTACTCGTGCGTGTGTTACTCGTGAGTGTTACTCGTGCGTGTGTTACTCGTGAGTGTTACTCGTGCGTGTGTTACTCGTGAGTGTTACTCGTGCGTGTGTTACTCGTGAGTGTTACTCGTGCGTGTGTTACTCGTGAGTGTTACTCATGCGTGTGTTACTCGTGAGTGTTATTCGTGCGTATGTTACTCGTGAGTGTTATTCGTGCGTGTTTTATTCGTGCGTGTGTTACTCGTGAGTGTTACTCGTGCGTGTGTTACTCGTGAGTGTTACTCGTGCGTGTGTTGCTCGTGAGTGTTATTCATGCGTGTGTTACTCGTGAGTGTTATTCGTGCGTGTGTTACTCGTGCGTGTGTTACTCGTGCGTGTGTTACTCGTGCGTGTGTTACTCGTGCGTGTGTTACTCGTGCGTGTGCTCATTCATAACACATGTGTTTGTAACTGCAAAATTAAGAACATAAAATCATTAACTGCAACAGAACCAACCAATTAACATAAACAACAACGGAGGCTTCCCAAGAACATACTTTACAATCCTTAAACGCAAACTGTTCATATGAAGTCTGAACATGCAGGACACAACTGCACTGATTTAACAATTGCTTGAACATGCTGGCCACTAGCCATTTGCAAGCATAGTTTCACCGCTCTGTGAGTTTCACACACCAACAGTTATTAAGCGGACATCTGTCGGCACTTGGCGTGTTCCTAGCAATAGCTACAGCAGTGTTGCCCAATCTTGTTTGTTTACCTCTTATCACAAGACCGTCTTATAATGACCCGCATCCTGACGTTAGTTGGGTTTCCCAGATTAAGCAACAGATGCCGATCACTCTTAAATTGCCAAACGACTCTTCTGAAAATGCTAAGCGTCCCCTACGAGAGTGTGTTACACAGTTTGAGAGCCATTCAGCTAACGTAACGTTGTGAGACGTGTTCTGTACAGATTCGTAGTTCTCAATGCAGAAAAACCCCACAGAACCCTCCTCTCTCAATTGAGAAACGGCATCTCCAAAACTGTCGTGGAGCCATGCAGGCAAACTGTTCATGGGTCCATTGGTTGGCTCCATGAACTGGCCTGTTCACGGAGTCAACCAATGGCTACATGAACTGGCATGTCTCCAGAATGTACGTGGCCGCTGGGAAACGCTTCAAAAATTATGTCGATCAACACAGTACATC